>CAMXCT020003558.1:335000-560858 GCA_947184155.2 Cladocopium goreaui | reverse complement strand
TCGAGCCACTCTCTGGTTGAGCAACACAAAGTCACACGGACTTCTCAAAAACAAAAGACTGCTGTACCAACTGCGGATTCCAGATCAAAAGTTGTTTCAGATAACATCCTACGCAACAATCAACGATTCCGACCTAACGTGTAGCTAGTTAGTACCATAAGTGGTTGATTTAACCAATCCAAACAAAGAATCAACCACTCATAGTACTTTAGCGTCACAGGCGATGTTGTTAGCTAACAACATCGACAAAATTGGTTGCACCAAAACTTGCCGTTTCCATATCATCCAATGATGATATTCACAGAAATCTTTACAGCATGATTTGACGAACAACTTCGTGATGTCAAATCATTTCCAAACGGTCCAAAAATGTTTGAAATACTTCTCAACTGTTCCGAACGTTTCCAAAAATGTTCAAATGTTTCCAAAACCGTTCCAAACAAACTGTGATCAAATCGGCTAAATCCCTAAAGCTCGAAAAACACTCTCGTCTCATTGAAAACGCAAATTCCAGCAAATACAGAGGTCAAAACGCAATGTCACCGAAATCGCATCCAATGAAATACCGTCCATTCTAGAACATTCTCAGCTCATCAAAAGTGCAGAGTCTCAATGAATACCGAAGTCAAATGCAATATCATAGAAGCATCATCCAATGAACTATTGTACCAAATAGAGGTGCACAACGGTCTAATCCCAGCGTACATCGTGAAGAAGCACGACGGTCCAATACCATATATTCACACCCCCTTTCGGCGTGCTGCTTCCAAACCCAAAACGACACATCCCACTCGAAAAGTCTTCAGTGTCTAACAGAAAGGAAGTCTCCTGTATCAAAGGCTGTTGGCCGGAGCCACAATGATCCCATTCTCTTCCAGCTGGAATGCAATAACCCAAAGCGACACCATGTGTCTAACAGAAATTGCAACCTAAGCCAGACACCTTTGCTTCGATACATAAACCTCTCAAAATCAGGTCTCGTTGGAGACATTCAGAATCTCAAAGCTCATGCATCGATGACCGAAGTCACGTTGAGATCACGGCTTGATCACTCTCTTCCATGAACCAGATGCCTCCCTCTCAGGATCAAACTCCATATAGAGAAGAAAGCCAGCCAAATCCACGGCCTGAGTCTTGTGAGTTCCATCATAAGATCCATGATACTTCTTGTAAATGAATCCCAGATACTTGTTCAGCTCTTTGTCACCATCAATAGCCATCCTAAGCAGCTCGGAATAAGTCTGTCCGTTCCACTTCGGCTCGCCACTGACTTTCGGAAGCTGACACACTGTGTGTGTCCAATCCTTCAGATTGCAATTCTTTGGCAATGGAACCTCCTTGCGATCTTCACTTCGGAAAAGTTCGCTTGGCGTAGTTGGAGACCCAACCGCTTCAAACTCTGAATCACTCTCTCCTCTCAAACGCATGGAAGCATCAGTCATTGCTGATCCACCAGATACATTCGGAGTCTGCTGAGCCTTATTCAACAGTGCTTTCAACTGCTTCTGCTCAGCCTCTGTCAAACCACTATATCCAGCTGCATTCTTAGACACAGCCATGGCTTCAGCAAGTGAGGAGAGTAAAAAGTAAATCTTACTTCGGCACTACTCAGAATCCGAAACAACACAAAGCCTAAGCCAAGAATCCAAACAGATCTCCACAGTAGCTACCAGAGCAAGGTCAGTGAAACGCAAGAAAGAACGAGACCTGCCTACCTGGCACCCACACAGACCTTCAAGGCCCGCCCACATACCAGATACACACACCTCAAACTATACATGTTCCAGTCAAAGATCTTAGACCTTTCAAACTGCAACGCATGTCAAGTCCAGTCTGTTTCAGACAAGTTCAAAACAGTTTGCATCAAGTCCAAGACATGTCCCATGCTTCGCATTGAGATCAGTTTCAAAGTTTTAGTGCACGATCGTTTCAGATCAAACTTTATTTCGTCAGCTCAAGTTCGAAAACCAAAATCGAATCAAGAAACCTGTCATCCTCAATTCACAGCAACAACAATCTTTCATCCATCATTTCTCAATGCATCCAAGGCACCACGAACAATCGAAACAGCTAAACTCTCGTTATAGAAAGCAGTTTCAGACCAATCCACACTGTCCAAACCAGCATGTTTCTGAGTGCATTGACACCGTCCAAAGTCCTTGGCCAATCTGCCAACCATCACCCTGCTGTTGCTGGTGAACTTCAACACCTTTCCAACCGGCTCACCGTCCTTAGTCTTAGAACCTGTTGAACACAAGTGCACAGCCGCAACATGTTTGTGATTAGCCTGAGCTAGGATCTTCGTGGTCATGGCATGTGTCCAAATTGCATTCCTCCATGGCAACTCAAAAGATGAAAACTTTCCCAACTTCATGTACTTGGAAACATGAGGAATAACATCAAACCAAACCACATCCGCTTCAGTAGCTGTGTTGTCTCCTCTAAAGTTTCGCAATGGGGACCCAGATGAACATGGTGACGAAACATGGACAAAAACTTTTGAATTACCCAGATCTTTCACAGTTTCCAACACACGGTCAAAAACAGCTTTCTTCTCCATGTTCTCAACAACACCTATGTACAAGAATCCAAATCTTCTAGCTACCTTGGAGATGCTTGAATCCGGTTTGCAACAAACCTCAATGAACACATAACCACTCGAAATGGCCATGATGGCTCCCAGAGGAGCGTCCAGGACCTCGAAACCCATTGCCGCTCTATGAATCCCAAAGATTGAACTCCCCAGGCATTTTGTCAAAGCGTCAGCTGGATTACTAGATCCCTTCTCATAGTGGATTTTTAGCTTACCAAGATCCACCCTCTCTCGAAGCCACTCAATTCGAATCTCAAGGTGTCGAGATTTCCGAGGTAGGTCCAAACCTTTCAACAGTTTGATCGACGACTCAGAGTCGGTCCGCAACACACCTGGAATCTCACTCGAGTCAAGCTCCTTGAAGGACATCAGGATTCTCCCAAGCATTTTTCCCAAAGAAACCATCTCTTGGCTCACACTCTGCAACGCATACAGCTCGCTCTCCATGGAGCTCAATGAAAACAGAGCCTGATGCCTCGACAATGTCTTCAATGTGCATCCTCGGAATGTTAGGACTCCTCCGGAAATTCCTCTCCGTCCAGTCGTCTTCAATGGTGCATGGGAAGCATCCGAAAATGCAACAATATGTGGTCCTTGAAAAACATCTGACTCCAACAGCTTTGAATCACTTGGAAACCTAACTGCAACATTCATGTCACCTCGAAGGTACCTCAACAACATACGCATGGCATGTTCCGTGTGTTGAGTTGGGCGGGCTTGTTGAGTTGCAAGTATCCCAATCCATGCACGCAGGTCACCACGGGTCTGCGCCATCCAAGACACTTTACCTAGAGCTGCTCTGAAGCGTGCATAGGCATCACAACTCAGCTCCTCCCCATTCTCTTTGTCCATGACCGGAGTCACGTCAGGTGGGCCTTTGGCATTTGTTTTGATTTGGTAACTGGCAAACGTATCATCCAGGTAGTTGGATGGTAGAGAAATCAGTAAAGACCTTTCACCACGCCTCCTAGTGATAAGCCTACCCAGATACCTCAACTGTCCCCCTTTCGAATGATCATGTATCAAACCAGTTCTTTTCAACCTCACACTTTTCCCAACGGTATCAAAGACAAAGTCAATTGCATCAACCGATGGCCCAACACAAATCAAGTCGTCAACATATGACAGAATCATGCATGGTTCACTGGAAGGCAACAAACCGCTGTACAAGCAAGGTTCTAGACCACAAGAACGCAACCTGCACTTATCAACAATCGACGACAAGTACACATTCCACTCCTGGCTGGCACTCCTCAGTCCATTCAGGGCTTTACTCAGCCACAGGTACAGCGCCTCACCACTTATGGAAGTGATGCTTGCAGGCAACTTGGCGACCACCTTCCGGGTACGCAGCGGCGTGGCAATAAAGGCCGCCGAAATGTCAGCTGCTCCAACAAGCCAATCTCTTTCACCTGCAAAGCACAGCATGGCAAACAATGCCTCAGCTGAGGGAGTAGGTGACGATATTCCAAGGGACCGGGCTGATTCAGCACCCTTTGCAATGTCTTTCAAGACTATCCGCGCACGGACCAAAGACGCGTTCTTTCGCGTAGTCACCCACCGAGATGGGATTACCCTGCATTGCTTTCTCAAGTCACCTAATTCAGACTCAGTCAACAAGTCACCGCACTGCATGCTATCCAAATTGCCAATTTCAGTCTTCATGCCCTCAAGCGTCAAGTCACCAGGCAACTCCTCCAATGTTGAATCATCAATGGAGCCACTAGGACACCAGATCCGAATACGCTTGTCACCATTAACGAAACAACAGAACTGGAGGCATTCTTGTCAAACTTCAACGACGCAAGAGGCAAGTGACAAATGAGGTCATCCGAGTCAGTTGTGAGAAATGCCAAAGCATACACTTCATGCAAGTCGTTGACGGGAGTCTCAGACAACGAAGAATCACATGTCAGGCCAGAAACAAGTCCAGCAACATCAGGTTTCACGTCAATACGCTTGTTGTCATCCCTGACCTCCCGATCCAAGTCCGCAAGTTCCACATCAGGTTCCCGCTTCAAACCTCTTCTCTCAATCAAGAGATCCTCTTCCGACCATTTTCGCTTGACTCCACCAGATGCCTTAGGGTGACTACCAAGAGGATCAGGTCGAGAAACATCACCAGATTGAGAAGAACTCCCAACCTGGGCGGTGTCCCCTTCCCCATTCCCAAGGTTCACATCTACCGGCTCCTGGGACTCAATCGTTGGTTCAATTTTCACTTTCGCGGTTTCACCAGTCAATCCATCATCTTGTGGACCAAACGACAAAGGATCGAGTTCCTCGAAAGAATCCAAGGCATCTTGTCTACGCACAGGAACACTCCCAAGATCATCAAGGTCAGAAACCTCCCTGTTCGAACCTTCCCGTTTCACCTCCTGCAAAACGGTTGGTTTGCTTTCTGAAGGCCAGAGCCTTGTCCCTGTTCAAGCTCAGAACGGATCCATTTCTCATACCGCTCCATACATTCCCTAGAGTGATTCTTATTCCCACGGGTCCCTCTAATTTCTATTTCCTTACATGCAGAACATTTCAAAGAAACCCCATGTTCATCAAGCCATTTCACTGGCGGTCCTGTTGAAGGACATTTTAAGTCCGAAGGCAAAGGAACAGAAACCTCTTGGGAAGACCTTGGAGCCTCTGGTAAACCACTACGCTCATCAACCAGTCTCACAAACAAACCATGACCATCAAGAATCTCAACAGGCATGCAAAGTTTGATTGACTTGGCTACAAAACGTTGATAAACCATCTCTGAACCAATACGGATTCTCGCAGAAACCCAAACTCCCATTGACGAAAACTCAGGATGCAAGTAAACCCCTTCGACAAATCTTGGCAGGTTAGGATTCTTTGACATGATTGATTCAGGAAGCTCTGCCAGAACCTTACAACCAAACAGTGCAAAAACATGGTTCCTGGCTCTGTCTCCAATCACCAAGTCTCTCGGCGTTCGGCTGGACTGCTGAACAGTCGTGAAATTGTTGTGGGAAAAACAAATATAGTTCATACAGCATTGCAAAACAGGAGAACTGAAAACCAGGGTGTATCCCATTCTCTGAAAATCCAACTGCAACGTCTTCAAACTCTCTTTGATTTCCCGAATAGTTCTCTCTGCAGTCCCATTGGCTTGGTGACCCTGTGGAGGTGCCCGTTCAACCACAACACCCATTGGCAACCCTGCTGATGCAATGAAATTCCCAACAGAAGATTCAGCATCCGTGATAACTCTCAGAGAATGTTGGTCCTTGCTACCCAATAAACCCATTTCAAACAACCACTTCTGAAGTTGGCGGTTATCCCTCTGTCGATCACCAGTCATAAGAACACAACCAATGCTTGAAGTATAGGATTCCCGGATAACAAGAAACTTCACATTCCCCCTTTCACTGTCTTCGGATTCAGGTACCCATTCAAAATCCCTGTTGAGAAAACCAAAATCAGCATGAATTTCAAATTCAGTTCCTTTTGGGGTTTTCTTTCGGGAATGCTTAGTTACTCCACGGCAACTCTGACAAACCTCGCAGGTCGGCTCATAGGGACAATGTCCTCTGAGTCTGTGTTGCACCATCTGGTCTGCGCTCAAGGCACAAACTGTGTCCCCCTTTGGAAAACTATCCGCAACCACCGGAGATACATTGAGGGCTACATCATTCCCTTCATATGGAACAACACGAACCCATGGTGTGTCATGCCAAAACGACAAATCACTAACTTCGTGTTGAGATTTCTTGTGAAACATCCGAACATGGTCCTTGTCAAACGTCACGTCCCAACCCTGCTGAGTCAACTTGCAAACAGAGATAATTGGGTGTGTCGTTTTCCCTACCATGACATCCAAAGGAATGACAGCTGGTTTCACGTTTCCGTCTCTGTCAAAAACCTCAATCTGCAACAGCAATTTACAACTACCTTCCAAATCAACTGAAGTTCCATTAGCAGCTTGCAACGGCCCTACATTGTTTTGGATTTCGGAGTGTTGAAACTGTTTCAAAACGTCTCGGCTAACAACTGACATGCTAGCACCACTATCCAGAAGCCAAAAAGACTCACCCGGACCGATACCATTCAGCATCATCTCACATGGTTTTGACACCAGGTGCCCTTCAGTCTCGAAACACTCAGTCATCGACTCTCGTGCTGTCAGCACACCATGTGTGCCGTGCGTATTGGGCTCAATTTTCTCATCGATAGGGTCAAGTTCAAAACCAGAATCAATTCCAACATGCACAAAAGGTTTCAAGTCACAACAGCAGGCTTCCAAGTTTCCTGCATCCAGATCATCACAATCAAGCCACATGTCACCAAAATCATGCATGTCATGAAAGTTGGAATTCAGACAACAACAAGTCAAATCACTGTTCAAGCACAGGTCAAACTCCTCAGAATGATCTTCAACGTACAAACCGTCACCATCTTCCAAGCTCATGTCAAACACGCAAGGTTCACAAGGCAAACATGGCACATCGGGACAGGAAACCAAGGCACTCAAAACAAGCACATCTTGCTTTTGCTGGCCATCCAGTTCCGCACTCGCCTCTTCCGCAACAGGTTGATCATCGTACCAACCTTCAGAGTACCACCAAGTGCCACTATCATCGACCATCGCAAACATTTTTACCCTTCTTCCCACTCGATTTTCCCGTACCTTTGCCTGAACCTTTGACACCTTTCTTAGATGCTGACGGGGCACCATTAGTGCCGCCACTTTTTCCAGTTGAAGATCCCTTTGAACCATCCTTGTCGCCGGTCTTCACCCGACAGTTCACCGATATATGACCTGCCTTGCCACATTTATAGCATTTGACTTTCTCCATGTTGGTTGAACAAGCAGACACGTCATGACGTTTTCCGCACTTCGTGCATCTTGGTCCCTGCTTGTCCTTGTCCAATGCAGCACTCACAATAGGATCCCCCGAACCCTCAGATTCTTCACCTTCCTCTTCCTCAGCCACCGACGTGGCAGGATTCAAGCCTGCAACAACCTTCCGAGATTGGAGATGCAAGTCCTTGAAGAGCCTGTGCTGTTGTTCAAATCGACGCGCAGCAAGTCGATAACTCGAATACGATTCCCCACCACTATGCATCAAACAGTAGTTTCTTACATCGTTAGGCAACGAACGAACCAGCATGGTCAACATGTCAGAATCCCCAATCGCTAATCCAACACTGTCACCCAACAAGGTGGAAATCATTCGTGTGTACTTCGCACATGCAAGCTCAATCTGGCGAATCAAATCTGAACTATCTTGTCCTTGAAAGACCCTGTTCAGCAACTGCACTCGCAATGAAAGACCCTCAGTTCTACTACGGAGACTGAATTCGTGGGACAACTGCCGAAGAAGTTCGAAACCATTTCCAAGGTACAGATTGCTACTGCTATATGGATCACCCAAAGTGACTCCCGGGACAATGTCAATCCCTTCCTGAAATGATTGAATCATGACTGCAATCCTACCATGGCTTCCAAAAGTTGCCTTCAAAATGGCACTAAGTCTCACAGCCCTAGACTGCTGGTCACACCCAAGGTGCTCCACGCAATACTCGTCGGCCAGTGAGTCGACTGTTCGATCTCTCGCCCAAACTGGACAGATCCCTGGCTAGCCCATGCTACCAGTTCCTGAACATAGGAAGTAAACCCCAAAACCTCATCTTCGCGGGTTTTCCAGGCTGAATAGTCAACAGTGGGACTAGGACCCAACCACTTCTCACTTCTTGAGAAAACATCCCTATTCTCAGATCTGCCCTGACTAGTACCCAAACCAGGCAAATTACCAGTCGCATCAAGAATAAATCCCCCTCCAAACTCAGGTGGAACATCCCCCAATCGATCGGGAACAAACCTCTGGTGGTTACCATCAACCAATCTCTGAGTATTCTGAAAAACCTGTTGAAGCTCTCTAGCATTCAATCCCTGCAACAGCTGTTGAATCTGGGTTACTCGGTCGAAGTTACTACCACACTGCATCGGAACATTCTGCAAACCATTTCCGGCCATCGGATTTCTCACATTTCCTGGCCTTTAATTCATGCCCTGCAATGTCGGATTCACAACACCCACCCCATTTACTGGTGGACCGTAGCCATACACAGGCATAGGTGGCACAACTCTTCCATGCTGAGGCCCTACACTACCTTCCCCACTGCCACTTCCGTGGCTACCTGAAGAAGGCGGCACAGGAACTCCAGCTCCTGGAGCAAAGACCATTCCTTGGTTCTGAAAACTCTGAGCTCCTTGGTTCACAAGATTGCACAGTGTTCCTGTTACCTGTCCAGTTAGTCCACGGGTCCTCTACTTGCAACGGATCACAACCTTGACACGCACCACCTGCACAAGATGCACGACCTGCTTCACTCTGGCTACCAGCACCTCCGGCACACCCTGGGCAAGCACCCGCAGTCACCCCTGCCGCAGCAGCACAACCTGCATCAGCTTGACCTCGTTCAGCTTGACCTGGACAAAAGAACGACTCAGGACCAACACCTCGTGCACCTGGACTGTTCATTGAAGACCTGGATCTCTAGTAGAGATACCCGAAGGCTCCGCTACCATGTAAAAATCTTAATGAACCCCAACTCAGCTCAGCGAGTTCCAAATCCTTTTCGCGCCGTCAACAAACAGGTCACACAAGGCACAAAACCAAGTGTCTTAAATTCTCTTGTTACTCGAGTCACTCTCTGGTTGAGCAACACAAATGTCACACGGACTTCTCAAAAACAAAAGACTGCTGTACCAACTGCGGAGATCAAAAGTTGTTTTAGATAACATCCTACGCAACAATCAACGATTCCGACCTAACGTGTAGCTAGTTAGTACTATAAGTGGTTGATTTAACCAATCCAAACAAAGAATCAACCACTCATAGTACTTTAGCGTCACAGGCGATGTTGTTAGCTAACAACATCGACAAAATTGGTTGCATCAAAACTTGCCGTTTCCATATCATCCAATGATGATATTCACAGAAATCTTTACAGCATGATTTGACGAACAACTTCGTGATGTCAAATCATTTCCAAACGGTCCAAAAATGTTTGAAATACGTCTCAACTGTTCCGAACGTTTCCGAAAATGTTCAAATGTTTCCAAAACCGTTCCAAACAAACTGTGATCAAATCGGCTAAATCCCTAAAGCTCGAAAACACTCTCGTCTCATTGAAAACGCAAATTCCAGCAAATACAGAGGTCAAAACGCAATGTCATCGAAATCGCATCCAATGAAATACCGTCCATTCTAGAACATTCTCAGCTCATCAAAAGTGCAGAGTCTCAATGAATACCGAAGTCAAATGCAGTATCATAGAAGCATCATCCAATGAACTATTGTACCAAATAGAGGTGCACAACGGTCTAATCCCAGCGTACATCGTGAAGAAGCACGACGGTCCAATACCATATATTCACAGTTTGTTCCGTTGTGTTTCTTGTGCTGGGCCATTTTCAGGACTGCGTGCTGGTCCACAACCGGCACTTTTGTGGCTTTCGACAAGGTGACAGCCCTGCATGTAAACTACATTGTTTGCCGCGAACGAATGTGTGTAACGACCTGGCGGAAGCCATGAAGGCGTTGGACGGAAAAAACACCAGAAGGTGAGTGAAGCAACAAAAGCACTATGCGGAAACCAGGCATCCCCCCAGCCAGGATCCCCAAGATCGCATGGCGCCAGCCGAAAAGGCATAACAAATCACCTATGGGCACTTCGACAAACAACGGCAACGCCGCGTCGCAACGAGAGTGGTGAAAAGAAAGGTGAAACGGGCAATGAAACGAGAGCTAATGTGAAAAAGAGCTAAAGTGAAACGGACAGTGAAACAGCCCTCCGGGTGCGCTTAGAGTCCGCTCAGTAGTGCTTTTCCGATCATCATGCTCTTGAGTAGTTCCTGTACTGGACTAAGGTGCTTTTTTTCCGTCCAACGCCTTCATGGCTTCCGCCAGGTCGTTACACACGTTCGAACATAGCAAAAGATGAATTGAGATACACGTGCAACGAAAGTACTGGTGATGGACCTGACGCGGTCCAATATGCAATCAAATCCACCAAAAACCAAAACACAAAGCAAAAACAGAAAACAACAGCAAGCAAAGCAAAAACCAAACAACCAAAAACACAGCAGGAAGAGGGATTGCAACCAGTAATATTTTTTCCGTCCAACGCCTTCAAGGCTTCCGCCAGGTCGTTCAACATGTTTGAGAGCATGTTGCAATGGAATTAATTATTTCAAAAGCATGCGCAGGCCGTTCCTGCAGGGTGGCCGCAAAAGTAACTGGTGGAGGACCGATACATAGTCCTATCTGCTGTCACGATCATTCAGGACACAACCAGAAACAAAAAACAACCAAAACACACACAAAACACAAACAAAAAACACCCCAACCAAACAAACAAAAACAAACACAAAAACAGGGGGATTGCAACCAGTAATAGGGATTCATGCATGATGACATCTTATGTGTCATGCCAACAATGACCCCAGATAGGAAACAACGAACCAAAACACGACAAAAACACCAGGGGCCAAATTAGGGTGTACGAAGCAACAAAGCTCAATGCAGAAACCAGGGATCCCCCCAGCCAGGATCCCCGAGATCACAAAGAGCAGCCGTCCAGGCATAACATTCACTCTGACACTTTGAAGCGAACACTGACAACGCCGGGTCGCAACGAAAGTGGTGAGAAATATAACGGTGAAACAGATGGGTGAGACATGGGCCAGTGTGAAAAGACAGCAAAACCTATGGCACTCAGGGCACACTCAGAGTCCGCTCAGTAGTTCTTTTCCAGCATCAGCATCATGGGAGCTGTAGTTGCGGTAGTCCCAGTGCACTAGTGCTCTTGCAAGTCGTCTTCATGACATGGGAGATTATGCTCATCATCAGTGCGTGGTGATATCTGTGCGTTAAGCTCTTCCGATGACGTGCTTGCCCCTTTAAGCTGTATGCGGCAGCAGTAGAGAGCTTTCTGCGCTTGGCTTACTTCGTAGCTGGCAGAGATTGTGGAACCATCTCTGATACAGCTAATTTGGCGGAGTTGGCGTATGGAGGCTTTAAGGTCAGTGACCCTCTGGGATGGGATGTTTTGGATACCTTGAAGTCTGACTATCAACCCCTGTAAAAGCAATGGTATACTGTGCTGTGTGGCAACTGTGGGTACTCCACGTTGACTGTGAAAAACGTAAACCCAAGTACACCTCTCGTGTACCCAAATCAACGCTTTCATAAAAAACACTACGTCAGACGCAAACACCTACTGTGGTTGCGGCTCCGCAGTTACTTACTTCTCTGCAATGTCAAATAAAGGAACTTGTTCCACCCTGACTCCTAAGTGCCCGTCAGACTCCTTCTTTTGTCTCCAGACGCCACACATACAACGGAACAGGTCAACAAGAACCAGGGCAGGCACACGGCCACAGCCCACAAACAAGGAAAGGAAGCAAGATGTTCCAGTGTGGCTACTGTTTCAAGTGCCCTAGGTGACACTGCAGTTCAGTTCGCTTCGGAACACTTGACACCACTCCCTTGAGCCGATGTCTCAACTGGAAAACTCGATTCCAGGTTTCCAATACACAACCTTCCCTCAAAGGTTGTTGGAACAATTCCAAACTGCTATGATATACAAATCACCTAGTCACAAAAACGTCAGAAACATTTCCAAAAGTTCTCAAGTCAAACTGGTTCTCGTCCAAACGCAAGTAACCAGCTAGCCGGTGTTACTAGTCTCTACCAAACGTCTAGACTAGTCACACGGCTAGTTAAGAACGACATGTTCCACTCAAATTCCTATACAAAATCCTCTTGCAATACAGAACAACATGGGAACCTCATGTTCCATCTCCAAAACAGTTCTTCACTTAGAGATGTCTTCTCCTAGCTTCAAACTACAGAGGAGAGTAGAATGTTCTGCTCGACTTCTCCAAAACAGCTCTTCACACAGAGATGTCTTCTCATAGTTCCAAACTACAGAGGAGAGTAGAATACTCTGCTCGACTTCTCAGCTAATATCCAGTCATAAGCAGTCATAGCGCTAAAGTAGTTCGCTTACTGCAATAACCAAATGTCAGCAACAAGTCACAGACACAAAGATCATAACGTAGCTCTCCAGATCAAGTACCCGGAGGTTGACTACTATACGTAGGCATTGTCCTCACAATGCCGAAGTATCTCACATACTCAAATGCCCTGCTCGACTTCTCAGCTAATATCCAGTCATCAGCAGTCATAGCGCTAAAGTAGTCCGCTTACTGCAATAACCAAATGTCAGCCAAAAGTCACAGCTACAAAGGTCACAAAATAGACTTCTAGATCAAATACCCAGAGGTCGAATAAGATACGTAGGCATTGTCCTCACAACGCCGGAGTATCTCGCATACTCGCAAGAGGTAGTCAATAGGCTTCACAAACATCTCAGATGTACGAAGCAATGACAAGAATCGAAACGGATGATCCAAAACCATCTCAGTGAGATTCATACTCCTCCAGGAGGTCAAAGAACTTCCGAGATCGATGGAATCATAGCATCCCGATTCAATTGCATAGCGAATGCTTCTGGAAGCATTCGCTCAGTATCATAAAGCTAAATAAAGCTCCAAACTGTACTTAAAGTGTCTTGAACTCCGTGTCGATTCACTCAGACCCACAGGTCGATATCTCAAAGCAACTCCGGCAGCTTCAAATACTACAAAGCAATATCGAAACTGCTCAAGTCTGTTGCAGACATCTTCCCATAGTCCAGTTCCACTACCAAATACTCAATGAATGGCAGCTCGCATCAAAGCCAAGTTGTAACCCTATAAGGGACACAAACTTTCACACCCCCTTTCGAGATGTCATTCATTCTACTCTGTACACACATACGAAAGTCACATCCAGCATGAACTTCACCATACCTTCAAAGTCTATTGGTGAATACAAAGTCTTCACCAATAGGCTTTGACATTCCATCAGTGCAGTACATCTTCAAGATAATGTCGAGGACTTGTTTGAGGTGCTCGTAGATGTTCTTCATCCACCAGCAAAATGAAGTCCAAATTCTTCTGAATTAACTGTCTCTGAGAATTCAACTGATTTCAGTCCACCTTCAGCTTGGAAGCCCGGTTGAAAACAAAATAGAATTGATCCAATTCTGGATGATTCTCAAAATAGAAACAGTTGTCTTTCCAATGCTTCGCTCTTCACAATGAAAATAGTCGATCCATATCCATAACCATCGCCATCGCTGATTTCAGCAATACTCCAGGGATATCTCCAGAAGCAAAACTTCCATCAATCTTCAGCCAGTCGAAAATCATCAATTCAGAATCCATCAATCGTACCAAGTATCTCTTCAGAACGATACCTATCTTCCAATACCAGATCATCAACTGATCGAAGGAACCATGGCGTCAATTCGCGACCAACTACGGTGCTGTTTGTGGTTCCCTAGAACAAACGAAAACACCAACAACACACACACACGAGATCCAAGACGAAGACAGACGAAGCACTGTCGGAGTCAACACAAAAACAAAGGCCGACTGTTTCCGCTAATCCACGTCCTCCATTGGAAGATAGGCGTGTCAGACAAGCGAAACTGTCATCAGTTCAAAATACTCAGACAAAACTCCACATTCGTGGTATCACTAGTCTTGAACGTGAATACATTGATGTACCACGCAAACTCAGCTTCAGACAAGCTATATACTAGATGTGCTGAGCTTCGGACACACTAGATACCAAGCGCTTTAAGTTTCGGGCACGCAGGGTACCGCTAAGCTCAGGACAAAACTCCAAGGCTGGACCTTGTCCCCCTTTTGAGATAAAGTCCATCAACCTTCAAAAATGAATTCTGGCCATCATAAAAGCTGATCTATTACATAGTCAAACAAAGAAACAAACACCAAAACACTCTACAAGCATACTACTTACAAACACATATATATTAACAATGTCAGGGAAATCCATTCCACTGACATCAACACATTTGCATACGTCAAGAGTACAAATCCAACAATATTGACATGTACCTCAAGTCAGGGATGTCCAATCCACTGACATCAAAGGCAAAGCAATCACTAAAACGCTCAGATCAAACACAAGATCTTACATGGGTTTCCATCAGACATTTAGCCTGGATCCTCATTGATTCTTCTTTTATTCAAGAATCGGATCTGGCCATGTCATCATCTGGAAAAATGGCGGCAGACGAACATAAGTCAAAATACAAACCACCATCAACAGTAAAACAAGCACAATGCACAAACTCACAACGAATCCACAAACGTGTTCATGTGCAGCACATACATGAGACCTTTCCTACCAAGAGTTGACCCTTCCAGGATACAACTCACATCCATGTTCATGTGCAATACATGCATGAGACCTTTCCTACCAAGAGCTGATCCTTCCAGGATACAACTCAACTCCACAATGCAAGCTTCTCACCCCCTTTCAAGATCTGCTTCCCTTCTCCTCCTTTTTGCAGCGCAAAAGGATCCAGAGTGATCATAGCGAACACGTGCAAACTAGAGTGAACCTCGAGCTGGCCAGCGGTTGACAAACCAATTACCAACTATTCTCTCTATTGCACAAACTGCCAGGAATTGACAAGATATACATACCCTGGACTCCATCCAAAGAACAGGAAACGGATCCCTTTCACAGCACTCAATAGAGGACCTCTGAGAATGCTCCAGCCATTCTTGTCCTTCTAATAGATACGGCGGTACTGTTGCTTGCCGTCTCTCAGCATGCCAAGTCCATTCGGGGCCCACAGGGCCGTAATGGCTGAAACCTGGTCGCCACGATAAGGAGTGGGTGAAAGCGTTCGTAAAACGCCACTGCCTGGATCCTTCGTGACTATCCCAGTTCCCTGATTGGGAATTGAAATACCCATCGGGGCAGCGGGACGCTGTCCACCTGGACGCTCTGGGCAATAAGCCATGAACAAAGAATCCGGTAACGTTGGCGGCGGGGGCAGCCCCGCACCTACTCCCGCAGGCAATGGATGTCCACTGGCAGGTGCTGCAGGCATTGGGTATCCACTGGCAGGTGCCGCAGGCAATGTCATAGATGGTGGAGTGCCTCCAGGTAACCCTGCTCCGGGCACGGCAGCTGTCTCTGTCGGGCCAACCATACCAGGAGGATTGACAGGTGGGTTCGGTGGAAAGAATCCACCCATCTCCACCCTCTCAGGCGTCTCAGGTGTGTCCCTATGGATCCCTTCCGGTGTCCCCATCACACGGACAAGCTCCTTGAGGTGTCGGCTGACTTCCTCAAAACCGCCCTGAAGACACTGTCCAAGCTTTTCACCCTGAGTCTTGATCTCTTCCCGAACAGCTTTGACATTGTTCTCAATAGTCTCACTCCCCGACAGGGCCCACTTCCCAGCATGGGAGAATTTGTCGAATGCTTTCAACAATTTCACAATCTCGGCACTCTGGTGTGACACCGCTCCCGTCACAGCAGTAGTACCATATGTCTGGGCCTTCAACTGCTCTCGAAGCTCGCCGAATCCTTTCGAGAGCTCTTTGCGGGCGTCACTAACATTTTCCACAGCCAGACCCAAGTCCTCTGTCAAGGAGGCAATCTTGGAAGCGCAGTCACGGATGTTCTTTGCCAGAGCATTACTTACCATCAAGACTGACTTCTCAGCTTCTTCCGGCAATGCCTCCACTGATGGTATCTCTGCTCCTGGACCACCATCCGCATTCAAACCTGGGCTTCCATGGGCTTCGGTCGCGGCACGGCCACGCGACCGTGACCGCCCACGGTGCTCATCACCTTCTTCCCCATGAGCTCCATTGCCATGGGCACGGGCATCTCCATCGGCCGACATTCCTAGCAGTACCCGCTCGAGACGATTGCGCAGAGCTGACACTACCCTGTTCGACAGGCCCGGCTGGTGATAGAGCCGCATTCCCTGCACTCTTCAGGTCTCAAACAGAAAACCATCAAAGCAATCAAACAACCAACCAAAATGAGGTGCATGCTCAACAATACAAATAACTAATAAGACTGTTTCCCAAAATTCCAGATGCTACCAACATACCGGAATTTTGCGAACCAGTAGCACATGTCCCAACATGCAACCAAAGTCTGGATTCGTTTCCAAAGCAGCAAAACAGGGAAAACTGACCATCCCTCTCTACAAAACACAAAAACAGGGAAAACTGACCATCCCTCTCTACAAAACACCAAAACAGTCACCATCCCTAAAACTAAAAACGAGTTCCCATGAGTTCAATGTGTACTCCCTGTTGTATGCAGCACAAACTCAAAATCAAATCGATTGACAGACATGCAAGTGTTCTGGAAATGAACCTGTCTCCGTGGTTTTGCAAGAACCCTTCAACAAGTCATTTTCACAAAAACTGCACTCGCCAACTGACAAACTGACAAATAAAAACCTAACTGCAAAACAAGGAGCATTGCACAAAACACTCAAAATTGTTTGTGTTTCATTTGTTTGTTTCGTTTCGTTTGTTTCGTTTCGTTTGTTTCGTTTCGTCTAAAATTGAGATTCCACATGACTGCATTCCACACTCTTGCAACATGACCGCATCAAAATACTGAAATGTGCCAATCACCGATTGCACGCACTCAAGCCGCACTTTCCACCTTTTGCAACAACTCAGACAGCTGAGCCTAGAGACCTAAAGTACACTAATCTACAACTCACCGGAGTGTGCTACCGTCAGGGTAGCAGAAGGCGGACTCTTGCCTGCAGTGCTGTGCACAGAGCACCTTGGAGGTCAGTAGAGTCTGTAGCGCAAGGAGCACCGAGGCAGGCTTGCCGTAGAGCACCGCACTAGTTGCCTCCAAGGCGAGCTTGTCACATAGCTTCCGTAGCGTGGCAGTTCCTGCAGCGGAGTCCAAGCTACCAAGCGCCTCCACGGCATTGAGAGGAGTGCCACACCTGGAGGATGCCACAATTTCGCATGTCGAAGCAGTGGCTTAGATCCCTTCACTCAGCAAAAGCAAAACAAATGGCTTCGCGGCATCGATGCAGACATGCAATGCAACCAATGCTTCATGTGGCAAACAAAACACTCACTGCAAATCTCAGTACAGGCTGATCTCTTGACTGTGATTCTTGCCGCATACAGTTCCTCTGAACCAACGACCCATGACCCTACAGTCAAGCTCCAACTCCGCATGACAACTTCACATGTCCAAATTCAAAGTTTCCCCACAGCAATGCAAACTGTCCGTTCATCACATGAGCAACGCAAACCCTCCAGGCTGCCGAAGGAACTCTTTCTTCTTTCCCTTCCGCATTTCAAACTGGGACTCAAAAACTATACCTAAAACCCCATGGTCTGTCCAATTGCTATACTTGGACCCTGACCGGTTAAATGAACTTAACAGCCATCTCACTAATGCGGTACAACAAGCGCCCTTTGCTGTCCCACTCTTCACATTTCACAGGTCCATGCCAGCGATACTCGGTGGGTTTGGTCTTCTCCAATATTCCACTCTCAACCTTTTGAAGGTACCCGAGCGCAAAGACTTCCATTTCCATCACCGCATAGTCATAGTCTTTCTGATGGTGTTCACCCTTCAAACCTTCAGGCGTCCAATCCATAAAGTACTGGGCACGATCCACAGCCTCCTTAGGTCCCAAGCGCAGGCCAAAGCGACCAGAATATTCATCTGGAAACACCTCATTGCCTTTGTTCAACTCTTCCAACTGCTTAGGCGTCAAAGCAATCCAGAGCTTGAGCGACTCCATGTTTGAAACGCACACACACAGCCACGGTCTCAGAGCTCTTGACACAAAACAGTCACAAACAGCTGCGGAAACATGAGTAGAGGTTCATCCAAAGCTCATACTCTTGGAAACCAAAACTCTCACACTTCTCATGTGCAAACATCACAAGACTGACCCAACGGCTTTCTCTGTCGCTTCCAGCTTTACCTCTCTCAGCCAACGACCTTATACACCTCTAGGTCACAAACAGTTCAACGTTTCAAGCTCCCGCATCAAAACAGAGCTAAACGGGTCATTTCTTTCCAGGCAGCCAACCGCAGATCACAAAAGCTATTTCTACTGACGTCTCCTCATAAACCAGCAAGCTAAGGCCTAACTAGGATCATTCAGCCCAACCTCTCTGAGCAGGTCTTCTTCAGCTGTCATCTCCGGGACGTCACTCACACTCGTCAACTCATCGTCCGAGTTGGCACGTGTATCACAGTGACCTTCCTTCCCAGACGTCGACATTGTCGCAGCATCAATCAACGGTGGCTCCCTTCTGATGCCCGCCATACTTTCTTCCGCATCAATGACAACAGGTGCGGTACAGGTAGCCGCGTCAATGGGATATGCTCGATGCCGCACAGCTTTGGAAGATTGGCCCTTCTTGTCGAAGCTATTCTTGATCACTGGTTGCTTAGCGCGAGACGTTACAGATGTTGGCTCCTCCTTAGAGACTTCCTTCTGGTCTCCCCGATCGGACATGGCAGCCAGATCTACCTTTGACCTTCTTGAACAATACTTGGCGTCATCAGTGACAAGCATGACTTCCACTTTCAATCACCCACAGTGTACTCCAAAAACAAAGTTTCATGCGTATTGGGCTCAAAAAACAAAAATCAAATCTACCTTCAGATTGAGTAACACTGCCATGACAACTCAGAAAGCGCTCTTCACATGCTCATCTCAGTCACCTGATACACCTTCTCTTATCACTCTTCTAAGGACCAACTGAGTTCAAGACCCAAGACGTGCCTCAGTTATTCGCAAGAACCATGTACCTGACACCATCAGTTCCCAACCTTTGCACCTTGATCCAATACCTCAGTGTCCGAGGATGTCAAACCTGGCAATCTGCTGCCCCACCCTCAGGGAGTTCCAAGTTACAATCTTGCAGCAAGTTACTTACTGTCACTTCCTACTGCCGAAACGAAATTCCTACGTCTAGGAACGCTCCATCCATGCAAACATCTTCAGATACTCCAGCGTAGCCTTGCACTAGTGACCCTACGCTAGCAATACGTCACACCATGACACAGACCCCTACCAGAATACTGCCAAGACCACATGGACGCCTCCCACAGACTACGCACCTACACAAGGTAAAAAATAAAACTTGCTCTGACAGAATCCACTGCCAACACAAACTCAACTCCTCCGTCCAAGTCACAAGTCCTGCCCAGGGCTGACTAATTCTGTATGTTCTCCTACAGGTACCACTGTCGACAGCTTACCATGGATTCACTTCTGTCCAGCCTACCAAGAACAAACCCTGCCGAATCTTGCCCAACTTGCACACGAAGAGTCGTTCAAATAAAACGATACGTCCACGATCCTCATGATCCGTAAAAATCTATACAAAACTAAAACAGGATCCCAAAGTCACCTGAACCCAAACAGACTCAAACCAACTTCACACTCCCTAGTGACCTTATACTTTCAGACCATCACCTCCTGTGAAACAGGTGCACCTTCGTACGAGCTCATCACTGCCTCGGCGCCCAGATCACGGAGCTCCAATACCCAAGATCCCAATCTCACCTTAGATGACGTCCTTAGCAACTTGTCACAAACAAGGGTCAGCGGAAGATGGTGTGGGTAGCCCTTTTCAGGGCTCCGCTACCATGTGAAAAACGTAAACCCAAGTACACCTCTCGTGTACCCAAATCAACGCTTTCATTATTTCGCTACGCCAGACGCAAAAACCTACTGTGGTTGCGGCTCCGCAGTTACTTACTTCTCTGCAATGTCAAATAAAGGAACTTGTTCCACCCCGACTCCTGAGTGCACGTCAGACTCCTTCTTTTCTCTCCAGACGCCACACACAACGGAACAGGTCAACAAGAACCAGGGCAGGCACACGGCCACAGCCCACAAACAAAGAAAGGAAGCAAGATGTTCCAGTGTGGCTACTGTTTCAAGTGCCCTAGGTGACACTGCAGTTCAGTTCTCTTCGGAACACTTGACACCACTCCCTTGAGCCGATGTCTCAACTGGGAAACTCGATTCCAGGTTTCCAATACACAACCTTCCTTCAAAGGTTGTTGAAACAATTCCAAATTGCTATGATATACAAATCACCTAGTCACAAAAACGTCAGAAACATTTCCAAAAGTTCTCAAGTCAAACTGGTTCTCGTCCAAACGCAAGTAACCATCTAGCCGGTGTTACTAGTCTCTACCAAACGTCTAGACTAGTCACACGGCTAGTTAAGAACGAAATGTTTCACTCAAATTCCTATACAAAATCCTCTTGCAATACAGAACAACTTGGGAACCTCATGTTCCATCTCCAAAACAGTTCTTCACTTAGAGATATCTTCTCATAGTCCCAAACCGTCGAGGAGAGTAGAATGTTCTGCTCGACTTCTCAGCCAATATCCAGTCATAAACAGTCATAGCGCTAAAGTAGTTCGCTCACCGTCATAACCAAAAGTCAGCAACAAGTCACAGGCATCAAGATCATAATGCAGCTCTCCAGATCAAGTATCCGGAGGTTGAATAAGATACGTAGGCATTGTCCTCACAATGCCGAAGTATCTCACATACTCAAAAGATCTGCTTGACTTCTCAGCTAATGTC
Source organism: Cladocopium goreaui (assembly GCA_947184155.2). Taxonomy (NCBI): domain Eukaryota; class Dinophyceae; order Suessiales; family Symbiodiniaceae; genus Cladocopium; species Cladocopium goreaui. The sequence continues at coordinate 539,735 of CAMXCT020003558.1, read as the reverse complement.
CAGTCATAAACAGTCATAGCGCTAAAGTAGTTCGCTTACTGCAATAACCAAACGTCAGCTATAAGCCACAGATATAAAGATCACAAAGTAGATCTCCAGATCAAATACCCAGAGGTCAAAAAAGATACGTAGGCATTGTCCTCACAATGCCGGAGTATCTCGCATACTCGCAAGAGGTAATCAATAGGCTTCACAAACATCTCAGATGTACGAAGCAACGTCAAGAATCGAAATGGATGATCCAATACTATCTCAGTTAGACTCATACTCCTCCAAGAGGTCAAAGAACCTCCGAGATCGATGGAATCATAGCATCCCGATTCAATTGCATAGCGAATGCTTCTGGAAGCATTCGCTCAGTATCATAAAGCTAAATAAAGCTCCAAACTGTACTTAAAGTGTCTTGAACTCCGTGTCGATTCACTCAGACCCACAGGTCGATATCTCAAAGCAACTCCGGCAGCTTCAAATACTACAAAGCAATATCGAAACTGCTCAACTCTGTTGCAGACATCTTCCCATAGTCCAGTTCCACTACCAAATACTCAATGAATGGCAGCTCGCACCAAAGCCAAGTTGTAACCTGTAAGAGGACACAAACTTTCACAAGGCCTTTCAAGCATTCTTGCACGGCTTGTGACGCTTTTGTATGGCAGGGTGGTGGGTACAGCACCAGCCCTCCTGATGGATTTCCAAGCTTTTTGCTTTGAGATTGTAGTTTTGGCCAATCCTGGTCACAGAAAGATGTGCACCATATCAGCACCGAAAACAAGGATAAGATCCCATGGTTCCTTTGTGATTCCCTGGTGGTTAGGCCCGAAAGGAAACCCCTGGAGGGACTCTTGTTTGCCTTTTGGGCGCTAACGCACTGGACTAATATATTTGCAAGGAGGGGAATGGAATGAATGGGGGGTATTTTTTTTCTTCGAGGTGCCGAGGTCGCGCTAAAGGCTGGTTCCTTTACATGAGAGTAAGCAGCTAAAACTCTGTACAAGGACACAAAGTCCTTGAAATCAGCAAATCGATTGAACCAAAACAAAGAAACCACAACCACACAAAAAGCGACGACCCGCAAATCCCCCAGCCAGACTTGCGTTTCGCCAGCGGAAACAGCGAAGCAAAAAGCAGAAAAACACCAAAACACAAAAACGGGGCCTGAGCCCAAACAAAAACACCCACAGAATCGATTTGCAATTGGAAGCAGTGGAAAATCCACTGCATCTCTATCAAAAGCATGCAAGCAAAAATGAAGTATGTGTCGCAGCTGCCCAGGCAGACATGAAGACTCTGCTCGGAGGTTAACCCTAGCATGAGCCAAGCTGTACACGAAAGCAGAACTACTACGAAATCTCTCTCAGAGTCCTCTCAGGTCAGCTCGTAATGGGCCTTCATGAACGTAATAGTCATCCTCTTGACTGTCAGCTGCGATCACAAATCCAATGGTCAAAGAAATCAGAACCCCCCTTGAAGGGGGGGCCAGCAATGACAATGAGGAAGCAAAGAAGGCCAGGGAGCGGCTTCCAAACATGCCATCACCGACAACAAATCAAAAACGGGGGAGCACGCCCCTAGTTTCATAGGGGAGATGCAGCCATCCGTTGTATGGTCACAGTCAGCGACTTACTTGGCAGTATCCGCAAAGCTGAGCAACATGCAGAAAACGCTTGAGTGCAAAAACTGTCATTGCATTTGCCACAGTACCAGTGCTGTCGCAGTGTAGCGTTCAAGAAAGCAGGTTCGCAAGGAATACAAACTACAGAACTGTTCAGGACATTTCAGGATGTCATCGTTCCTGAAGGACCCGCAGTGCGTTGCAGTACGTACCAGAAAGCATTGTAGCATTGTAGCAAAACTACGGCTGAGTTGTTACTTACGCAGAGAGTAGACAGGCTGCAGAGTTACCACATCTTGTTGTCCAATGACGAACCATGTTGGCAGTCTTGTGCTGCTCGCGGGCGCCCCAGGCTGTCCTACAGGGAGAAACACCGGAAAGCACCGGTGAAGCTCGCTGCAGCACAGGCTGGTCCATGGCATCGGCCGGCTAACTATCGCCCCCCTCGGTTGAATTCAGCAACCGATAGAGAGTACCCAGCCAGAGGACATACCAGGGGAACCCAAAACGAACAAACGAATTAAGGCAAAAAAGCAAAGCAGCCCCTCAGAGAGAAAAAATTGAGCCAGCACGCAAGGCCAAAGAAAGACGGCCTTTACGGGCAGAGGCGAAACGGCTGTCCTGAGTCACCTTAGTGGGTCACAAGAGTGCTGTGTCAGTGTCTCTCCATTCAGTGTAAAAACCAACCAAACAAAACTCACCAGAAAACAAACGTTCGTACAACCAACCGATTCTCCATTCATTTGTGCCTAAGTAAGACCCCAATGCACCTGCCGCGTCTATGGACAGATGCACCAGTGGCCAAGAGTAAGAGCAGGGGAGAGCAACAAAGCAGAGGGAGCAGAGGAAGCACAAAGGCCCAAAAAAGACACAAACAGAGAAAAGGAAGAAAAGGAAGAACCAGCAAAAACACAACGGGACAAAAGGACCAAGCGGCAACCAAAGGAGGGGGCGCCGGGAAGGCAGAGGAGGACAGGGCGGAGAAGGCTGCACACATCACATTAGAATAGCAACAGTGCAGCTTAGCGGAGCCTAAGATGTGCCTGGATCATCATCACGGTGAATACCTCAGTATGGCCGAACTAAGCTCCCCGACGTCACCAGTAACATGGTGTAGAGGGTGAAAACCCCACACAGGGCAGATAGCCTTTGTTGCCATGAACCGAATGACGGAAGGTACGCTAAGCTAAACCACACTCCCAGCATGAAAGCAGGGCAACAGAGCCGTCACAGCTGCAACCAGATACTCCGAGGGAGGCACCAGCACACAGGAGTGTAAGCTGGACCAGAGCACAAAAGAGACCACTCGCGGGGCAGGGGAGGCAAGAAGGACAGAGACAGGAAGCACAACAAGGGAGGGCAGGCAACACGGGAAACACCGAGGCCCGCACAAGCACAGCGAGGAGCACAAAAACCAAAAGAGACGGCGAGCCCGCGGAGCCAAAGACAGCACGATGACACGAGCCCCACCGGACACCACACGCACAGGAGCACAGGACAGACAAGGAGAAGGAGGACAGCACAGACAAAGCAGTTGAGAGGCAAATTGCGCAGGACCTGAGTAAGGCGAGATGACAAGAGGACAGATAGTAGGAGGGGCGTGCAGCAGAAAAGTTCAGGCAAAACAAAACGAATTAGGGAGTGCAAGTGCACCTGTCACGTCTACGGACAGACACACAAGTACAAATACAAAGTTCAAACCATACACCTGGGAGAGGGAGACCCCAATGCACCTGCCGCGTCTATGGACAGATGCACCAGTGGCCAAGAAGACCCAAGTGAACAACACTAACAAAAGAGGGACAAGCCGGAAAAGAGGAGCCAATAATAGGTCCCGACCGGAGCAAAAAGGGCCCAACCGAGCGGACTAGGGGGGCCAAAACAGGGACAAAGGTAAGGCCGAAAAGGCAATGAGGTGATACAAGGGGTGCGACCCAGGAAGGTAGAGGAGAAGGAAGGAAGAGGGTTATGTCTGACTCCGTTGAGTGTATTCAAGATGGTGGCGTTTGTCTGCTCGGAGAGTATCATTCCAGCTATTCCCAATGGCAAAGGAGACCGGGTTCTCTGCTTCATTTATTGCAGCCAAGCGACGTATTTCGTTGCATGTGGCGTCGAACGCAGCTATGTCAATATCCGGTGCTCTTTTGCGTAGTTTCCGATCAGGGAAGACGCGCTCTCGCACATGCTGTTGCAAAGTCTGTTCCGGTACATAATAAGCTGGTCGTTGGAACAACACTCTGCTGGCTAGCTTAGCGCGATTGACTTCCCAATGAGTGAACATATGTTGATGTTGCACTTGTTGCTTGAGTTGCGCAACATATTGGTGGAAACCTTTGGGCGTGTGCCACAATCTCAGAAGGCTATAATTGGACGGCCAATCAAGCGGGCACAAGGTGGCTGTCTGCTTCCACATTTCAGGCGTAAGTCCTTTAGCGGATGGTACAATTATTTCCAGGTTGACTCGGGTGGGTCCAGTGGGTTGCAGGCCCATCATTATATAGGGGCCAACTACCCCTTGTGTGTATCCTCGGGCGAGTTCTGAAAAGCAGTCAGCTGCTTGAAATTCCTCATCCAAGGCCAAGCTCAGTCCTGGCGCGTTCTTGTCAGTAAATTTAACCGCCTGCAAGACTTGATCAGCCACATCTCTCTGCAATCCCTCAAATACTCGATGGGGACAGGAAAAGGAAACCTCCTGTGGGGCTTGAGTGTTACCGCCAGCTTCCCCTAGGAAACATGGCGCGATCTTGCTGGCCCAGCTCGCCGGAAACCACGCCAATAAGGCCGTAGTACCACTAACCAAGTCGACCCCAGTGTGACGCCGCGAGTGGGGCTGGTTCGTGACGACAACTTTGACAGGGCCACTGGGGGCACGTTTCCGATTTACCTCTGCACTCTCTCTGGCTGCCACAATGAGCTCAGAGAGGATTGGACGAAACCAGAAAGTAGCATATAGCAGGCACTCCGTCTCTGGGGTAGCCAGGGACTCTGCTCTTCGAGTAAGAGAGCAGATGTACTGCGAGAGCGTTTCGGCCAGCCGGAGGGTAAAACTCCGGGCAGCATGTGCAAAGACCTCCTCAACCGTCTCAATCACGCCCCGCAGCCACAGTTCTGACGCAATTGACATGAAAAGGCGAGCAAACTTTTCCTGCATTGAAGTCAGGGAGATGGTAAGCTTAGCTTGCAGCCAAAGATGTGGAAGGGCTCCAAGGTTGTCAGGATGATAGAAAACACTAGCGCTAGGCTGTGAGCTGCTGATCATAGTGGCCAACTTGTCCGCAGCACCTTTGATTTCCTGTTCCGTAGGGTCATCCATGGCCGGTGGGATTGGCGGGCACCATGGCTCCTCTGGGGGTGTAGCCTCGTCATCATCTTCACTTTCTGCCTCAGTTACACTTGCAGTGGTGGCTTGTTCTTCGTCCGACGAGGGATCGTCCACCTGCTCGCCAGCCCCTTCCGGACCTACCAGAGAGCTCTCTCTCATGTGTACTTGCAGTGCAGGAGCTTGTAATAGTAGTGGTTGCAGGCGGTGTGCGTCAAAATAGTGGATACCTGGGATGAGCAATATTCGCCGATCTTTGGTGGCTTGATGAAAATACATCTTGCTTCCTCTGAGCCTATGCACCAGAACGGGGAAGCCATTGTAGGAAGCACACAACCAGAGCGGAGAACGATATCCATCGCCGGCATAGCCGTAAAGGTATTCCCTATCTATGGAGCACGGAAAGAAGCTGCTTGCCGTGAGGCGGTGGTCACGACTGTGGGAGGCTAGCGCTGCAGTGACTTCCTGTGTGAGCCGCAGCTTTGATTTCTGTGCAATGACCAATCGGAACCTTTTAAGGGATCGTGCGCCATTCACGGTCACTACCATAGCGATGGCAAGAGGCGGTTTGTCTTGGGAGCTAAACGGTGTATCTAGGCCCCACTCAAGGACCGCTTCTGCATCAGATGGCACGTGCTTGGGCTCATGGAACTGGACAGTGCGATCTTTAAGGGTATAATACCCGTAATGGTAGACCGCAAGTGTCTGCGCCATCCCAATCAGCCCAGCCATATCAACGGGGGAGACAATGTACGTATGCTGGATGGCTCTAGTGAGCGCGACAGTGGCTCGTCCAAAGCAATCCTCTTTGTCTTCTGCCGTTGCCCCTCGCCGTCCCCCACTGAGGAAACCACATCCTGTCTGGACCACTACTGCTATTCGTGCCGTGGCTCCTGCTGCTGACGAGGTGGTGGCAATCCGCAGACCACCAAACCAAGCAGCCTGGAAGCCATGCTGCAGCAGTTGTGTGTGTACTGCCGTGCGATTACACATGACGAGGAGCTGCGCCGTCGCTCCTTGATTGAGGTCTCGATAACACTTTTGAAGGTAGTTGAGAAAAACCACAATATCCTCAATAGCAGCCAGGAGGTCTCTGGAGTATCTGGGTACTTCCCATAACACAGTGCGGAATCCTCTCTGCCCAACCGTGTAATCATGGGGGACAAAATGGCCTATTTGTATGGGGTCCTGATCATGTAGCACCAATTCCGGGTACCGGACTGCGACGATGGCTTTATACGTCAACAGGGACACTCTGGAGCTGTTTGGCAGTATGATGCCCCATCGATGCGGACCATCCAGGCCGGCTGCTTCAATCGTGGTTGTACACTCAGGGATGCCGAATTCTTCTGGCGCAGTTGCAATAAGCAAGACGGCCAGTATTGCAGAAATCAAGCAACTCTGAACATTCAGGTGGCTAAGCGTTTCCTCACTGAAAAGGCGCGCCAAGGAGATTGGTAAATGTTGGGCAGTTGTTGCCGTTACCCAAGTCCCTGTGTGTGGTGCTTGGCCGAGGTTGAGTAGCCGCGCCACTTCAGAGTCGTTGTCCTGGCTTGCATCCGGCCACAGGAGTGCAATTAACTTGGTGAGCCGGGCAGGAGGCAGATAATCGCCAGGGCGATTCAAAGCTCGTAGCCCCAGGGGACGATGAAGAAGCTTTTGTCTGTTCGCTGCTGCCGCCCTTCCCTTGGATAGACCTCCAGGTGTTTGCCTATGGTCACCGACAAATACTAGCAGTGCTGGTTGCTGGATTGCAGCAAGAGCGGCAATTTCATGGTAGTTGCCGTACTGTTGACTTTCATCCATAAATGCAAGCCAGACTTTAGAGAGCCAGAGACTAAAGGACGAGTATTTCATGGCCATTTCCGCCGTAGCAGAGCCTCCGGTCGCAATCAATATGCGTTTCTCAGCAATAACCCTATTGCGATCACTGCATCGAACATCAATTTTTGTTGCATACGCCTCGCCTTTACCTTCCTCGATGCGACCTAGTAACCGTCCAAAGGCACTTCGTGTGGGTGGAGCTAGGTCACTGATTTGATCCGCCAAGGCTTTTGCAGCAACATTTTCCTTGGTGTACACTATTGCATAGAAATCACTGAGCTCGCAGCTAAGGGCAATTAGCAAAACCGCCAAAGAACGCGTCTTGCCGGCACCAAAAACGCCTGCGATGCACAGGTCAGAACGGCCAGTGAGGATCGCCAGGAGCAATGCTACTGCAACAGTAAGGACGTGCCCATCCCCATGCGCTGCCAATGGAAGTAGGCTGTCGCGCATATATTCATCATGCGGGCCTGGGATAGCAACTCCAATAGGTGTCAGTAAGCGACAGAGCACTCGGACCAAAGCGTCCGTTAGCTTCGTCCGGCATTCACTCATCATTCTTCGCACTGGGATGTTGGGCTGCAGAATGCCCATCGTCAGCGGGAGTCGTGCCGGATTTGCCTGTGCGAAAACCAGCAATTCACATCTGCTTCGTGTGTCACCAAGGAAAGCCATTTCTTCCATCACAACCGAAAAGCTTGCATGGAAGACAATGGGTTTCGGCCAGTCTCGTTCGGGGTCAAAGTATTCCACTTCCGCTGGCTGTTGCACTAGGAGGCGGCCACAAAATGCAAGCGCAACAGACCTGGATACCAGGACTAGCTCAAGGGATTTCGGGGCAATTCGACGGTATGCACGGGAGTCAGCGGACCGACTAGTACCTTGCATTACTTTTTCTTGGACTAGGAAGATGGCACAGCGACGCGGGCCCTCGGGGAGCTGGAAACGCCCAAACAGGGCTCTCCCTGCCATCACATTGGCTTCCATGCTTCCTAAGCAGCCATGTTCACATAGACTCCATGGTGACGCGGAAGGAACCGCCTTTGGGTCGCTGAAGAGCAAAAGAGGAATGCAGTCAGTGATCAGTTGCATAACATGAAATCCCGCAAAGGCCTCATAGCCATATCGGACCACCAGTTCAACTCCCGGATGACCTCGCTCTTGTCGTTGCGCCAACAACACACTGGTCCAGGGGTACAAGTGTTGTAGCTGACGACCTGCATGGTAAGCATCCAGTTGAGGCAACACCATATCAAGCAGGAAGATCAATATGCGCAGGGGGAACCCACGGAGGAATTCGGTGAGCAGGTTTCGCATAAGTTCTCCTCCTTCTGCATTCGCCTGCCCAGGAATTGGGATCATGTCGATCAGGACTTGTCGGAGATCCTGCTCTGTAGCAATGGGGTCATCTCTGACATCCCTGTCATCCCATGGCACCATATGTAGATCCGCACATCCCTTGCCAGCAGCCTGAAGAAGGGAGCTGAGGGTCCGTTTGCAGTGGTCAGGGAGATCAAAGCTAACCCATGAGAGCACCCGTAGGAGCCCCTCGCACCGTACTCCATGTGGTATGACCTCAGGGGTCGTTATCTGGAGATAATCAATATGATAGGTGCCTTCCTCAATCGATGTAAACAGTAGATGCCCATAAGCATGTCGCGCTCGGCCACTCCAGGAAGGCTGACCATCGATGAGTACGACATCATAGCTGAGGTCTGTAAGGGTGGCCGGGTGCCACACGCAGAGTCGATCTTCAAGGCAGTGTAGAAGAATCACTCTTCGTTCCCGTTGTCAGCCTCAGCATTTCTGGCGGAGTGGCAATTGCAGCAACCTCTGTGGTACCTGGGAAGCAATCGAACTCATTGAGCACTTTGTGGATAGCCAGTCCAGTGTACGATCCAGCCGAAAAGCCAAGAACATCAATGTCTCTTATGCCATCTGGGATGGAAGCTGTCACAAGATGGGGAAAACACGCTCGCACCAACAGCAGTTTGCCTTGTGGATGGTAGCATCTGAAGATTTGACGAACTGCTGTGACCCATGTGGGGTGGGGAGGTCTCGCATGTGCTGGCCGGATGGTAGCCGCCGTTAATGCACGGGTGATCAAAAGCTTGAGGTTGGCAAATCTGTCCGGCAAAAATTCCTTCCATGCACTCCATCCCACTGCAGTGGAGAAAAGCTGGTAGATTGCATACTCATGCGTTGTTTTGGTCAACCCGAGTTGGGTGATGCGCTGCTCCCAATCATCCGTCATTGCCAGCGAAGGGCCATACACTTTCATTTGCGCATGGTTCTGGAAGAACAGGTCGTAATCATGATCAGGGCTTAGCAGTCCGCCTCCCAGTCCACTGCAATGTACAGTGAGAGGTCGATCTGGCATAGGAGAGTCCTCTTGCCACAGGCTATTCATCGAGAAAACCCACTGTGCCCATCTCTTCAGCCGGTCAACCAGAGAATGCGGAGCTTGCGACGTGTTGGCTGCCTCTCCCGTATGGATCCGCTGGGAACACTGTACGAGATCGAAGACTTCTCCCTTTGCTGATGTTGTCCACTCCTCTGGTGCTCGAAGGGCTGTTGGAAGACCAAATGCGAGCACAGCAGCCTGGGCGAGAGTCCGGCAAGGGGTTCCCAGGGCAGGCCTTCGTTCCCACAACCCTAGTAATGCCACTAGCTGCTGGACGACAGCGGAGACGGAGGAAGCTTTGCATGGACACGCAGGCCTATGACTGGAAGAAAGTTGTGGTAGAGCCACTGTGGCTGCCACTCTGCTGTCCCAAATAGGGCTGCTGCTAATGGTAGCCAGCCAAACTGCGCCAAGTCCTCAAGTCGCGATGGTAACCGTTGCTTGGCCCTTGTTCCAAAACCATGCAATATGACAGGCCGCATAAAGCCCGGTTCAATCTCCATAGCCTGGTATATTGCGAAAATCCAACAGGACCTAATTACAACCACTAGTCGCGCTCCTAACGTCGCAAGGGTCGGCTTAACTCCGCGTCGAGCGTTTAACAAGTTAAAACCCAAAACACGACGGCTGTCACTGCAAAACTCAATTCCCTTTTCCACACAGGAAAACACGAAAAGCGAGCTGTCTATCCAGCTATGTCTTGCACATGCAGCATGCATGTTTGACTTCTCTTGTCTTGGCTGGTCCGCTCTGTTGTAAAAAGGCAGCGGCGGCATGCAAAAACAACTTCAGAATAAAACGGTCTCCGTAAACTTCTTCTCACTCAAATGCGGTGAATTCGACTTGTTCGAATTCACCATGTTGTTCCATAAACATCTTTCTTCACTCGCATCTTCTCGTCAAATTCCAAAAACACCAAAAACGTTGTCAAAAACATTTGGCAACTTCCAGAAACGAAAATGCAGTCCAGTTGAGAAAACATTCTGTTGAGATTGTTGGAGAACGTCATGCACATGGAGTTGAAAAACGACGTCAAACTTCACCTCAAAACGTTCGCACCAAAAACTCATTCCAAATTCATTTGCTGTCCAGATTGCATCAAGCGCAAATGAATTTCACAGAAAACGAAGTTCTTCTCCAAAAAGTTGATGTCAAACATCATCATCCAAAAATAACCAAATCTCCATGCTTCTGTATCCAAATTCAGATGTCTTCACATCGTTCTGCATCATTTCCAGAGTTCTGTCCAACCGTATTGTCAAAAACATCAAATCATAGCCACCATGCCAGTTACATGCAGGAAACGTAGCACATGCCTACTGTATGCACGGGAGTGTATATTTCCATACCCCCTTTTGCTGCGTTTCCCTTCCATCCAAATCCAGCTAAATTCAGTCGAAGTCAAAAGGCTCATACATGCTGTCCATATGTATACAATTGCTGTCATCTGTTCAACCTCCCAGTGAGGACTTGCACACGAAGTCGCATCTTCACACCAGTTGCAGATGTATTGCAAAAATACTTGCGTACTCGAATTAATCCTGTGTTTATATCCATTGACCGTGTCCACATTCTCATTGATGTAGAAAGAAAACGAAAAGGTTGTGCAAGAATGCCACATTGAAATTGCTCCACAACGAATTCCCTGCAGTCCAGCTCATCACCAAGGAAGCCCAAAGATTCTGCAGAAAACATTCATCGCAGCAAATTCCCGGCACATTGCACATGCAAAAAAAAAATCGCCACATTCAGCTCCACATTGGCATCCGCAATCACTCCATTAGCGCCAAGAGAACTGACGCTGGTAGACATAGCCGGCATTGAGGAATGCGTCTACCCTGCAGTGAATTAAGAATGCACAGAAATCAGGACCCTGTGTCCTTGGCGTTGGAGTCAGTTTCTTGCGGAACTGGCCAATCATCTTCTTTGCGTAGCGGCACTCCTCCATGCTTTGGTTGAAGACCCTCACAACAAAATCATGGTAGGTGATGGGCTTTTCGGCAAAACGGCCCATCTTGAGAAGCGTGCATGACCAGTGGTATGTATCCTTGATCCATGCAGGCTGTGGCACATTGAAATCGACCTCCTCGTAGTCGATTGTGGCATCCTTCCAATTGTCATCCCACTTGTGGGTTGCTGGCAGTCCTGACTGCACCTTTGGAAATAGTGGCGGGGAGTCGCCGGTGTCGGAGATGAATGAGAAGCTTCCCAAAACGCTGCTGGCACTCTCTGCATCCGAATTCGACTCGACAGCCTCATGCCGTCTTTTGGAGCCATCGGTCATAGCGCCATTATCAGGTATTTTGTTCGAATTGCCTTCCACAATCTCCGGAGGCTCTTCGGAGATGCGTGCACACTTCGAACCAGAAGCTTTGGGAGGAGGCAGTGTTGGTCCTTTGGGACCCTGCTTCCCCTTTTCTCCTTCCTTTCCTTTGAATTCACCCTTGAATTCTCCCTTTGCCACATTCTTGCCACCTTTGTCATCCTTGCCACCCTTCTCAAATTCTTTGCCACCTTTCGCAAATTCAGGCTTACCACCTTTCTCGAATTCTGGCTTGCCACCTTTGACATTGTCAGGCTTACCACCTTTGTCATAGTTCTTTCCCTTGCCCTTCTGCTCCTGGAATGCTTTCTCACTTCCAATTGCAGATGCAGGCAAAATCGGTGGGTCTGCCTTTGCTGCAGGAGGTAGAGGAACCTGTGCATTGAATTTTGGAAACCCTGCAGACTGTCCATCAGCATCAGCACAGAAGCGGTTGGCAATCTCAGCAATGGCCGCAGCCGCAGCTTTCGCCTCTGCAATCTCCGCATTCTTCTGCACAACATTTCCAAAAAGTTGTATCACAGGCTTGTCATTCTTTGGGTCTTTGACATCATCCTCAATCCAAGGGTCGTCATTGGGATCATATGGCCTGTCTTGCCATTTCTTGTGATATTCACGTGCATCGACGATCCCTGAATTCCCTCCAGCTTGCAAGGTAGGCGGCGGTGTTGTCGGAGGCACCTTGTATGCATTCTGACTGTAGGCATCCGGCCATAGGGCACCAGGCGGTGCAGCCGATGAATTCGAGCCTGTCGGAGCATGCACTTTGGAGGGACTTGGAGGCACATGCGATTCCATGCAGTCCTTCCAATCATCATCATCTGGTGGATATGGTCTGTTCATAGGTGCGTTCTTGACCTCCTTTTTGTGGACGGTCAATAGTTCATTCATTTTTCCACCAGCTTCTGCTTTGCGCATCAACTCGCGCAATTGGTCCCATTCTCCTTGTGTCATGTCCGTTCCCAAGACCGGGTCACTTGGGTTGTAAGGCAACGAATTCTCCGTCTGTCGGTACCATCCAGAAGCATCACTATGCCATTGCTGTGGTTTTGAAGCCATGGCGTCACGTCAGAACCTAATTCCTAATTGTGAACTGTTTCAACCCTCACACACACACACACAGGAGTCGAGTGCAGCAGTTCAGCCGTTTCAGGGGTTCCTAAGTGTCCGCAACTGCTGAGTTGGGCGTGTGAGTGAATTCTGAAACCTGACATCCTTAGTTCTCCAGGCAGTGTTCTGACTTGCATTCTGTATCCAAAACGTTGCAAAACGAAAACAAACTTCTGTCCAACCCTGTCCACATCAGTCCAATGCAAAATCAACTGAACATGCAGACATGACTGAACATGCAAGATCACTGTGTTTCTACATCAATGCAGTTCTTTGACAACAACTGTCTCTCACATCAAATAAAAAACTGTGCTTCGCGTACGCCAGTGCTTCGCAAAAAGAAAACAACTGTGCTTCACATGACTGCAGTGCTTCACATCACTGTCGTTTGGTTTCAAATTTGTTTGAAATAAGACATGCAAAACATCTTTGGTTCTCACATGCCAAAAAACTTTCCTTCACACATCACGCGTCCCCCCTTTTAAACTGGCGACGCCCGGAGACGTGCAAAACAAAAACAAAAACAAAAACAGTCCCACCTGCCACGCACATTTCTTCAAGAAAATCATGCATCGTGCAGGTCAAAACAAAAACGTTTGTTTGGTTTTGGTTGTTCCATGCGACATGCAAAAAAAAAACGAACATGCTCAGGGGTCCTTTCGTCCAGCACGAACTGCGGCCAAAATGGCCTTTGCCAGTTCTTTGCTATACACACCGGTTGCTGTCCAGTTGACATCATACATCCCTGCATGCTTTTCACACTCGCACCAACCAAAACGCCTTGTGAGCAAATTGCAAAAACCAGCTGACGCGCTACAAAAGATAAGCACTTTACCGATAGGCAGCCCATTCGGTGCTTGCATACCGGTTTGGCACAAAAACACTTCAGCATCAAACTGCAAACCACATTGTTTCAGGACTCGTTTGGTCTCTTCGCGTTTCCATATGTTGTTGTTTCGGGGCAGTTCGAAAGACCTCGAATTCCCAAGCAACAAATACTTAGAGACGTTCTCCATGATACCTTTCCATGACCTGTCTGCCTCTGATTCGATCGTTGCAGAGAAATTCTTGAGTGGAGACCCTGAGCTACAAGGAGTAGAAGCGTGCACATGCACCCAACGGTAGCCTAACTGTTGGTGAACCTCAACAAACTCTTTCACCTTTTGAAACATGTCCGCAGTTTCCATTCGTTTGACTATACCGATATAGGGCATGCGTGCAACTTTGCAGGCTTCTCTCAAAGCTGAATTAGTCCCACAACAAACTTCCACAAACGCAACATCTTGCTTGTGATCAACCCTACTGTTGATGAGCATGACATCACGCACTCTGTGCAGGTCTTGCATAGGTACTTCAGGAGTCTCAAACCCTAAGCTTGTGCGATGTCTCAGGAAATCTTTGGTCCCCAAACACTTGGTAAACAAATCTGCCACATTGTCCGTACCGGCCCTGTGTTCAACCAAAAGTTCATTTGAGCTAATTTTAGCTTTCATCCAGGCCATACGAATTTCAACATGACGACTTCGTTTGGGTATATCCTGTCCAACTAATAATTGCAAGGCTGAAGAGCTATCTGACTCCAGCAAGATTTGTGGCACATCTCTCTCTCTCATTTCACCAATCCCTGTGTAAACACGATGGCAAAAATTGCTAAACGCAACTGATTCCTGGGCAACCATTTGCAATGCATACAATTCTGCTTCACAAGAGGACAATGACACAGATTGCTGTTGTCTAGCCAATGACCTAACCAATGCACCTTCACAAAACACAACTCCACCAGAAATTCCTTTTCTACCATTAAATCTGTATGGGGCAAACGATGCATCAGAGAATGAATGCAAAATTGAATGTCTTGCAGGCCCTATCATCAAATTCTCGTATTCTGGGGATGGTAACCTCAAACATGTTCCCACATCTTCAAACAGAAATCGCAGCAAAGAACGAATGGCAGCTTCAGTGCCTTGGTTGGGCTTTGCTTGCTGACTTCCAATTAGACTGAGATACAGTTTCAGGTCGTGCCTAGACTGAGCCATCCACAGAAGCTTGCCAAGTGCTCGGCGAAATCTTGAGTATGCAGAGGGAGAGAGTTCTTGCAATTGATTCTTGTCGCCCATGGCCTTGTCCAAAATGCCAGCCACATCCGGCACCGATGCAGATCCCTTTGTGATGTTGAATTCAGTAAAGGTCGTATCCAAAAACTTTGGATCCACGCCAATTGTCAAAGAGTCGTCATCAATTCCCCGATGCACATGCCTGCCAATGAAAATTAAACGTCCACCTCCATGTCGTGCAGGAAGGATGATTCCGGTCTCCTTCAAGGGCACGGCTTTGCCAATTGCTTTCTCCACAATCTTCTCAGCTTTCTCAGATTGGCAACAAAGGAGTAGGTCGTCCACATATGCGACAAGCAGTGCAAGTTCTCCATTAACGACACCTTGATAAATGCATGGTTCGACCTCGTCAGAAGTCAATCCAACACCACGGATGCTGTCACTCAGCAGATTCAGCCAGTGCAGCGATGCATCTCGAAGACCATTCAAGGCTTTGTAGAGCAACAAGTAGGCTTGTGAGCCATCAGGCATAGAGACGGAGAGGGGCAGTTTCAGCACAATCACCAGTCCATGAGGAAGGGGTGAATGCATGAAGGCGTGGGAAACATCAAGTCCTTTCAGTCGAAGAGCACGTTGGGCAGCAAGAGTGAGAACGAAATGCAGGCCCTCAATGCTTGGTGTTGGGCTCGAAATTCCCAGCTTTCGTGCACTAATTCCTTTATTCAAGTCCTTTGCAACTATCCGGACTCTGACACGTGATTCACTTTTGTATGCTGAAACCCATCTACTTGGAATCACACGCATGAGCGGGTGTTTCTTTTTCAATGCATCAACCTCTCCCTGCCCTATGACTCTACCAGCACCACATTTCTCTAAATTACCAATTTCTTCTTTCATACCCTCAAAACCTAAGTCCACGTCAAGTTGCATGAGTGAGCTGTCATCAATCACTTCATCTGGTTTCCATAGCAGCACTTCTGAACCACCAAGTTTCACCTTCACACACTGGTGATCCTTCCCATGTGCAAACTTAATTGAATTAAGCTCGGCATCAAACAACTCAGGACTTGTAGCTCGTGCATTCTCTGGTCCTTGTTCCAAACACCATGCAACAGGTCCTAAGGCATGACATGCATTGTCCATGTGAAAAAGATCAAGAGTCATGGGTTCTTGAGTTCCAGCTGCACGTTCAGCAGCCATCTCATCCTCTAGATCTTGCACAGACTGTTCTGCTTCTCTCTTCACGCCTGAACCTTCAGTGTCCATACTTAGACCAACCTCTCTTGAACCTGCGCCAACCGGAGTTGGGCCATTCTCAGTCTCAACCTCCATATCTTCATGTCTCACCTCAAGTCTCGGTCTTGCAACATTAGGCACAACATCTGGCATTTCAACGGGAGTTTCACTCGCCTCAAATGCAGCACGTTTTCTCTTACATTCAGCATTATGCCTAATTCCAGGTACATCCATTCCAGAATCACATGCAGGACACCGGGGTGTCTTTGGGAAAACACGCACATCTGACCTAGCAACATCTGGAGACGGAGACGGAGACTTTGGTGACACTTTCGGAGACGCCTTAGGCAATGCAGGTCCATCAGAAGTAGATGCACGAATTGGGTCTTGTCGGGCAATCTTCAATTCACCTGACTTTCTCGGTTGAGATGGAGCTGACTCCACCGATCTCTTCTTGGGCATAGGGGCTCGGAAGCCTGGATCAGGTTCTTTCATTTCTCGCACTAGATCACTTGGAGCACCATCTGGGTACTCAACAACATCATCATGCATAGGTTGCTCAACATTGGCATCAGGCAATCTTGGTCTTTCAACATTCGGGGCAGCCGGCTCAATGCGAATTCCTTCGCGTGCTGGCAATGGTTCTCCTTGAACTTGTCCACCTTCAATCTCAGAAAACAACTGATCACCAATGACTTGATTCCACACGATTGGTGTGATTGGCTTGACATTCCTTGCAACAAAGCGCTTCAGAACTAATTCACCATCAATTCTGACAGCACCTTGCACAACTGGTCCAGTATCCAAACCTGAATGCACAAATGCAGCTTCAATACTTCTCGTCTCATTCGGTGATTGGGCTCGCATGCTGCTGGGCAATTCGGCAAGGACAGTTTGACCAAACATTGCAAAGGAAGGTCGAGACAACTTCCGTTGTGTGGAGTATTCCAATGGAGAAAAGTCAGTTCCATGAGCTTTGGAGAAATGGTTGTGGCTCAATGCAATGTAGGTTGCGACATCTTGCAGTCCACGTGCAGTAAAACAGACATCAGCACCACCTTGATTCATCTCAGCACGCAACACAGCAAGGGATTCCTTAAGTCTTCGCACAGCTCGTTCAGCTCCTCCATTGCTTTGGTGTTGTTGAGGTCGTGCACGTCGAACCAAGAAGGTATATTTGTCAGAGCTGGTTCCAACTAATTCAGAAACTGCACGCTCGGCATCTGTATGCAGGACGACCGACGAAGTCGATGATGCAAGACCGAAGTGGTCTAACCATTTTTGAATTAAACTCTTCACCGATCTTGCTTCTGGTCCCACAACAACATAACCTACACAGTTCGTGGACAATTCCGTTAAAGCCAAAATCTTGATGGTTCCGTCTGCTTCGTCCTCAACCAATTCTCCACGAGTGGTTAGAAAGCCAAAGTCGGCTTGTACCTCAGTCTCAAGCGCGCCTTCGCGACGGCGTCGATGTTGAAAGGTTGATTTTCCTCGCGCACATATTGTGCACCTTGGATCATAAGGCACATGTCCCTGCAACCTATGGGCTTCAAGCGCAGCTTCTGCCGCTCTGCTCAATGGATTCAAATTCCCATGCACCGCATGCAAACCCTCTGACATGATGAATTCATCATCATGCCGTGCAGATCCATCAGAATCAGTACATCCATGCAGGGTCAAGTTTAACCCATGGACATCCACCAAAGTTGCAAATGTTGTCAAGTCTCAGACCTGACGCAAGATGAGTAACCTCGGAACCTTCTGGATTCTGATTGAATTCCCATCCGCACTCACAGAGAGTGTTGGTTGAAATGATGTTGTGGCTGATGCCACCAACCAAGCACTTCAACTTTGCCTGTCGGTACACTGGGAACCTTCCCAAATTATCCTTTTTCTTCTTGAATCCAACCCAAACAGAAACATTAGTTGAACCATCTATGTTCACCTTACTGCCATTTGCCGCTCGGAAGCGGTCACTTTGTGAATTAACAACCCATGCACCATACGTCACTCTTGACGAAGTGGCCATAACAGTTGCAGCCGCACCGGAGTCCAGTAACCACCAGTGCTGGCTCTCATCACCCATCATGATTTCTGAAAGCAATGGATGCAAAACAGGTGAGTATCTATGCAGTTCAAACTCATGAGAAACAGTATCTTGCACGTTCAGAAAAGTCGAAGTTCCAACTGTTTGCAACTGAATTCGATGACAGTTTGAAGAAATCAAGTCTTGGGAAACCTCAGCATCACCTTCTACCTCTACACCTTGCAAACCATAATCAAAGGCCACCGGACGATGTAGGGCTCCATGCAATGTCCCTGAACTGTCAGTGGTCCCTGAGAGGTCGGTGTTTCCTGCTGAAAACATGCCACACAGCAAATTGGAATCTACCTGTGGTGTTGACTCATGCAACCATCCAAAGTTTAAATTCCAAAGTTGACATGTTTCTGTTTCCGTTTCAGTTCCACTGTCACTGTCATCAAACTCGTCTCCAAACATGGTGTCCATGACAACTGAACATGCAGATTCACTGTCAGAAAATGAAACGAATTCTCCACTGATGAAAAACTCAGGTTCAGAAATAAAACATGCTGGCGGCAACCTGTTGAAAAAGAGTTTCAGTCTCACGTTTCGAAGCTGGCAGCACTCCATGTTCGCTCCAAAATCATCACTAATAGTCATGCAGTTTTGACACGTGCAGAAAAGTCGATTCGACTCTAAACACTGCAAACCTGCAATTGAGACATGAAAAACAGTTTCATCGGTTGAAAAATGACTGCAAACATCGTCAAAAACGTCTGAAATTTCAGTTTCAAGTGTCAAACCTGTCGAAAAACCTGAAAACATCTCTGAAATCAAGGGACTCAGCACTAAGGATTGGACACCTTGAGTTGTTCCACCTGCACTTGCACTAGGTTGCTGCTCATCCGTCACAGGCCAACTCCAAGATTCGTCCCAATTCTCCTGTCCTTCTTGCCACGTGCAATCCCAAGATTCATTCCAACTGTCATTCCAGACCTGTGCAGTTTCATACCATGACTGGTCCTCCCACCAAGAACCATCGTCATGCCACCACATGTCCGCACTGTCCCATTCTTCATCGTATCCTACTTCGTTCATTTTTCCTTTCTTGCCAAAACCTTTACCTTTGCCTTTGCCTTTCTTTCCTTTCTGCTTTCCTTTGCCCTTAATTACTCCTTTTCCTTTCTTTCTCTCTGGGCAATTTGCAGAAATGTGGCCAAATTTCTGGCATTTGAAACACTTCAGTTTTGACAAATCAACATCACATGCATTTGAACTGTGTCTCCTACTTCCACAGGTACCACATCGCACACCCCCTACTGCATCTAAATTCCAGTTTCCATCACCATCACTTGCAGACATATCATATTGCACAGTGGATTCATCTGAACCTTCCACCTGGGTGACCTGGTATAGATTTTTCTTGGGGTGGAACTCAGCGAAAGCACGCTGCTGCTGTTCCCATCTCAGTGCTGTGGCCCTAAAAGCTTGGTACGACTCACCTCCAGTGTGATGCAAACAAAACGTCCTGACTGCTTCAGGCAAACTACGTAGCAAAACAGCTACCAAGTCAGCTTCGGCTACATGCAACCCTGTGGCATCAATTCTACTTGACAGTGTTCCCAGCAACTTAGAATACCTGGCCATTTCAAAGTCTATCTTTCTGATTGTATCTGTCACAATCGTACTTGCACTCGTTTCGTTTCCATGCAGTGCAAAAGACTTCCCTGCCAGTGCCGTTCTGAAACTAAGTGCCTCACTCCTCGTCCTGATGCTGTACTCCAGGGTCAGCTGTCTCACCAGCTCAAAGCCATTCGAAGCTTGCAACTCTGCATTCACACCAACATCCGCATTGCACAAGTTGATTCCTTCACTGAATGCATTGATCAACGTCAAAGTTCTCGGGTGATTTCCAAATGCACTTCTCAAAATAGCAAGCAACCTTCTGCTTCTTGCACGTTGCGGCACAGCTAATTGATTCCAGTGCAACGGATCTGGCCATCTACAGGCATGCTCGATTTCACTTCCGAACTCAAGGCTGGCTTGCATCGCCCAGGCTGTTAAATCATAGATGTAAGCTTGCCACCCTAGGATTTCTGCTTCTCTACTGGTCCACTTTGCACAATCCGGTGTTGGAGGCGTTCCCAACCATTTCTCACTTTTAGCAAATACGTCACCTACGTATTCCCCGGATGTTCCTGGTACGTGCATTGGATCCATACTTTGAGGAAACCCATTTGTGGCCCTTTGTCCAAACATCTCAGGTACACCTCTAGCCTGGCCAACCTGTTCACCTATCACCTGCCTGACTTGCATTAACTGCATCGGTTCCAAACCTCCCATCAGCCTCAGCACATCTTGCAACCTTTGATTCTGGGGTGTTACTCCGCCAATGTCCTGTCCCATGCACATGCCTCCAGTTTGACATTGTCCTACCTGACCTTGTCCTCCTTGACCTGGGGCACCACCGCAATGACCTGACATCCATGGCATTCCATAACATGCACTCCCCTGTCCAGGTTCTTGACTTCTACCTGTGCTAGCTTGGGCACTTTGACCTGCAGTTCCCATGCAACCTTGTCCTGGCATCCCTTGTCCGTGCAGACCTTGTCCTACCTGACCTTGTCCTGTCAGACCTTGTCCTCCCTGACCTTGTCCTGTCAGACCTTGTCCTCCTTGACCTTGTCCGAACTGACCTTGTCCTAACAGACCTTGTCCATGCACACCCTGACCTGGATACCCTTGACATGCAGTACAACCACTACATCCATGACCTTGACATCCCAGAAAACCCTGGTTTTGACTGTAGTTTCGTGGGTCCATCAAACCACCACGCATCGGTCCATATGACCCAAAAGTATTCCATGCAGGAGGTAGCATCTGTCCAGTTCCAACTAAGCTTCCAGCTTGACCAACTAAGCCCGGAGCCGCTTGTGTCGCTGCTGTCCCAGTTCCTACTGCTGCTTGCGTGTTGCCTTGCATCGCAGTACCTGTGGGCGAATTACCTGCAGCACCTGTGTTTCTTTCTACTCCTTGCTCACCTCCTCCTTCCATTCTGTTCATCGTTGGCGACCCTACTGGTCCTACATGCAGTGAGTTCATTCCTAGCGCACTTCCTTGGCCATTAGGTCCTTGTCCCTGGTTACTTCCTGGCATCATCGCGTCTACTTACACTACGCGTGGAGCACAACCGCTCCGCTACCATGCGAAAATCCAACAGGACCTAATTACAACCACTAGTCGCGCTCCTAACGTCGCAAGGGTCGGCTTAACTCCGCGTCGAGCGTTTAACAAGTTAAAACCCAAAACACGACGGCTGTCACTGCAAAACTCAATTCCCTTTTCCACACAGGAAAACACGAAAAGCGAGCTGTCTATCCAGCTATGTCTTGCACATGCAGCATGCATGTTTGACTTCTCTTGTCTTGGCTGGTCTGCTCTGTTGTAAAAAGGCAGCGGCGGCATGCAAAAACAACTTCAGAATAAAACGGTCTCCATAAACTTCTTCTCACTCAAAGGCGGTGAATTCGACTTGTTCGAATTCACCATGTTGTTCCATAAACATCTTTCTTCACTCGCATCTTCTCGTCAAATTCCAAAAACACCAAAAACGTTGTCAAAAACATTTGGCAACTTCCAGAAACGAAAATGCAGTCCAGTTGAGAAAACATTCTGTTGAGATTGTTGGAAAACGTCATGCACATGGAGTTGAAAAACGACGTCAAACTTCACCTCAAAACGTTCGCACCAAAAACTCATTCCAAATTCATTTGCTGTCCAGATTGCATCAAGTGCAAATGAATTTCACAGAAAACGAAGTTCTTCTCCAAAAAGTTGATGTCAAACATCATCATCCAAAAATAACCAAATCTCCATGCTTCTGTATCCAAATTCAGATGTCTTCACATCGTTCTGCATCATTTCCAGAGTTCTGTCCAACCGTATTGTCAAAAACATCAAATCATAGCCACCATGCCAGTTACATGCAGGAAACGTAGCACATGCCTACTGTATGCACGGGAGTGTATATTTCCATATATATCTTGTCTCCTGGTAGCACTTTAATCGCAACTTTACCTGGGAGGAGACTGAGTGTTGGCAGGGCTCCTTGCTCATAGGCGGGGCGGGCCCACTTATGAAAATTGGGCTGCCTACTTTGGAATCCATCAAGAATTCCTCGCAAGTGCCCATGCCGAGGCCACTCCCCTGTTGCAGGCACTGGAAACGTGACCAAGCCTGACCATTGTCATGCTCCAAGCATGACACCAATCAGCTGCACATCGAGTGGTCGTGCCTAGAAGCGGCGATCCTAGCAATCCACTAGTGACAGCAGTTTCAGTATCACAAGGCGGTTGGGTGGTCGATAGGTAGCTGTCAATATGGTCCACCGGTTTTGATGTTTCTGCGGCAGCTTGCTTGTCAGTCGATCCTTGGCACGATTGAGCTGTTGGCGTGGAGTTGTGGCTTCTTTCATCTTCACCTTCTGTTGGGTGTGGGCTCGATGGCTCGGATCCCCCGAAGTCAACCTCATCCTCGAAATTTCCGGACTGGGCAGGAGTTAGCGATCTGCACTAGCCATCAGGTTCTCGACGCTTCGCGACTTGGGCAGCTTGATAGGGGGGCCCGGTTGTTGTTGCGTGGCTTGTCCCGTGTCAACTGATCTTGCTCTTTTCTCTGCAGGAGCAATTGAACTACTCGGGATTGCTGCTGGCTGTCGGCCTTCATCTGCAGGGGAGTCAGTCTCAGCGCATGAAAGCCACAGCTCCTGAATCTCGAATAGTGTAACTGGCACAGTCACTATCAATGAGAGCAAAGTTGATGTCTGGGAAGAGAAAAACACACGCATCCAGAATATAGGTTCCTGCCCACGTCGGGTGCACCTTGGACAGACCAGTGTCTGCTGATATACTGTAGGCACAAATACAACTGTGGTACGTTCACCATACGGGCCTACATATCGTATACGCTCCTTCCACCATGCCGCAACCATAGGCCAGTGACTAAGCCCTGCAGTGCTGGAGACAGTCGCTGCCAACAGATCTCGATTGTCAGTGATGAGATAGAGTGTTGGGAAGGCTAAAAATTCATCAGCTTGGCTGATAATCCATCGATAGCTGGAAATCCTGGACCAGTCTACGGCCAGAAAGACGAGGCACCAGACCCAAGAGCACAAACAAAACAACCAAGAGAACAGACAGAGAAAAGCCAGGAAAACAGAAACAACAAGCAAAGCAGGGCAAGCCAATAGCCAGGAGGCAAACAGACCGAAATGCAGAGCACCAAATAAAGAGAAAAACCGAGGGGTAGAACAAAGGGGGGCAAGAGCGTCCAACACAGGCCCTATGCCAGACAGGGGAGAAGACCACGAAAAGGGAGCCAGGAAGGCGGAGGAGAGCAAAAACAACCATACAAAACAAAACCAAGAAAAGGGGTGAGGCACTGACAGTCCTGGGCCAGAAAACTCAGGTACCTACAAATCCCAGTAAGAGGAAAGAACCGGTGCAAGAAATAGGAGAGAGTAATACAGCCAAAAAGGCACCCAGTACCAGCAAGCAAGGCAGCCCAAGCAGCAGAGTGAAGGAAACAAAGGACAATTGCCAGAATGCTGTGCCAACGTGAGCTCTGGTCCAGGGCAACAGGATACACCTCTATTGTCTAACTTGAGCCATACTGTCGAGGTCCCTCTATCGCAGCCAGTTTTGAGCACTTTTTTCGGCCCTGTTTTGGGGGCCATGATGAAGCAGGTTTGTTGGCATTCGAGGCGCTCCGAGGCTCACGCCTCGGACGCAAAACGCAATGGCACGAGGACAAAGCGAGGCTCGAATCTATATAATACACGTCAAGACTGAATGATCTGAAACCAAAAAACGCTGGCGATGATCACCAACCAAGATATCCATTGCTTTCATGAAAGCCTGCAATCCAAAATGAGGACACATGCCCGGTGTGGGACTTTAACTTCAAAGCACATGCAGATTTTCGTCCCTCGATATGTTCCGTCTCTCTTGCGAAATAAAGAACATACCATGTGGCCGCCACGGCCTCACCTCCATGTGATCCTGCATTTTTTCTCCCGATAGTTTTTGCGCGGGCAGTGCAGAACCCCCACACCCCCGGCGGCAATGCTGCTGTGGAACGCTGTAAAGAAGCATATGACAGCTTCAGTCCATCTCACACTGACGCAGCATTGCCGCTGGGGAGCGGGGCGTATTCAACAGATCTCTTAAAGCGGCAGGCCCAATATTTCAAAAGCTTAAGCCCGTGGCAGGCGCAGTACTTTGGCAGCTAACAACCCCGTCGCAGGCACAATATTTCAGAAGCAAACATGGCCACATCACAGCTTAAACCCGTGGCAAGCGCAGCATTTCAGAAGTAAACAACCACACATCTCAACCTGTGGCAAATATTGCAAACAAACATGGCCACCTCACAACTTAAACCCTGACAACTGCGGTACTTGACAAACAAACATGGCCACCTCACAGCTTAACCTGGACAGCTTAAACGCTGGCAGGCGCAGTAATTCAGAAGCTAACATGGCCACTACACAGCGTAAACCCTGGCAGGGGCAGTTTTTGACAAGCAAACATGGCCACCTCACAGCTTAGCCCGTGGCAAGTATTTGACAAACAAACGTGGCCACCTCACAGCTTCAGCCGCGGCAGGGTTTAAGCTGTGGGGTGGCCATGTTTCCTTTTGAAATACTGCGCCTGCCAAGGTTTGTGCACAGAAACCTGCCGTGTAGTGCCACAACTGGCGGCACTACACGCTCACCCTCTGTGATTTTGGCGCGACGCAGAGCGCAAATACTGCGCCTGCCAGCAAAATCGGCACTAAACGCTTCGCACTGTGGTAAAACAGCGATTTTTAGATGCGACCGTTTGGGCGTGTAGTACCCCACTAAACGCTCCGCGCTGTGGCCGGAGACACATTTTCGCCGTTTCCTGCCGTTCGGTTGTAATTTTTTAAAGATCAATATAGTTTAGAAAAAAGAGTCACTACACGCTACACGCTGGACCTGTTTTGCCGGTTTTTTTCGACGGTAAAAGGCGTGTAGTGCCACAACTGTCCTACTAAACGC
This sequence comes from Cladocopium goreaui, assembly GCA_947184155.2. Lineage (NCBI taxonomy): Eukaryota > Dinophyceae > Suessiales > Symbiodiniaceae > Cladocopium > Cladocopium goreaui. Next base: position 514,746 of record CAMXCT020003558.1, on the reverse strand, counting down.
TCACCCTCTGTTTGCTTGCATTTGGTGCAGGTGGCTGTTTGTTTTGGACAGATGTCGTTGACACACTTCCTGGATCTGGTTTGGTTTCCCAGCCGATTTCCCCATACTCTGTCTTCCGGGAGACAAATTGTTCCAAAGCAAGGAGTTAGCCACAGGGTATAGCCTGTAGTGCATGCCTTCCATGGAAGTAAAGGGACCTAGGACACCAACTCCAACAGTGGCTGAGCAAAGGGCTGCAACCGCTTGCTGTGTCGCTCATAGGAGTCGACGAGGCACCACCGTTATGGACACACCCCACAGGCTGCGATTTTGTTAGAGGGAGCAAAATAATCGCCAAGCCGCATGTCCCGCAAAACAGAAGCCTTACCAAGCTGCAAGTGTTGCTTCTCCAGAGCCTTTGGACACCGGTGGAAGCCCCCAACAACAGCAATGACCATAAACCTTGACCCAAGACCTGCGATTCCGCCATTGTTTTTTGTGGTCAGCATGCAAGCCTCCAGCTCCCCAGTGCCCCAATCCTCCCTCTGCTGGAAGCGCTGCAGCGGCGACTGGAAATCGACCCCAGCAACGCAGAACTAGCCATCAATGAAGTGCTTGCTAGCCATACTGACCCCCAAGACACTGATTGGAAAATCACTGTCATGGATAACACCTCCTGGCAACTCAATGACACTGACCCAGGGTCCCTGAAGTTCAGTGCACTGGGTTGGGTGGAGGAGAACTCGATGAAGACTGGGACGTACTGTTAGCTTGCAAAAAAGAAGCACATGTTTACAGGCCATCCCTCAGCAAACAGGACGATTGGAATGCAAGAGCTGGCACAGTAGCGGGCACTGCCCACACACAAGAATACCTGCTCCTGCACATCGCCATGTTTCCCATAGGACACACTTCTGGTGCCGTGTCTTAGGAATGCCCAGTGCGAACCAATTGCAAGCGCAGATCATCAGTAGGGCTATCAAACTGTTGCAATTCAGCTCCATCATTCCAGCACACAGGAAACCGCCGTGGCCAGGTTACATACATGGACTGCGACTTTTCACTAAGTCACTAGTTGCACATCCGCTAGTCGGAGAATGCCTGCCCCCTGAAATCCGCCCAGTGATCTTCTGAGACTAACGGGATACATGGTAGGCTCCATCTACATTCGAGGGCACAGTGCTGGCTCGTACGCAGGCATGGTATGGGAAACCATTCTCTCAGAATTCCCAGACGTTAGTGGCAAAACCGTGCTAGCAGCCATTGCGCTACCACCATCGCTGCTCACGACATATAATTTATCTCAGCTGAGAGAGATCCACCTCATTCACCATGCAGATGACAGGCTTTGCGTATGGAACCCGTCGAACTATGACATCAAGCTGCTTGGGCAACAGAGCTTTAAAATTACGCAGGGGTACTTTCCAACTGCTCCATATCTGGTCGTCCTTCTGGGAGGGCAACTCTTGTCCAATGCGAGTAGTTATGTTGTGCAGTACCTAGGTACGCTCTCCATCCTGTGATATGGAGTGTTTCCCTTCGAAGTGTACTCACAGGCTCCCCTCTGTCTGATCTCATGGTGCAGCTTTGAGCTCCCAAGAACTGCCAGAAAACTCCTGCGCGAACTGGCGGAAATGTGCGAGCTACCTGAAACCACGACACAGGCACTTATTACCCACATTGCTGCCCATAATTCAGAGGTCACAACTGAGCAAGAAGCAAGCCAATACTTAGCCACGTTGGCAACAGTAACCATCTCCTCGAGAACCAAGTTGCTCAACTATACTACAGGGGAGGCCCGCACATGCGAAGCCTGATTTCAATTAACTTTCCGGCCCCAGAAATGGAACCTGAAAGCGCACATGTGGTATCAGCTGTCTCCGTTCCCTAGCTCCAATGCGGCGATTGCAATGCAGCACCACCCAGGCAACATTCACCAATCCGTCGCTACTCCGCGCTACTCCGCTACTCCGTGGTATGTTTTAATTCAATTACCCAATGTAATTGACACGATATCGAAACGATAACGGAGTAAGAGAGCCTTCAATACTTCACCTTCCCACATCTTTCCCTAAGCAGATTCTTACTCCATCCCGTTTAAATTAATACTATTAATTAATAACGGGATTGACTGAAAAGATCATATAATTTATGTTCTTTCTGGGCTGCAAACTTCGGTAGGAGTCTAGAGGGGCAAGGGGGGCCAACAAGGGGCAGTAAAGTATTCAATACAATCATTCAAATGGAAGCCGACCACCTTCGCGAAAACCCACAAACTCCGCAACAGCAAGAAACACTTCAAGCAATCACCTAAGGCTGCAAAAGGCTGATGCGCCTTCTTTTAGCAGCAAACAATCAAGCCACCAGCCGAAACGAAATAATAAAAAGCTACCTTCAACTGGGTTCAAGCAGCAACCGATATGCACCCCGCTTGCCCCAACAAGAAACAAAATCATCTACAAAACAGCTTCCTCCGACGGACCCAATTCTGGGTCCGGAAAACCTTCTCAAAACCGGCTTCGCTCAAAAGGGCCTCCCTAGTTGCCCTTCCGGCCGCCATAAGCCACAAAGCTTCATTGAAACCAAAACGTTGCGCTTCTGCACCCTTGATACAACAAACTTCAAAAAATGAACCTAAACATGGTCCCAAAAATGGGACCGCCTGGCGGTCCCATTTTTGGGACCGCATGCACCGCTTAGTAAAAAAACAAAAGAAAAGCACTTTCACGGTCTCATTTTTGGGACCGTCTGGCGGGACCAAAAATGAGACCGCAAAATCGCAAAATTAACAGCAAAGGCCGACCCCTGCAACGAACAAAAAATGACAACTGCGTTTAGTTAAGCAACAAGCATATAGAGTTGGAACAGTTGCCCTTCCGGCCGCCATACGCCACAAAGCTTCATTGAAACCAAATCGTTGCGCTTCTGCAACCTTGATACTGTACAACAAACTTCAAAAAATGAACCTAAACACGGTCCCAAAAATGGGACCGCCTGGCGGTCCCATTTTTGGGACCGCATGCACCGCTTAGTAAAAAAAAACAAAAGAAAAGCTCTTTCACGGTCTCATTTTTGGGACCGTCTGGCGGTACCAAAAATGAGACCGCAAAATCGCAAAATCAACAGCAAAGGCCGACCCGTGCAACGAACAAAAAATGACAACTGCATTTAGTTAAGCAACAAGCATATAGAGTTGGAACAGGGGAGGCCCGCACATGCGAAGCCTGATTTCAATTAACTTTCCGGCCCCAGAAATGGAACCTGAAAGCGCACATGTGGTATGAGCTGTCTCCGTTCCCTAGCTCCAATGCGGCGATTGCAATGCAGCACCACCCAGGCAACATTCACCAATCCGTCGCTACTCCGCGCTACTCCGCTACTCCGTGGTATGTTTTAATTCAATTACCCAATGTAATTGACACGGTATCGAAACGATAACGGAGTAAGAGAGCCTTCAATACTTCACCTTCCCACATCTTTCCCTAAGCAGATTCTTACTCCATCCCGTTTTAAATTAATACTATTAATTAATAACGGGATTGACTGAAAAGATCATATAATTTATGTTCTTTCTGGGCTGCAAACTTCGGTAGGAGTCTAGAGGGGCAAGGGGGGCCAACAAGGGGCAGTAAAGTATTCAATACAATCATTCAAATGGAAGCCGGCCACCTTCGCGAAAACCCACAAACTCCTCAACAGCAAGAAACACTTCAAGCAATCACCTCAGGCTGCAAAAGGCTGATGCGCCTTCTTTTAGCAGCAAACATCAAGCCACCAGACGAAACGAAATAATAAAAAGCTACCTTCAACTGGGTTCAAGCAGCAACCGATATGCACTCCGCTTGCCCCAACAAGAAACCAAATCATCTACAAAACAGCTTCCTCCGACGGACCCAATTCTGGGTCCGGAAAACCTTCTCAAAACCGGCTTCGCTAAAAAGGGCCTCCCTAGTTGCCCTTCCGGCCGCCATAAGCCACAAAGCTTCATTGAAACCAAAACGTTGCGCTTCTGCAACCTTGATACAACAAACTTCAAAAAATGACCCTAAACATGGTCCCAAAAATGGGACCGCCTGGCGGTCCCATTTTTGGGACCGCATGCACCGCTTAGTAAAAAAAACAAAAGAAAAGCTCTTTCACGGTCTCATTTTTGGGACCGTCTGGCGGTACCAAAAATGAGACCGCAAAATCGCAAAATCAACAGCAAAGGCCGACCCGTGCAACGAACAAAAAATGACAACTGCATTTAGTTAAGCAACAAGCATATAGAGTTGGAACAGGGGAGGCCCGCACATGCGAAGCCTGATTTCAATTGACTTTCCGGCCCCAGAAATGGAACCTGAAAGCGCACATGTGGTATCAGCTGTCTCCGTTCCCTAGCTCCAATGCGGCGATTGCAATGCAGCACCACCCAGGCAACATTCACCAATCCGGCGCTACTCCGCGCTACTCCGCTACTCCGTGGTATGTTTTAATTCAATTACCCAATGTAATTGACACGATATCGAAACGATGGCGGAGTAAGAAAGCCTTCAATACTTCACCTTTCCACATCTTTCCCTAGCAGATTCTTGCTCCATCCCGTTTTAAATTAATACTATTAATTAATAACGGGATTGACTGAAAAAATCATAATTCATGTTCTTTCTGGGCTGAAAACTTCGGTAGGAGTCTACAGGGGCAAGGGGGGCCAACAAGGGGCAGTAAAGTATTCAATACAATCATTCAAATGGAAGCCGACCGCCTGCGCGAAAACCCATAAACTCCGCAACAGGCAAGAAAACACTTCAAAGCCAATCACCTAGGCGCAAAAAAGGCTGATGCGCTTCTTTTACAGCAAAAATCAGCCACAGCCGAAACGGAAATAATAAAAAGCTACATTTCAAGTGGGTTGCAATCAGCAAAACCGCTATGCACCCCGCTTGCCCCAACAAGAACACACCAAATCATATACAAACAGTTCCTCCGACGACCCAATTCTGGCGTCGGAAACCCTTATCAAAACCGGCTTCGCTCAAAAGGCCTCCCTAGTAACTGCTACTGCACATGCCATGTTCCATAGGTGCACACTTCTGGTTGCCCGCGGCGGTCTTACGAGTCTTAGGTTATTTCGTCTTGCTTGGTCCTGAGGTTGCTTAGGAATGCCCAGCGCGAACCAATTGCAGGCGCAGATCATCAGTCGGGCCATGAAACTGTTGCGCTTCTGTCCTATCATCCCGGCACACAGGAAACCGCCGTGGCCCGGGTACATACATGGCCTGCGGCTTTTCACTAAGTTACTAGTTGCACATCTGCTAGTCGGAGTATGTCTGTCCCCTGAAATCCGCCCAGTAGACCTTCTGAGATTAACAAGATACATGGTAGGCTCTACAGTATCTACATCCGAGAGCACAGCGCTGCTCGTATGCAGGAATGGTATGGGAGACCATCCTCTCGGAATTCCCAGACATTGAAGGCAAAACCGTGCTAGCAGCCATTGCCCCTGCCACCATCGCTGCTGACGGCATACAACTTATCTCAGATGAGAGAGGTCCACCTCATTCACCATGCAGATGACAGACTTTGCGTATGGAACCCGTCGAACCATGACATTAAACTGCTTAGGCAACGGGGATTTGCAATTACGCATATCACAGGATGGAGAGCGTACCTTGGCACTGCACAACACAACTACTCGCATTGGACACGAGTCGCCCTCCCTGAAGGACGACCAGATATGGAGCAGTTAGAAGGTACCCCTGGAGTGCTCCCCTTCGAAGTGTACTCACAGGCTCCCCTCCGTCTGATCTCATGGTGCAGTTTTGAGCTCCCAAGAACAGCCAGAAAACTCCTGCGCGAATTTTTTTTTTCCGTCCAACGCCATGTGGCTTCCGCCAGGTCGTTCAACAGCTATCCAAGACTGTTGCAAATGAGATTAATTATTTAATTCGCACAGGGGCCGTTGCTGTAGTGGCCGCAAGAGTAAACTGGAAGAGGACCGATACATAGTCCAAAGGCTAGTCACGTTCCAGGTTTCAAAAACGGAGAACCAAAACCGAAAAACAAAGAACCACAGCAAAACAAAAACACCAAAACAAACCCAAACAACAAACAAAAACCACACAAAAGAAAAACAGCCACAAGGCCACAAAACCGTGACGTGACAGATTCCAGTTTATGGGTGAAACAGATCTGTTGAGGCAGAGGTGATAGCTTGTTATCATCTCAGCGCATGCAATGACAACTTGTGTGTCATGTTGGCAGGCCCATAAAATAAAACAACAACAAGACCAAAGACGAAATCACCATGGGCCACTTGAAGGGTGTGCGAAGCAACAAGGCTCAATGCGGAAACCAGGGATCCTCCCAGCCAGGATCCCCGAGATCACACCGAGCAACCTTACGGCATGACATTCAACACCCTGACACTTTGAAGCAAACACCGACAACGCCGGGTCACAACAAAGTGGTGAGAAACTACCGCAGTGAAACAGGAGAGTGAAACGTGATCTAAGGTGAAAAAGACGGCGCGGTAACAGCACTCAGGTACACTCAGAGTCCGCTCAGTACTGCTTTTCCAATCATCATATTGCAACGAAATTGTGAGAGAAAACTTCTGCGCGAATTAGCTGAAATGTGCGAGCTACCTGAAACCACAACACAGGCACTTGTCACCCACATTGCTGCCCATAACTCAGAGGTCAAAACTGAGCAAGAGGTAACCCAATACTTAGCCACGTTGGCAACAGTCACCATCTCCTCAAGGACCAAGTTGCTCAACTATACCACCATGGTACAACATTTCCTTGGCACCTTGCAATTGCCCATGGCTGTCTACATGTTAGATTACTATTTGCCCATGCTCAGCCCCAATGAAGGCTATAATGAAACAGGGTTAACAATGCAAAGTGCAGGACCTGTCCGGCAACCATCGCAACCCATCGCTCTTGAATTCCTCTTCAAAGGTAGCGAGTTTGGACACTGGAAAGTCAAAGGCGGACAAGATGCATTCGCGTTCCGACATCCAAGCCTGAGTAAAATTGAAGTGTTCAGCCTACTAGCCAGTGATGCGCACCATCACAAAGTCAGCTCCATTGGCACGGGTAGACTTATTGCCATGGTAGGTACAGCAGAAGCACCAGCTGATGACGGAGATGACCTTCAAATCCTGTTTGGCTTGGTCCTAGCCATCACGCCGCGCGCATCCAAAAAAAGGATGAGCTAGCTGCCTCACGCATATACAGACAGTGCAACCCCAAATTCATCGAAGTTGCTTTCCTTTCAGGACCAGCCATTGAATTTTTTGCAAAGGAACAACTCGAAGCCCTCCAAGACTGGTATAGTGCCTCCGGCCAGCACCTGGACCCCATTGATGCAACCGTCCAGGGACAGAAAAGCCCGGTCCCAAAGACCTTCTTTCTACATACAATGTGGATGTTCGGATGTACTAAGCCTACCCGAGAGCTTACCGCTGTCGCGCAAACCCCCCCGTGCAGATACCACCTGGGATTAGGCATCTATAATGTCCAAACGGCAGTGGAAGGAATGGAGGGCAACAAAAGATCACATTTCTTGCATTTGTGCGGCCAGTTGCTACGCCTAGTGCTAATTCCATGTCACGTAGAGGGCGAGCTTCACCCCTAGACCCTCTCCACGGCACTATCCTTTGCCGCTGAGATTGACGGACATGTTTTAGGCACACTCTGCGCAGTGACAATGGCGTTGCTCACCAATCGGCTAGATCTGTGTATCCAAGGGCTTTTCGGAGCAGGCAAGTCGAAATCGATGGCAATCCTCATCCTGGCCTTGATTGAAATCGACACTACCGACAGCTTCAAAATACTGTTCATTTGTAAAGAGAACTCCGGCACTAGATCCTTTGCTGACCTCCTCCTATGGCTCGACCCCCCGTCGGGGGTGTTTGGGCGCATAGGTAGGCTGGTGGGAGACCAAGAGCAACAAAAGCAGTTACTCCCACACGAAATTTGATATCCACCCAAGAGAAAGGCAAATGCTGAACAAGTGTCAGTTAATTTTAGCCACCGGGGGAACGGTAGCCCAGGATCTTACCATGCAATGGTCCACAATGGGTGGTTTTATGCAAGAGCTCTCCCTCCTGGTCATTGATGAAGGCCAGCAGTATGGTACTGACCGCGAGATTGCAGTTATCAGCCTGCTGAAACAGCAACCCCTGGTCTTGTGGACAGGAGACTCTGAGCAGACACCTGGCGGCATCGATCGGGCAGCTCGCAACGCAACAACTGCATGGACTGCGAAGCGACCGCAACTATTACATGCCAGCCAACCTTGCCGATGCAATGATCCAACTGCTGGACGGTTCGGCAAATGAAGGTTTAGCGGCTCTTAGTCAAATCCTCAAACGAGGACAGTCCACGTTAGGTCAGCTATGGACAAGTCACCTCTCCCCGCAGGATGAGGAAGACCTCAGAGCAGCCAGCACTGTGCTTCCAGGCCTCAAAGCCCAATTTGAAGCCGGCGAGCCAAATATGCAACGACACTCCCGATTTGTCGACTCAGAACTGCTGGAGGGTACCGCTCTTAATTTTTCCACGGTCTCTCGTGCGCCTTGCCTGGATTTTGCAACATGCCGCTACCCTCCTACCCATGGCTGGTGACATACAAGCAGTCTTAGTTTCCCAAACCGCCGGAGTGAGTGACATCCATGCTTGGGGGTTTGTGCTTCCCTCCAGCTCCAGAGTTACTGGGGAGGCCCGTATTTGCGTCTCCAATTTTTCTTATCTTTTAGGGCCCAAAAATAGACCCTTCGGAGTGACAGGCAGAAGCAAAAGCCATCCAAACGACCACCTCTTGGACTCCTGAGCTGGCACAAGTGCACGTGACAGGCCCGACATCCCCCTGCCCCCCCAAAACAAAGATTTAAAAACGCAAGCTTCTGCAAAGTGAAGACACTTTTATGAAGCAGCTAGTTGCTATTCACAGAATCTGTGTGTGCAGATGCTGCACAGACCGATCCCTACTTTGCTGAATCACTGTGTGGAGGGGGTGCGGGGGAACGTGCCAAAATTTTGGCATTTTCGGCATTTTTGGCCAATTTGGCCGTTTTTGGCCCACTTGGGCAATTTTGGACAAATTTGGCAAAATTAGCACTTTTTGGCAATTTTTGGGATTTTCCCAATTTTGGTCAAATTTTAAGGGATTTTGCAGGCACATTTGGCCCTTTGGCAAAATGCCCTTTGGCAAAATTTGGATTTTTTTTGGCCATTTGGGCCATTTTTGGCAATTTTGGCAATTTTGGTGGATTTTGGGTAAATTTGGCGGTTTTGGCATTTAGGCATTTTCGGCATTTTTGGCCAATTTGGCCGTTTTTGGCCCACTTAGGCAATTTTGGCAATTTCAGACAAATTTGGCAATTTTTGGCAATTTCGGAGATTTTCCCAATTTTGGTGAAATTTTAAGGGGATTTTGAAGGCAAATTTGGCCCTTTGGCAAAATTTGGATTTTTTTGGCCATTTAGGCAATTTTTGCAATTTCTGGCAATTTTGGTGGATTTTGGGCAAATTTGGCGGTTTTGGCAAATTTAGGCATTTTCGGCATTTTTGGCAAATTTGGCCGTTTTTGGCCCATTTAGGCAATTTTGGCAATTTTGGACAAATTTGAGAAATTGTAGCAGACAAGGCTCTAGTCAAACCACTTTGGGTGGAGCAACAGCATGGTTAATTTCTTTTATTTCGCGTCCAAAAAATAGATAGAGAAAAATTAGGGTGCAAAGGTGCAACTTTTGAAGTGTGAATAAGAAACTATATAGATTCTGTTTCCTACCCTGAAAAAGTTGCACCTTTGCACCCTTCAACTTTGGCAATGTACAGGGGAAGTGTTTCCAGATTTTCTGATCTTTCTATTACTATAGGAGCAGCACCTCGCCATGTCCAGAGGGTTCGTTTTCGGCACCTGAAATCGGCAGACTTTTTGGAGACGCGGTGGGGGCCTCCCTTGTAGTCTCTTTATGCTCTGGTCCAGCTCACACTCCTGTGTGCTGGTGCCTCCCTCGGAGTATCTGGTTGCAGCTGTGACGGCTCTGTTGCCCTGCTTTCTTGCTGGGAGTGTGGTTAAGCTTTGCGTTCTCTCCGTCATTCGGTTCATAGCAACAAAGGCTACTGGCCCTGTGTGGGGTTTTCACCCTCTACACCATGTTACTGGTGACGTCGGGGAGCTTAGTTCGGCCACACTAAGGTATTCACCGTGATGATGATTCAGGCACATCTTAGACTCCGCTAATCTGCACTGTTGCATTCTAATGTGATGTGCCGCCCTGTCTTCCTCTGTCTTCCCGGCGCTCCCTCCTTTGGTTGCCGCTCGGTCCCTGTGTCCTATTGTTCCTTTGGTGGTTTTTTCGTTTCTCCTCTTCTCTGCGGCGGCACCAAAGATAGCACGAAGACACGAGCACCACCGGGCAACACAAGAAAAGAAGCACAAGACAGACAAGGAGAAGGAGGATAGCACAGACACAGCAGTAGAGAGGCAAATTGGTGTTTGTTGGTTTGGGTGCTTGTGTTTTGTGTTGTTTTTGCTTCCCAAGATCGTGACAGTTCATAGGACTACGTTTGGGTCCTCACCAGTTTACTTTTGTAACATGTTGAACGACCTGGCGGAAGCCATACGGCGTCGGACGGAAAAAAAAGAAATGATAAGATGCTAGGAAAAGAACCACTGAGCGGACTCTGAAAGCGCCCTGAATGCCGTAGCTACTGCTGTCTTTCTCACACTAGATCATGTTTCACTGTCGGTCCTCTACCAGTTTACTTTTGCGGCCACTACAGCTTCGGTCCTTGCGTGACTTAATTTACAAATTAATCCCATATTACGGCGTTGGACGGAAAAAAACTGTCGGTTTCACCTTTCTTTTCACCACTCTCGCTGGGACACGGCGTCGCCGTTGTTTGCTTCGAAGTGTTGCTGGGTGAATTATTGCGCCTTACAGGCTGCGCTATGTGATCTCGGGGATCCTGGCTGGGAAGATCCCTGGTTTCCGCATAGGCTGTGTTGCTTCTCTCACCCTTTTGTATGGCCTGGTGTGGCTTCTTTTTCTCGGTTTTCTGTTTTGTTTGTTGTTTTTGGTGGCCATACCAAGTGTGATGACACAATGTTGTCACCGCTTGTATCAATCCATGGACTGATTGGCTATCACCACTCCCCTTGTTTTGTTCTGGTGGTTGTTTTTGTTTGGTTTGCTGCTGTTTTCCTCTTGTGTTGCTTTTGTTTTGGTAGTGATGGCCCCCTGTAAATGTACAGGGAAGTACCAGTCCACTTTTGTGCCTCCATTCAGCAGACGGCCTTGCAAGTTAATTTGTCAATTCAAATTTTGCCATGCAATCGAATATGTTGAACGACCTGGCGAAAGCCATGAAGGCGTTGGACGGAAAAAAAATTCACCTTCCCACATCTTTTCCAAAGCAGATTCCTGCTCCATCCCGTTTTAAATTTATAATATTTCTTAACAACGGGATTGACTGAAAAGATCATGATTCATCTTCTTCCTGGGCTGAAAAATTTCGGCAGGAGTCTAGACGGGCAAGCGGGCCCAACAAGGGGCAGTAGAGTATTAATACAATCATTCAAATGGAAGCCGGCCATCTGCGCGAAAACCTACAAGAAATACTTCAACCAATCACCCAAGAGCTGCAAAAGGCTGATGGGCCTTCTTTTAGGCAAACAATCAAGCCACCAGACGCAACGAAATGACAAGAAGCTAACTTCAAAGTGGATTCAAGCAGCAAACGATTGCACCCCGCTTGCCCCAACCAGAAACAAAATCATCCACAAAACAGCTTGCTCCGACGTTCTCAAAACCGGCTTCGCTCTAAAAGGGCCTTCCCAGGTGAAGCCATGCTTTGCCTTTGGCCCAAACGGCATCGATGTCAGGAAGGCTTCCAGAAGTCATCCCTCCAGTGTTGGGTCATTGCTCGTGCCAGCTCCCACCAGAATTTACTTCTTTGATGGCTGGAGAGTAAGACCCTGCATAGACATTCCGACCGACCTGCCTCCTGATCCACCCGAACATGATACCTAGCTCCCAAGCGGCAACTTCTCCCACTGCTGAACTACCACGAAGAAGCCCAAGACATACCTGTCAAGGCAATTCGAAACCAGGCTGAAGATGGATCCAGCACACGGAGGGCAGCAATTCGAGCATATAAGTACTCGCGTGCCATGGTCCGTCAACACGGCCCACAAGCTGCAGAAGGTATATGATGCCTCCAAAGAACTCTGTGCGCTGGTTCCTAGCTTAGTTGTTGAGCATGGATCTTAGTTGGTGATGTCTGGAACTTACTTGTATGGGTCAGAACTTAGTTGCCTTACAAACGGTATGATCGTCTATAGGTACTTTGGTGTTTCCAAACAGTTTGTGCATGGAAGAGCTTGGAGATGGATTTTCGTTTGTTTTTGTGGTTTTTGGTGTTTTTGGATGTTGTTTGACCCATATCCGAGGAACTTGATGTTGTGAACTTATTTGGTAGGAGTTTTGTAGGTTATTTGTGAGTTTGAGCTGAAGACGTTTTATTTGGAGAATCTGGAAGAACGTTTTTGAAGCTTGAGAACTCTTTTGAAGTAGTTTGAGAAGTTTGAAGACGTTTGAGTGTCACTGCGTTTTGCTCTGCACAACTCTTCTAAGAAGAAGAGTGACTGAGCTGTCAAACCTGTGTGGTTTGGCTCAAGTCCGAGCTGTGAAAAAGAGTTGCCACGCCGCTCCCGTGTTTTCACAAGGTCCCAACCTGATTCACCCAAACCACATCTGATGAGAAGTCAGACCGGCAACACATGTAGCCCCAATCAGCGCGACGGATCTTGGAATCTTATCCTGGTACTTAACCTCGTGGTTGACCTTCACAGAATGTGTGCCATCGTGCAGCGGTCTGAGGTTTGCTGATTGCAGCCATGGAAGCAATCCTCAATCTATCTTTGAACTTCTGTTTCAGAACACTAAGTTTTGAAGGAAACATCCTACCAAGCTGCTCCTCTTCCCTGAACTTCTTCTCAAGTTCCCCCGACGAAAGCTGTGCCGAGGGGTAGTTGTCGGCAACCGGAGAAAATTCTGATTCGTCGAACTTCCTATGCTTGGTCTTTACAGGGAAGACCTGCGGTGATCGTGGCAGCGGCTTGTCGACACCCAAGCAATCACCACGTTGATGATTTGCATGGGACGTTTTCGTCAGAGTTTGTGGGCTTCTGCATGCGATATGACATCGTGGAGGTCATATTTCTTCGAGGAGGGCTGACTGGTTGGTGGCTTGGATCAACAAACTGTCAGAGCAGAAGTTCGTGGTGTCATCCAGGGACTTTGTAGAATTTCTTGTGCGATTGAGTTTTGTGGCACAACTTCTCATCTGGTTGAAGCCACATTTGGCACCGCTGTTTGCATGGTCGTCAGTGATCGCCAGGAGCAGTGTGGGATGAGTGCCAGAGACGGTCATTGTGACTTTGAAATATATCCTTTTGGATTGGAACAAGAATCTTTCATGGTCTCAACGCGGAGGCCTCTTAAATACCTGGGAGACCAGTTCAGGACAGATGCAAAGTGCAATGACGGTTTGGTTATTCTTGCTGGTGGGAACTCAAGTCCAGGAGTTGGTTCTCATTGCGTGTTTACCCCGGGGATGCCCCATATCTTTTCAAACCCAACGGTGAGTCACAGTGGGCATCCACTTCTGCAGAGTTGATGGCAACGATGTTGGCGTTGAGTGCATGTGACTGGTTTGCGTGCAGGCAAACATCGGAAACCCCTTCAGTTTGCATTTCATGCTGGCACAGACAATCGTGCCAACGAGGCCTTGACGTTGAAGCGGGCAACGACCAAGTGGCCACTGATGGCCCTGAACATGATGTCGTCGATGTTGTCCAGAGCCCGCTTGGGCCTGAATCTCCACTGGAGGCCTAGAGAGGAGAACACCGAGGCGGATGATTTGACAAATGAGCGGTTCAGTGAGTTTGACCCGAAGTTGCGGGTTGAGGTGTCATTGCAAAGTATGGACCTTTCCATCCTTCAGGCATTGGTGACAGCCCACGATGAGTTTGAGAAGGCAAAGCAATCAGCAAAAGCCGAGCGTGCACTTGACCCGGCTCCCAAGAGCAAGAAGTTTGATAAGTCACCTTGGTAATAACCTTCTCAGTGGCACCCCCTTTTCTTGACATCTTCTAAAGAGGGGGCTTGGAGATGTCTGCGCTCTTGCGTGAGTGCAAGAATGCTTTGGATGATGGTTGAACTGGATGAATGGTCGTTTTGACCGTTGGCACCTTTGGCACTTGCAAAGCAGTTACCAGAATTCACAATCATTCAAAGGTGACTGATCGACCGCTCAATGGCGCAAGACGCAACCACCTTTTCAAAAAGAGTTAGAGCTGTCCGGAGTCATTCAAGTTTCAAATTTTGTGCTGCATCAATTTCAGTTGTCCACACATTTCAGTTTGCATTGCCACCACTTGTGATTTGATGTTTAGTTTGATTTGGCGTTTGCGTTTCATCACGTGTTTTGCGATTGCGAAGCTGGCGCGATTTCTGGAGACCTCACTCACTCTTCCAACACAGTGTGCAATATAGGCATCATTGGGCTTGCCCAATGTGTCTATATGGAACACTGTGTTGGCCGGGTGGTGGTGGGGTTGTTGGTGGTTTGGTGGCTCTTGCCATTCTTTCAAGTCTTGGGATCACTCGTGGTGAGCATTTGGATGCCTTGGATGTCAGTCTTGAAACAATTCAATTTTTTGGTTTCAGAACAGCTGCACACCGGATTGGTGAAGATCATTTGGACTTACGTTGTAGCAGAGTTTCGACAGTCTCATCAATTTACAATTTATTTCTGGTCTTGCAGGTTTTCGTTTGTGAACAATTTCAGATGCTGAAGAGAATTTTGATGACTTGCGTTTCAACTTATGTCCATTGATGTCTGGCTGATTTCAACGCCTCAGTTTTCTCACTGCTGTCATTCGTTTGATGTGGATCACATTCATTTGCTGGATCTCTTGGAGTGCTGGCTTGGAAAAGGGGGTAGATTTCTTTTTGAAGTCCCATCCCTCCCACCGCTTGGTGGAAATCAGCAGTTTCAGCTTGCGCACGGGGGGCTTGGAGATGTCTGCGCTCTTGCGTGAGTGCAGAATGCTTTGGATGATGGTTGAACTGGATGAATGGTCGTTTTGACCGTTGGCACCTTTGGCACTCGCAAAGCAGTTACCAGAATTCACAATCATTCAAAGGTGACTGATCGACCGCTCAATGGCGCAAGACGCAACCACCTTGTCAAAAAGAGTTGGAGCTGTCCGGAGTCATTCAAGTTTCAAATTTTGTGCTGCATCAATTTCAGTTGTCCACACATTTCAGTTTGCATTGCCACCACTTGTGATTTGATGTTTAGTTTGATTTGGCGTTTGCGTTTCATCACGTGTTTTGCGATTGCGAAGCTGGCGCGATTTCTGGAGACCTCACTCACTCTTCCAACACAGTGTAAAATGTAGATGGCGATGACATGCAACTTCCGCTCAAAGTGGGAGGGCGGGTGGGCTCTTCGCATTTTGGTTTCTGCGCTCACTCACCTCCATCCCCTGCTGCCACCTTTGGGCTTGAAACCACATGCAACAGACTTCAGCACAGACAATTTCCAGCTTGCGCTTGGTGGCCTAACCGTGACAGCCTAAAACAGGCCTTGTGACACGTCAAGTTTCCAAAAAGTTGAAGCAGCGCTGATGTTGATTGCTTAGAAGGTTTTTCACTATAGAAAACGATGCAAAAACGAAGAGGGTTAGAGAAAAAACGCCTGGTGGTAATTCCCAAGGACCAAAGACCATTTTCGAAGCGAAGGAAACAAAAATTAAACTGCCAAAGGGAGGAAGAACAGGAATTTCGAATCTTTTGGGACAGTACTCATACCTACCATTAGTACTGCATGGCCACTGCATCATGGATGACACGCACAAAACGAGACCAGTGGATGAAATTCATTTGTCATGTGAAACTACATTGACATGCATTACACAGAATAACTGTGGACTACGTTGCAGGCCCTGGTTCAAGAAAAGGCGTTAGAGCAGTGCAGATTTCTTCGCATGGTAGCGGAGCACTGCTCAGGCTCCTGCTACGTCGATTTGCTGTGAGCCCTTGGTCTTCTATTTGTACGCTCAGCTGGAACTGGACACCAGTCTGCATACTGGTCATCGATCTATTTGCAACTCTGGTACATACAATTTTGCTGTAGTGGCTTGGGGACATAACTTGCTTGGTGGAACAGTTTGCAATCGACATCGAGGGTGTTTTCACAGGTGTTTGATTGACTGCTTGCGTGGTACAATTCTGGCTTGATTCATTTGCAATACAGGGATTTTTCATAAGTCTGTCTGTGCAGTGATTGCTGGAGAGGTGATTGAAAGGTATGGCACAACAAGTTGATGCCGGGATTTTTCAAGCAGCGCTTTTGCAGATTGCAGAGGCCACTCAGGCTGCTGCAAACGCAGCTCAGTCTGCCAGTGCAGCTGCTACGGCTTCATCAGCAGCAGTGGCTGCAACTACGTCTTCGACTGGAAGCCCTGGTGGGGGAGCTAGCAGTAGACCCCAAATACAGGTAGACTGGTCAAAGTTGGTGAACAAGCCCCCCATATTCGATGTCCCAAATCAAGAGCAAGACCAACGTCATTTTCGAGATTGGCTATGGCAGCTCAGCCAGTATTTGATTTGTGTGGACGAAGGTTTCAGCAAGGAGGTGCAACAGATTACAGATGAGCCTTCAAAAGCGTTGGATTTGGATACAGCGCCATTGGAGGTCAGGCAAAGATCTGCGAAGCTTTATGGACTTCTTGCTGGATTGGTGAAAAACAGGGTGCTTTCCATTGTGAGAGCAGCGCCACCCGGGAACGGTTTCGAGGCACTTAGACAATTGGTGCTCTCAATGAGACCGAATACACAAGCTAGAGGTTTATCTTTGCTGGCGGGTGTGACTGCATGGCCATCATTCTCTATGAACAAGCCCTTACAGGCCCAGTTGTTGAAGCTGGAAGATGCGTATGAAGAGACGCGTCGAGCTGGCACGACGCTTGGAGATGAACTCAAGTGTGCAATCCTCTTGAGATGTCTTTCAGGTGCCCTCAAGACCCATCTTAGCTTGAGTTTGAAGGAAACTTCAACCTATGCAGAGCTTCGAGAAGAAATTCTTCGATGGGATCGAGCTCATCAGAAGTGGTATAATCTGGTTTCTACATCGGATGACACCTCTGATCCAAAGCCTATGGAGGTTGATCGAATCAAGGGCAAGGGCAAGAGCAACTATGACAAAGGAAAAGGCAAGTCCGACAAGGGCAATCAGAAGGGAAAATCGAAGCAGAAGGGCAGAGAGAAAGGAAAATCAAAGAACAACGACAAAGGTGGTCAATCAGGAAAAGGAAAGTCAGTTCAGAATCCAGGGAAAGGCAAAGGAAAGGGTGATCGAGTCTGCTATGTTTGCGGAAAGCCTGGCCACATGGCCAAAGATTGCTGGAGCTCAGTTCGAAATGTTCAGGCAGCTTCTTCTGTTGGTGGCTCAAATCAGTCTGAATGGACGAATTTGACAAGCGTGTCACAGCAAGGAGGAGCTAGCAATCATTCAGTTCAACAAGGTGCCCAGCAGTCTCAGCAGCAACAGCCGCAACAGGCATCTCAGTACAGAGTTTCACGGATCTCTGAGTTTGCAGAGATGAATTCAATGACAGAAGGTCCAGAGCATTTTGTGTGCGACCTGAGAAGTAGCCCGATGTCAAGCCCTACATCAACAGGGTCAGTGCGGGCAATCCATTACTACATTGGAGATGAGGTTGAATCCAATTCTCATGATGGAGAGATCAGAGCGATTGTGAGTGAGATTCCTTCAGACGCTGGTGACATGTGTAGCATTTTACTGGATTCTGGAGCAGATGCGGCAGTTTTCCCAATGCAGTTTGCAGGATCTGGAGACGACCCAGGTGAAGCATCAGCGCGCCTCCATGACGCGCAAGGACGTGTGATCCCTGTTGAAACTATGAGGGACGTGGAGGTTAGACTTTTGGATGAAACTGGAAAGCTGGTTTTGCTGAAAGAACGTGTAGCGATTTCACCACATGTGAGCCAACCGATACTCTGCTACGGGCGTCTTCTTCAGGCTGGTTGGGGAATGGATTCAAGAGAGCAAGTGCTAACACATGAAGCTGGAGTCAAAATCCCTATCGAGTTGCAGAACATGAGCGTTACAGTGAAAGGTTGGGTACGTGTTGTCAATTCAGAGAATGTTGAAAGTTTGAATCAACCCAAGTCAGTTGTTCGAGCAGTTCGAGCCGATGTCACACCCCTGATGCGTTTGGGCCCAGCTGGATGGACATTGGATGCCTCCAATTGTGGCATTGGTCGTCACCACTCAGACAGGTTTCAGGACCCTACGCTGGTGAGGCCCGAGATGTCAGGGAAACTCTATAGGACCACACTGATCAGAGACAAAGGTGAGTGGTATGTTCTTGAGCTTTGTGAGTTGCTTGAAGGTTTGGTTGATTTGAACGCTGAGATCTATGGGTATGATGGTCCTCGAGATCTTTTGACAGTGATCACCGATTCTGAAAAGGACCCTGCTGTGATGGGATTCTCATTGCTTGGCGACGAGCCTGCGCTTTTTCCTGAGGTTGACAGGCAGCAAGCTGAGGACATCCAAGTTGCACCAGAAGATGTTGTAATTGGAAAAGAAATTGAAGGTGATGTTGAGTTGCAGGAAGGGGTTCAAGTGCCACTTGAAGGAAAGCTGGTTTTCTCGCCTTCACCTACGGATATGGTTCTTGTGAATGGCGTGGAGCTTACACCAGAAAGCTCACTTCAGGCCCTCAGGACTGCATTGACATTTCATGCTTTGAGCACTTCAGGTTCGAAATCCAAGTGTTTTACACGTCTTCTTAATCATCAAAAGCAGCAGGAACTTGAGATCATCCATGCAGCGACTGAACATTACAAGTCTGAGCTGGCACGTGTTCCAAAGGCAGTTGATTTGAAGGTGCCCCCATCTGAGGAGGAGCAACAAATCCACAATATGTCACATTTGCCTTATGCTCCTTGGTGTGCGAGTTGTGTGTGTTTTCGTGCTCGTGCTGACAAGCAACAGCGTTCAGATGGTGCGCGACGAGCAGGTGTGGCAACAATTTCATTTGATTTCTGTTACACGAAGTCTGTGCCAGAATCCATGGATGAAAAACAGGTTGATACAATGGTTTGCTTGGTGATGTGTGACAGCGCAACAGGATACCTGCATGCCGTGCCTCTGAGGAGTAAAAATCAATGGAGCCTTATGACTCGTGAGCTTCTTGGGTTTGCTGGCATTTTAGGCCACTCAGAGCTTGTCTTCATGTGTGACAACGAGCCCACATTGTTGCAACTTCAGAGGATGGTAGTGAATGCAAGACTCAGCATGGGTTTACCGACACGAAAGACAAACCCTGCACCATACAGTCATGGGAATTCTTTGGTTGAAAATGCGGTTGGACGCATCAGACCTCTGGCAGGGACATTAGTCCATTTTCTCAGTGACCAGGTTGGTGTGGAGTTTTCGACAAACAGTCCATGGTGGTCTTGGGCATTTCGTCATGCTTGTTTTCTTTTGAACAGGTTCAGCCCAACTCGTGGCGCAACTGCATATGAATTGCTCTACAACAAGACCTATGGAGGTGCAATTTGCAACTTTGGTGAGCCAGTGTATGGATTTGCAAACGTGACTGGAAAGGGAACAGCAAAGTGGAGACGCATGGTGTTTTTGGGGAAAAAGTGATCCACAGGACACCTATCTGCTTTTTGATGGGCATGGGTTGGTTTTGACCCGAAGCATTCGAAGAATTTCTACAGTTTGGCGTGGACACTTGCCATTCTATTTGAACTTCAATTGCTGGTCTTGGGAGTATAAAACTGGGTTTGGTGGACGTGTGGTACCAACCAAAGCTCAGAAAGGCGCTTTGTCTGCAAGTTTCAATGGCCCTGTGGGCGCAATTGAGCCGAGTGCCTTCTTCGATGAAGATGCGGAGGCCGTGAGGTTAAAGCATTTGGAGGAGGTGAGAGAAGAAGCTGAGATTGTTGAAATGACGTTGCACGACAAACAGCCGTCCCAAGATGTGCAGCCAGCAGTGGAAGATGAAAAAGGGGAACAGCCAAAGTACCCTAATCCAATTGGAATCTTCAATGAGGAAGGTCCACTAGTAGTTGTTGCTGGACAGCCCATGGCTCAAGATGTTTCTTTTGCTGCAACTTCCTCAGCAGCAGCAAGTGCAGAAGTTCCTCAAACACCAGATGTTTTTGCAGCAGTTCCTACAACACCGAGACAGAACCCAACCACAAGACAGCATGATGCTGAAACAGATGATCGTGATGCAAAGCGTGCGCGAGTCGAAAGCGCAAAGAAGCAAAGACTTGAGCGCATCAGTGCTGAGTACAAGTCCATGATCAGAACAGTGAAGTTTGGAGAGGAAACGTTTTACACGATGGATGAATACAACAATGAGTTGCAGTTGGACGACCATGACAACATTGATGCTTGGATGGAAGATGAGAAGGAGGACTATGTTGCAGCAGACATACCTCCAGAATTGTGGTCGGATTTTCCAACTGACAAGTGCCCTCCAACACCGGAGGAACACATTGACAGGATTGCTGATCGAGTTGAACTTTCAAGATTGTGCGGAATGAAGGTGCTTGTGGAAGGTAATGTGGATGGCATTGATGCTAAGCACAACACTTTGACATCGCGATTCGTGTATGACTGGAGACTGAAAGAGCGATTGATGCCAGACGGCACTACTGGAAAGTGTTGGCTGAGGAGATCCCGACTGGTGGCACGTGAATATTCCTTTTGGGAGAAGCGTTCAGACACGTATGCACCAGCTACATCCACGCACATCTTGAATTTGCTTCCAATGATGTACTTGCAAAGCTTGGCAAATGTCGCTGATGACAATCATCATGCCAATGAGCCGCTATGCCTTGGAACGTTGGATGTGAAAGATGCTTTTCTCATGGTGGATCAGCCATCGCCAATGTTGGTGACGTTGCTGGGACAGACATTTACGGTCCGCAAGAATCTTCCTGGGCAGCGTTTGGGAGCTCGAAGTTGGTACTGGTATCTGCGTGATTTCCTTTCAACAGAGATGGATTTCAAATGGTGCAGCGAACAACCTTGCTTGGCGCGCAATGCGCATTGCTGCATTATGGTTCACGTGGACGATATCTTGTTTTGTGGCAATCGTGACTACTGGATGAAAACTTTTCTGGTGAAGTTTGCTGCAAAGTTCAAAATCAGTCACTCAGAGCTTGGAGAGATGGGTAGTGAGGTATCATTCTTGAAGAGAAGAATCAAACGAGTGGAAACTGGTTTGGCGCTTTTGCCAGGTACAAGTGCAGAGAAGGTCATCAAGCTGTTTGAAGACCACTTTGGAAAGGTTAGAAACCAATCAATCCCATGTGATGGCGGAATTCACACCGAAGATTTGTCCGCAGAACTTTCTTGTGATCAAGCTTTTGCATTTCGCTCAGTGGTGGGGACATGCCTGTATTTGGCCCGAGACAGGCCAGATTTACTGTTTACGGTGAAAGAGCTTTCAGGTTCGATGTCAAAGCCTACTCTTACAGCATTGCAAAGGTTGAGAAAGCTTGTTGGATATTTGAAAACGACACCAGAGTACTGTGTTCTTTTGGATGTACCTATTGGTGGACAAGGACGATGGAAGTCTTCAGACAAACACTGGATCCTCGAGAGCTTTAGCGACAGTGACTGGAGTGCCAATCAAACTCATCGTCGATCCACAAGCTGTGGTGTGCATCTTTTGAACGGTGCTTTTCTTTTTGGGCCTTCGAGAACTCAAAGGGTGGTCAGTTTACAAAGCTGTGAAAGTGAGTTACATGCTATGATCAGTACATTGAGTGACGGCATTTTTCTGAAACGTTGCTTGGAATTTGTCTTCAATGCGGAGGTGGAGCATGTGCTTTTTACAGATTCTTCATCTGGCAGCCAATTGGCGATGAGGCAGGGCACGGGAAAAGTCAAACATCTGTCTGGTAAGGTGCTTTGGATTCAGGACGCTGTTCGAAACGGAGTCATTCAACTTTCACAGATCCCGACAATTTGGAATGTGAGTGATATTGGAACCAAAGCATTGGGAGTTCAGAGAACCCAATTACTTCTTCACGAGCTCAACATAGCCTCAAGCCCAGATTTCTTCGTTGTGGGAATGCCAGAGTATGAGCGACAGTGTCAACGCCATGGAGGAAACAAGCAATTGACGAAGCTTGTGAAACAGGTCACCCGAGTTTTGGTGATGATGGGCCTTGAGTCAAGCACCGCTTCCGGTGTGGCTGCAATCTCAATGTTGGATTGCGAGGACAGTTCAAGCTATGGAACATGCATGGTCGAGCCCAATATCCAAGTTTCAGGAGGAGTCAATGTCTCCTACATTTTGCTGGCGTTCTTCTTTGGAATGTTTCTGGGAATTTTGGTGGTCTTGTACAAGACTTACAAAAGAGCCCGTGATGCCTTTGAATCATATGAGCATATGTATACTCAGATGGCAATTCTTGACTCTGCGTACAACAGGCTGCAGGACCAGTATGAAGGTCTCAGGGAGCAACACTTCACGGACATTGGCATCTTGGACAATCTGGTGGACCGACATGTCCAGGAAATTGGTGTGCTCCAAGGACAAATCACAGGTCTGAATGAAGCCATGAGACGTTTGAGAGAAGGCCACAATGAGTTGCAGGGAGAATTGGAGATGCTTTCAGATTCGACTGAACAAATCCATTT
The DNA here is from genome assembly GCA_947184155.2 of Cladocopium goreaui. Lineage (NCBI taxonomy): Eukaryota > Dinophyceae > Suessiales > Symbiodiniaceae > Cladocopium > Cladocopium goreaui. The sequence goes on along the minus strand of CAMXCT020003558.1, from coordinate 491,998 downwards.
TGGCCTAGTTCAAGTTGGCGGGTACACGCCATTCCGTGCGCTGGAAGCCAACGACAGGCGCCATATGTATGAGGTGGAACGCGGCAACTTAGTGGCCCGAAGAGTGATGGGCACAGACCGCTATTTAGCAACTGTGCGACATCAAAATCAAGGAGTAGCCCAGGGTGAAGACACCGACATGGACAGAACTTCTGAAGGTGGCGAAAGTGAGGCAATTGAGAATGACGAAGTCATGGAACCGAGAGGAAACCTGTCTCAAGCAATGGACATCTTCAGGAATGAGCTCAATGAATGCCTTGCCAGGCATGACTACCAGATGGCTGCTCAATTTCAACAGTGCATTTTGATGATGTTGGACGCCATGAATGGCACTATCCCGATGACCAACGACATTCGAGTGAATCTATTCAATGAGCTTGCAAACAATCTAGAGGGCATGGCAGACCAAATTCGTCCTCAACTTCCACATCTGGCTGAGAGGTATTTGATTTCCTGTGGTCAGTGCAGAAACATGAACTTTGGAAATGGATGAATTTTGCATGAAACGATTTTTCTCAAAGAGAATTTTTTTTTACATCATGGTGCGTGAGTGAAATGCAATGGCCGTGGATAAACTTTTGACTGGAAAATGGTCGGCATAGCTTGAGCTCACCCGACCAAGGGGGAATTCGAATCTTTTGGGACAGTACTCATACCTACCATTAGTACTGCGTGGCCACTGCATCATGGATGACACGCACAAAACGAGACCAGTGGATGAAATTCATTTGTCATGTGAAACTACATGGACATGCATTACACAGAATAACTGTGGACTACGTTGCAGGTCCTGGTTCAAGAAAAGGCGTTAGAGCAGTGCAGATTTCTTCGCAGGAATGAAAAAACAATGAAAAAACTTAACGGGGATAAAAAGAAAAAAATAGTTTTCAATCCAAAAAACGATGATCAACATGAAAAAAATGAAACCATAAAAAAAAAACATGATTTCCAGTCCCTGCTGGCTGAGATGAACATAAGGCTGCTGGGACTTTTGCACCGGCAACCGGCCGATCAATTAGGAAAAAATTGAATTTGAACATGTGTGTTAGGACCCGAAAGATGGTGAATTATGCCTGCAAAGGTAAAGTAAGGGGAAACTTTGTTGGAGGCTCGCAGCGGTACCGACGTGCAAATCGTTCGTCACACGTGGATATAGGGGCGAAAAATGAATCGAACCATCTAGTAGCTGGTTCCTTCCGAAGTTTCCCTCAGGATAGCTGGAGTTGAACAATTTTACCTTGTAAAGCGAATCATTAGTGCACTTGGATCCCAAAGAGGTTAAACGCATGCAAACCATGCATGCGATTGTTCAGGGTTCAAAAATTTGATCTGTTCACCTGGACTGGTTGTTGGAAAAAAGTGGCGTTTGTGATTCCGTAATTGTGCTTCCGTAATTGCAAGGACCGTCTTAGACACATTCAATCGCAACCCAACACCCTCCAATGTGTCAACTAACGTGGCCAACAGGTAAATCAAAGTTCCTGAGGTTTTCGCAAGCAGAGGTATGTCATCAGCAATTTCATGTCCAACAATTGCGCCATGCCATTGTTCAGATTCATTCCATGTTGTTCCACTCTTCGCCTCCATTGCCGGATGCCCGCAGGAAGTACAGCACAGAAAAGACGTGGGTTCAGAACGCAACATTGTCGTACACCTGCATTGATAATACACATGTCTCTGTCATCCGATTGTTCAAGTACTTGTCCATATTGGTTCGAATGCAATTTCTCCAGTAGCCACACCAGGTGATCAGAAACTGACCACACAATGCGACCCAAAGCGCTGGCCAAGGAATTTCGTCACAAGCCTTCGATAGATAAGATTTGGGTTTACACTCCACATAGGAATATGTGACCGGAAACTTTTACCAAATACTAGAGAAGCGGTCAACAAGTGCTCTTCCATGCGTTTGCCACGGTGGAACAAATGCTGCTCTTCAGGTTGATGCAGTTCCAGGGTATCCCCGAGACGATGCAGGAACTAAGTATTCGCTTTATAAAATGATTGGATACTCGCGAATGGGCCGAAAATTTGTTGCCAAAACTGAATTTATTTTTTTCGCAAACATATGCAAAAAACATGTTTGCAGCGTGACCATCACATAGAGAATCTATTGATTTGAGAAGGGAACAAATTGCCCGGAAGGTCGAACATTACCACGAAAATCAACCAATTCATAAAAACCCGTTGAAAACAAATCAGATCCGTTGGCAAACGCTCTTAAAATTTTCGATCTAAAGGGGAACGGTGTTGCCGCTTTAAAAGCTTTCAAAAGACCGGGATGCAAAACAGGCAAAACAGTTCTTTGAAAAACAATGGGGACGTACGACCACTGCACCACTAGTGGGACCTTTACGCAAAAACCTTTTCAACCAGAATTTTCCATACAATTTGGATGTCAGTTCCCGTATTGAATGCAAACAATTTTTTTCAAATTTCAAAACCAACAAGGATGCAGGCCCTCATGACGCCATATCCGACGTTTTCAATTCGTTACACGACAATAACATGCATTTTTCACTACATGTTTATGCGTTTCCGTAGGCAGGGCGGTGAAACCTTGAGCATTGCATCCTTTTGTAGGTTGGTAATATCAAAATTTTGTACCAAAACCCAACCCTCAAAGTAGTGTAAGAGGATCACGAAAGCGAATGGCAGAAGCAGAGGACAGGAACAAGGTAGGGATCTCCATTCAGGCCTTACTTTTTAATATTGTTTGTGCAGGCCTCAATGACCCTCGACCTCATTTTTTCGAATATCCAGATGATTTTTTTTTTGGGGGCCTCTGGACCGAACAAAAATCGAAATAGCTGCATCTAAGATCGAACAAAATTAAATTATGTGAAATTGAGTTTTTTTTTTGCAATGGGGGTGCCTTCAAATCATCCTAAATTAAATCGTTTTAGTATTGAAACCCCTGGTTTTGGAGGGTCACCCATTTTGAGAGATCCCTTAAATGTTGGTGTTTAGGGAGGCATGACACCGACGCCGGCAGAATCCAATTTCGGAATGCAACCGTTATGCAATCGAGGACGGCAACCAAACATTTGTTTTTTTAACTAAAAAAACTAAAACCGATCTTGCGCAAGAGAAAACGCGTCGAATCTCGAGCACCATGCTTATTTGAAAACGTTTGTTGATGTTTAGGAGGGAAACGAATTGGAACAGAAAACAACATAGAAATTCCTAGTTTACAATTTCGTTATTGTTCGTCGCTTATTTTGGGGATTCAAGACTTTTCGGACCACAGACGCTACGGAGAGATAACTAAAAACTTTCTTGTTCAAATGTTCGATTATGATGTTCATGGATATTCCATTTGCACACCACTTACATGGATAGAACCCGCTCTAAGGCATTCGGTTGCGAGCGAACCAATGAAGTAGTTGGAGCTCTTTCAAAGGGTTTTTTGCGAAAAATGTAGTCTTCCACTGACATGTTGAAACGCCTCACACTATTTGGCCGCATGTGCTGTTACAACATGATATCAATGCTGTTTTTTTATTGGGGTATACCGAAAACACCATTTAACCGAAGAGTCGGCCCAACAAAAAAAATTTGAACCTGTGAAAACATGAAACTGGTTTGGGACATCCCGAAGGGTAATGATGTTGGAATAACAAATTTCATTTTTTTATCATCGAACCTTCGTCATTTGCGAAGTACCCCTGGAAACAGGGTTGCAAACCTGTCCCATTGATCGCAGATCCCGCGCGAAAACATATAAATATGTATTAAAACATCCCCGTTGAAATTTATGCTATGAAATGGCTGGCCTCCAGACCCATGCAAGGTCGATTTGCAGGGTCATTTTGTACGAAATCACTTTCAAGATCCCAGCCATTTTGTAGCATGTACTAATTTGAAGGGCCTCGGGGCCCATTTCGGAGGCAATTTTGTGGGGAGCCTGCTTACACCTTGCCATGTTGTAAGAGCAACGAAATGGATGATTTAAGCAAAAAAATCATTATCATATAGCAATCTCGACATGTAATTTGAGATCTTGGCTGGGTTGGGGTTGGGGCCATTCATTTTGTAAGAAATGCTTGCCTATTTTAAGGGGTCATTTTGTAGGGAATTCGTGCTATTGTCGAAAAACGATTTGCTTTCCAAATTTGTGCAAGGATGTTGGCTTTCGCATTCAAGCTGCAGGCATTGGTTTACAAAAAACGGGGTTATCAGGATGGTCTGATGCACTTTGTTTTTCAGTACGGGTCACCGAAACACTTTGTAAGACCATGTCGGGTTTGAATTTCTGTGCGGATCTATTTGTGAGATCCTTGTCGGTATGGACAATCATGGAGGAAAACTGAACAATTGGTGGCACTTGGTGCGCATGGTGCGCTCTATTTTTTTGTAGGGATTATGTGGAAACACCCCGTCATTGTAAAGAAGACACAAAACGCGTCACCCCCCGTCAGCATTGCAACAAAAAAAATCAGCAAATATAAATAAACAATAGTAAACTACATGTCATTACAAGGATGGGTTGTTCCGCAAAGGGAACCGAGGGCTGAGTGAAAAAAACGCAGACAAATGGCACAGCACCACGTTCCTACAAAATGATGCATTTTTTTCGGGCTCAGAACCCAAACATGCAAGCACAATATATACTCAGAAAAAGGTAGACATCCAACATCCGGCAAAATATAACTACCTCCCAACAGAATGTGGGGGTGTTGCAAAGAGCTGGTTGGTGCACACAGCCCGACCATTTTGTTCTTATTTTTTTTTTGTTTGCCCCCATTCATTTTGTAAGTTTTTGCAAGACCCCACGGTTTACAGCTACAAATGGCACGGTTGTACCCCGTGGTGTGGATGTCAAAAGAGATATTAAAATTAATTTGTACGCAAGCAAACTGTGAACTTTGCTGCGGCAATTGCTGCGGCAAAAGGCGACGCGGAAAAACATGTAGAATGATGTGTCCCATTTGTTGCCTAGGCGGTTTTCCAGCTGACTGATTTTGGGCCACGTTCAACAATTTCGGACCGTGCTTACAAACAAACCAATCAAATTGCGTGTGAAACTCTTGGACGCAGTGGTACCTGCAACGATTTTGTTCGGACTGGTAACAATATGTAACAGTGCTACTGACACACAGAGAATTGATTCGACTAGATGCACTGCACAATCTATCGTTGGTTGGGCACGGATGGAAGATGAAAGTTGGCGAGGTACGATGGCGCGCATGCGAGGTGGAATGCAAGCAATCCAATCACATCCATTGCACGCGGGACCACACAAATAGCGAAAAAACACTTTGGTTTTGGAACAAAACTTGTCACAAAAAATGGATGGCCTCAGACTGTTCCTCAATGGTGTCCCCAAACCAACTGGGAAAACAACTTTCGGTCGAACCTACACGGAATGTCGGTCGACCACTCAGGTGGTGCAGAGTTTTATCACACAGAATTTCCTCAGCATAGACTTGGTGGGAAGCGGCGCAAAATCCTGATTGGCTTGGTGCAGCAATATTTACGTCGACACTTGAAATGTTGACGTTTTGTCCCATGACCTTTAATGATCGTAGTTTCGAACCTGAGCGGGCGCAAAGCAAAGCAGCACGGAGGGGCCAATGGCCGTAAGCACCAAATGCAGCCCTGCAGTCTCCAGCAAACATGGACACAAATGACCCGCAATGTGAAAGAACCATTGTGCCTTTCGTCCAATTTAGACCCATGCTTAATTGACAAATTCACTCGTTTTGACAGCCAAAGGCCTTGAATGCATTCATCCATCAGTGGGCTTCCACTGACAAGAATTGATACTACACTTAAAGTGTGCATCTCGATTTGGGAAGTGGACATGAAGATCCTAGTTACCTCACCCACAGCTGCTGAGTATTTACTCAACATGCTGTGCGTTTATGCGAACTTTGCTTTACAAAATTCGATGCTTCTCACCTTCGCCAAATGCCGCAGAGCCCACTGAGACCCTTCAAATCCCTGCTATTGGCACTTGCACATATACTCGGCAGCTCCCCTTAGGTCCGTACCCATGACGTGTGCATTGGATCATATGGTTTGGACAATTCAGGGTTCATCACTACCACGATTGTGAAACAAATTCTGGTAGCTGTATCTTCTTCGGTGGGCAGCAAGTATGTGCAGAAACTATAGAAAGTTCTAGTTACTTAACAACAGCAGATGATAGGTTGAAACTGTTCGGTGCTACGAAAATGCATGGGTCAAAAAATTGCAACCACCAGCAGGCAGAACAACGTGACGAAAATCGCAACAAAAATTAAGCCCATGGAAGCGACCGCAAGCGGGATTTTTGAACAGTGTGTCCACCCTGAAAGGTTTTAACGGGTTAACACCGGGGTCTAAATTAGGTTTCGCGCTATGGTCCCCGGCATTTTTTTCCCATAAATTCTTGTGTAAATGGTTCTGGTTACATGTCCTTGTGGATTTCCACCGCGCAGGCCCGCACAAAATCTGCAGCGTGATCTTGGGAGCACCGCATTTTTGGAAATAGATTCTACATGTCGGTCCGGATTTCGATTGCGTAGGTGCTTTTGTGACATGTCGATGTGCATTTCGAAGACGCACGTTCGCCCAAAAAAAATAAAGAAATTATTCGGTTCTTGTGACATGACCATGTGCATTTCGATTGCCCAGGCTGGGGCTAAACATAGGCCTAACTCCTGGGACGCGGCATTTTTCTAGTAAATTCGCGCGCAAATTCGTACTTTGAGGTTTGATGGAAGGTTGGCTTAGGGTTTGTGCGGGGGTTATTTCAACATTGATGTAGTGTGGGTTTGTGGTTTACGGATGCTTGGTTTAGGGTTTCCTTTTGGCCTGGTCTGGGGTTGCATTATTGTTTCGTCAGGGTTTGTTTTGGGGTTGGTTTAGGGCGGGTTTGTTTAAGCGCTGCTTTGGGGTTTGCTTAGGATTGGTTTAGGGTACGTTGAGGGTTTATTCACAGGCGGTTTACCGTTTATTTACGGTTAGTGTGGGGTTTGTTTGGTTTCGTTTAGGGTATGTTTAGGGGTTGGCTTACGGTATATTTGACGCTGGTTTAGGGTTTTATTGGGGTTGGCTTAGGGATGTTTAGGGTTAACAAGGGTTTCGTCAGGTTTGGTTTATTGTAGTGTTGGGGCCAACGTAGAGTTTTGTCAAGGTTTGCGTGAAGGTTAGCTTAGGTTTTCGTCAGTGTTGTTTTGGGGTTTCTGTCACCCTTCGCCCTTCATTGGGGGCGAGGGGTGACTGCATTGCGGCGTGCTTCCATTATTTGAGTCATGTGCAACATGCATATCACTTTCACGCACTCGTTCCTCACATGATTGCTTATTGATTTTTTTTTGTTTGCAATTCAAAATACGATTTACGGTATATTCAGGCGTGATTTTATTTAGGGTTGGTTTCGGGCTAATGTCGGGTTTTGTCAAGGTTTGGTTTACGTTTTTTTAAGGTTTGCTTAGCGTTGGTTTGGGGTTTATTTCGGCCTGGTTAGCGTTTTTAAGGGTCGGCTTAAAGTTAAGTTTGGGTTTCAGCGGGGTTTGTGCGAAGGTTGTTTTTTTTTTTTGTTTTGCTTGCGCCCGCTCGGGTTCGAAACTACGATCATTAAAGGTAGTGAGAAAAACGCGAAAATTTCATGTGTCGACGTCAATATTGCTGCACCAAACTAATCAGGGCTTTGCGCCGCTTCCCACCAAGTATGCTGAGGAAATTCTGTGTGACAAAACTCCTGCAGTTTGGCATGTCGCCTCCTGAGTGGTCGGCCGACCTTCCGTCTAGGTTCGACCGAAAAATTGATTTCCCAATTGGTTTGGGGACACCGTTGAGGAACAGTTTGGGGCCGTCCATTTTTTGTGGCAATTTTTGTTGCAAAACTAAATTGATCCTGGTTGGAATTTCAATGATAAAACTGGTGGCTTGTGTCCTCTGTAAAAGATTTTTCCCAGAGATTTTACAGTCCCCGCAGGACCATGTGCCTGTGCATGTTGTGGTAACCCTAGGCCACATTATGGATATTTGAGTTCAGTCAAATTTGCCCTAAAAAGTGCTTTGTAGTGGATTTGTGAGGTTCCACGTTCAATACCAATATTTCACCAAGAGTAGTTTCCAATTTAAATAATAGCGGGCCGTTGCAGTTTGCAGAAAAGACATTTTCGCAGTGCTCGGGTGAAATCACTGCTGAATTTCTACTTCGGCCCAACTGAGAAAAACATGCGCAACACACAGAAACCTAGGATTGGACAATGTATTTCGATTGATGCTCCCACTCTGTCGCTTTTCTCTTCGCTGGAGAGCCAACCAGCACCGCACAAACATACCGTTCAGTTACACTGGCCTCTGCATACCCAAAACCTAAAGAGGTCCATTACAAAATCAATTTAAAGCGTTCCAACGCTACAAAATCCACTTCAAGAAATCTTTGTCCCTCCCCTATGGCAACCAGCTGCTGTCATCGATCATCACAAGGCCACGCACGATCAGGTTTTCTGGCGCCTGCATTTGTTATATATATATATATATATTTATATTGAATTTCTTACTTTCAAAAAACAGGTCGGTCCATTTTTTTACCCAAATCAGAATCGCGACTTTCTGGATTGTCAGCGTTTGCTGTTACTTACAGGTATGCGTCCATGTCGAGGCAGCTAGGTTTGGAGATGTGTGGAATGGTTGCCCGGGTTTCGCTTGGGTGTTGCTGCGGTGTACTTGGGACATAGCAAAACAAAACAGAAATCAAATGAATATTGATGCGCAACAAATACAGCAGCAAAAACATGTACCCTTTGAACTGATGTAACTAAAAAATCAAACATATGCAGTCTCGTCTCAAATGCAACGAATTTGAATTTTGTAGGTCTGGTGCTGAGACACGCTGGGTCTGTGGTTTGTCCTGTATCACGATAAGGATCACTACAAAATGCAAACGCTAAAAAACGAGGCATTCCAATTCAATCAGTGGGATCTACCTAAAAATCATTACGAACATCTAATTAATTTTTTTAGAGGATCTTGAAGGGCCTCTTCTCAAATCCCTGCGTTTTTTTAGTAACCCTTTATCCAGGTTGGGTTGCACTTTTGTAGCGTTTTTTTTTTTTTAAATTTTCTCCGCTCGTGTATGGGCAATGTAGTGTTTGGGGCTAGGCAGCACCACTTGACAGCTACAAAACCATGACCCAACAGTCACCCCCAAATACCAACCCCGATCCAAATTGTTTTTTTGCCACTTGTGTGGTCCAGCGCGCGATGGGACAACATTGTAGGGCTGCTTGCATTCGACCTCGCATGCGTGCCATGGTACCTCGCCAGCTTTCATCTTCAATCCGTGCCCAACCAGCAAAGGATCTCATCATCCGTGTTTGCAGTGCCTGTAGTGGAATCAATTCTCTGCGTATCAGTGGCGTTGCTACAACTCTGAACAAAATCGTTGGAGTTACCACTGCGTCAAGGCGCTTCAAATGCAATTTGATTGAAACGTGTTTGTCTGTAAGCACGGTCCTAAATTGATGAAACTTTGCCCAAACTGTTGAAACCCAACGTGCCGTCGTTTCGTCAGATCACCTGCATATATTCTTCCCAGATACTTGTGAGTAGCATCGGAAAACACACCCACCGAGCCGCCATTGATAAATTTTCGGTACATAATGTAAAAAAAATCGTCTTGGTAGCGTTTATATAGTTGAACCCCCACCGAGGCAAGTTCTTCGCATAAACTTTCAATCATGTAAACCAATTCTGGAAAAGACTTTGCATACACAAGAAGGTCATCAGCATATCGAACATTTGTCAAACGTTCTTGCGCGTTCCTTGGTCACCCAGACCATGGGTTGCCAACCTCCGTTTCCATGACGAAATCGCTTCTTCCAAGCCAGCGTTGAAAAGTTCAGGGCTTAGTACATCACCTTGTTTGACCCCCTTGTTGTATGGAAAAGGGCGGGCATCCCTCCACTGTGCCTGTTTGGTTCTGGTACAAAGCTGCGAGAACATCGATGTATTCATCAGGAACGTTTGTGCATGCAAAACTCCGAACAGTGAGTCATATTCAATTTTATCAAAAAACCTTCCGTAAATCTAAACTTGCAATGCAAACATCGACGCCCCATTCTAGGCACTTCTCGCTCACAGTTCGTTAAGAATCAACGCATATTCCACTCCCAAGGATGGCCGAAAACCAAATTGATCGAAGGATTGGCGATTGTCCCACAAATTCTTCAAACGGCTATGACTGAAACAAATTGCTGAATAATTTTTTTATAAGTAAGTCATAGGGCAGCCACAGGTTTCCAGTTGGTAACATTAGCGAGGTTCCCACTTTATGGCAACATGTTGAAAATTGTGTGCTGCCAATTCGGTTCGAAGGTTCCCCTGAACAACATGCGAATGTTGGAACAGGGTTTATTTCGGCTTGGTGTAGGGTATAGTCAGGTTTGGTTTAGGTTAGCTTCGGGTTAATGGTTAGTGTCGGGTTGTGTGAAGGTTTGTTTTTTAGGATCTCTTTCGGGTTTGCATAATGTTGGTTTTGGGTTGATTTGGGCTTGGTTTAGGGTTTATTTACGTTTGGTTTAAGGTGAAATTCGGGTTTCGCCAGGGTTTGATTGAGGGTTGGTGTAGGGTTTGTTTTAGCGCTGGTTTGGGGTTTGCTCAAGATTAGCTTCGGGTTGGTTTAGAGTATATTGAAGGTCGATTTAGGGTTAATTCAGGGTTAGTTCAAGGGTTGTTTTGGTTTCATTTAGGGTATATTTGAGGATTGGTTTAGCTTAGGGTATATTTCGGGTTGGTTTAGGATTGATAAGGGTTGGTTTAGGATTGATAATATTGATAAGGGTTTCGTCAGTGGTTTAGGGTTAATGTAGGGTTTTGTCGGGGTTTGCGTGAGGGTGGGTTTAGGCTTTACTTAGTGTTGCCTTGGGGTTTCTTCAGGGTGGCGTTAAGGTTTTGAGAGAGTCTTTGTTGTTGACGTTCCGTTTTTCCATGTTCCCATGGGTTCCTTAATGGATGGATAGATAGATAGACAGATAGATAGATAGATAGATAGACAGACAGACAGATAGATAGATAGATAGATAGACAGACAGATAGATAGACAGATAGATAGATAGATAGATAGATATAGATGGATAGATATAGATCGGTAGATATAGATAGGTAGATAGATATAGATAGGCAGATAGATATAGATAGGCAGATAGATATAGATAGGTAGATAGATAGGTAGATAGATATAGATAGGTAGATAGGTAGATAGGTAGATAGGTAGATAGGTAGATAGGTAGATAGGTAGATAGGTAGATAGGTAGATAGGTAGATAGGTAGATAGGTGGATAGGTGGATAGGTAGATAGGTAGATAGGTAGATAGGTAGATAGGTAGATAGGTAGATAGGTAGGTAGGTAGGTAGGTGGATGGATGGATAGATAGATAGCTAGATAGCTAGATAACTATTTAGCTAGATAGATAGATAGATAGACAGATAGAAGGAAAATAGACAGGTAGCTTTCAGGGGTGACTGACTCTTTGTTGGGGTGACCGATTCTTTGTTGCTGGCTTTTTGTTTTCCCCGGGGTTTCCCGGATTCTTCTTCCAGGGTGGCCGGCTCTTTGTTGCTGACTTTCTGTTTTCTGCCGGGTTCCTTCATCCTCCTCCCGGCTTCCGCGGGGTGACTGACTCTTGGTTGCTGACTCTCTGTCTCCTTTTCCTGGTTTCCGTGCATCCTGTGCTAATGTTTACCCGCGACTGTCTTGGCTCTATGGGGTCTCTGACGTTTGGGGCGACTGACTCGGGTGACTGACTCTGTCTTTGCCATTTGGGGTGTCTTGCCGGTGTAATGGCGTAAACCTGGCATGTTTACCCGCGACTGTCTTTGCTCGGTAAGGGTGTTCACTCCCTGGTGTTTAAGGTGTGGATCCAGTTCTCGTTTGGCCACATTTGGCTCTAGTTGCGAGTTTTCTTGATTCTTTTGCTGCACTAGAGACAAAAACACTTGAACTATGGGGTCTCGGACGTTTGGGGCGACTGACTCGGGTGACTGACTCTGTCTTTGCCGTTTGGGGTGTTTTGCCGGTGTAATGGCGTAAACCTGGCAGCGCCCTATTTGGGTGCAATTTGTGGAGGGGAAACTGCAAGTGAAATTTTGCCAACATATAAAATTGTCTAAAAATGGCAAATTTGAACACACTGATTATCGCATTGGCACCAGCGGGCCAGGTGCCGTGCGACATCCGTGCTATTTGATCGATTTGGCACACCTTTTCAGCCAGTAGGAAAAAGTAGAACCAAATTGGTTTTGCAGCGTGAAAGCATATGTGCATATGCTCTCGGTACAAGGTGCGCCTGGCTGGAAACAAATCTGTTTTCCAACCGCGGGCAAAACGTGAGCATTATGCGACAGCCCCCGAGGTGAACCATCGCGTTTTAGGAATGATTGGGTGCAACATTGCGTTTGGTGGGTGCAATTGCGAGCATGAATTGGAGCAGGTTTGTGACCGTACCGTCTAAGTGCCAGTCACCTTCACTGCCGAGCCTTTCGCCGCCATTTGTCAGCGCCACACCAAGTTGCAAAGGTTCGACAAGATGGTGGGTGTTCTTCGGCCGGTTCCAGCTAGTTGAAACAGGTCCACCTTGAGTGAGGTCCACCGTGTGTGAGATCCACGTTGCGTGGAGTCGACCTTGTGTGATCGTTGATGTAGAGGCGAGGGGATGGAGTCACCTCATGCCTTGCCTGTATTGCAGGGGCAAATCATGGCAAATCGCTTCCGGGCATTTTCAGCTAGCCAGCTAGCGAAAACCACAAAATCAGCCAGCCAGCCGAAACGGCGAATCCCGTAAAATCACCTACTTATCCCACCAAAATCAACCAGCTGAAAGTGGCGTCATCAATCAGCCATACTTGACATTCCATGTATAGGCCAGGTTGTCACATATTATGTTTGTCGCCATTTTGGCTAACAGGGCCCTTGAGCTGTACGGCTCACGCCAACAGTAAAAAGAGCTGCGTGGACTGCACCGTCCCGTTGCCAATTCACATTGGTAGCGGAGCAGGTGACGACCTGTCTCCGGGGTACGTGTCAAATCCAGGGACTAGACCGTTGAAATCTTGAATTGTTCGTGGAACTCTTCATCCTCTGAAATCGTCTGATCCCTGTGGGACAATTGGCTGACCTTGGGTACAGGCAGTCCATCGCAAGAATCGTCGAAATGTCGGTGGCTGGACTTAGCTTTGGCTCTGACCAATCTACCGCGCCTTTAGAGACCAAGAGTGGATCATACATATATCATGGGGATGCAGCACGCTATCATGATTCGGAATTCCGGACCCTTTTACGAATAAAGCTGTTTGATTCTAAGAAGGACGTAGAATCGTCCCCAACCGGAAGGAGTTCCGAGCCCGCTGGGCCGGACTCTGAAGTTGAAGCTGGAATCTCACCTCACCCGCGCCCAGGCCGCCAAGACGATGGAGCTACAGCCTCTGCCAGTCCAAGCCCTACAGGGGATGAGACACTGGCCGAGACTGGAGTGCCTTAGTCAACAAAGTTGTAGAGGGCCTTCGTGGAGATGCCTTTCTCATAGCCAGAGATCTCGGTTTGGAGACCCTGACCCAAGAGGGAGGACTTGAACATTTGGTTGAACGAATCAAAAGCTAGTCTTCCCCCGAGCACAAGAGGAAGCCAAAGAACTCTTGAGAGCAGACCAAAAGGCGGGTGGGGTCCTATCCAGACGGCCCCAAGAACCCATGCTGAGCTACACCCAGCGTAGACGTAGGTGGTGGAGAGTGCTGACCGAGCTTGACCCTTCCATAGCACTTTCCGAGGGACTCCGGATGGAACTCATGCTTGAACTGTCAGGCTTGAGTCGGCAAGAGGTATTGGTTGTAAAAGCATGTGCCGCTACCAAGGACTTCGAAGGAGTTGCCAAGGTGTTGGTTGACCAGTACTCAGGAATCCATGTGAGGGAGGGATCCAGGTCTTGGAATGGCCGCGCTTTCACCCCACAATCGTATCGGAAACCTGGTAAAGGGTATGGAGGTTCCAAAGGATCACAAAGTGGTAAAGGTTCCTACAAGACAGCCTACAACGCCTATCTCGATGAGGAAGGCTACGGTGAGTATGATGAATATCAAGAGGAATACTTTGAAGAAGCTGGTGGGATTGAGAAGAACACATTGCAGAACAGCACACTTCACACTCCGATAACCCCCCTGAAGCATACGACTTTCATGATGAAATTGATGAGTATGAGGCAACAGCCCTAAATGCTCTTATGGATTTAGGAGAAGGGGAGACCGAAGACGACAAAAGCATTGGGGAAGCTATCCAGCTCCAACTTGCTGCCTTCGTAGCCTTCGGACGTGTGAAAGGAAAAGGTACAAGGAAAACCAAAGGGAGAAGGAAAGGTTATCAGGTCCAACCTCTCCATCGAACAGCGCAGAAAGCGACTCTCAGAGATCAAGGCCAAGTCGAAATGTCTTCGCTGCGGCGCCTATGGGCACTGGGCAGGTGACCCCATTTGTAAATTCCCAGGTGCCAATGGAAATACCGGTGGGAAAGATTCCAAAAACCCCCATCGAATCCTAAGCCAACAGCACATTTTGCAGACTTTTCGGACTCATCTTCAGACGAGGGAATTTTTCTTGAGTGCATCGTCACCCAAATCACCAGCTGCAAACATGGCCATCAAGAGCGCAGCTGCCCCGTCAAAGGCACCCAGTTTGGGCCCCCCTATGGCTCCTGTAAAATGAAATGATCCCACAAAGCCCCCTGGAAGCAACACGAAGTTCAAGTTTGGTCAATTTAAGGGGAAGACGTTTTGGGAGATCTTGCGTGACCATCCAGACTACTTTTTATGGACGCAGAAGAACGCCAAGAGTCCAGGAGCTTCAGAGTATGCCGAGTGGGTGAATCAACACTTTGAATATCGGGGGACTGTCGTTTATCGTAGGAGTGGATTAGAACCACCACCACCTCTTCCAAAGCAACATACACGCTTGAGGAAACCACCGAATCCACCAAAAGAAAAATGTGCCGTTTGAACCCAGTTCACCCGTCAGGGGAGCACAGGATACACCATCAAGGAGACCTGTTTGGTTTGTGGGCATGCAACCACCACTAGGAGGGAGATGATTCCCCAATATCCCTTTAAAGCCTGTGAAGAATGCCCACATGAGGACAAGGACTCCCGAGGTTCTTCAAGATCTGATCTGTTCATCGAATTTTCTGCAAACAGTGTTGCGCGTTTCTGGATGAGACCCCGATGGAGCTCCAAAAGGCCCGTAAGGAAGTTTCCCACAAGGTTTTGGACGCACCATTGGAAAGGGCGACTACAAAGAAGCGACCCTTAGCCCCGAGATGTTGGACACGATTCTCAATGATTTTTTCTCTTTGGTTGCCACTTGCTCGGAATCTGAGGCTATTACATCGACCAAGCTGCATGCTTCGCCAATCCATCGCCAACGCAGAAGGAGACAGCAGTTTTTCCATGGTTGGTGAGGTAGAGAACTATGGGGAAGACTTTGCAGGGATTGGAGTGTGCTTCCATGGAGATGAACCGGAAGTAGAAATGCCTGATGGTCTGGTGCATGTGTTTCAAGAGACCCGAGATATGTACGACATGAACGACCCAAATATCTATGTTGTGCTGGATGAAGGGTGTAATTCAACATGTCACTCCAAGCACTGGGCTGAGGTAGTTGAGACCAAGTTGAAGAATCTTGGGTACCAGTTCCCCTTCAAAGACATCAAGGAAAAACTTTCTCTGGATTGGGGACTGGTGGGACCTCGACCCAAGGATCCCAAACCTTGCCTGTCAGCCTGAATTCCATGGATAGCCAATGTACACCCGCCCATGGGGTACTTGAGACACACCAGCTTAGCACCGGGAAGTGACCACTTCTGTTGTCACTGCATGCTCAAGCCCACCTGGGACTTGTTAAGGACTTCAAGAATGGTACAGTATCCATCGATGGTAGCCAATTGCCAGTGTTCAGATGTTCGCACACAAGGTTGATGATGTTGGCAATCACTCCCAATCAACTTGATCCCATGTGCAGAACGTTCCATAACAGTTCCCAACAGATCCCAAAGTGCCATAGGAATTTGGAGCTGCATTCACCGCTGTTTCAGACGCGCCCTCGCCGATGAATGCCTCGAAGACTGCCACTGGATTTCACCATTCTAGCACTTCTGCTGTTGAGTCCGCTTTGGACCAAGCCCTGAGGGGATTGAATCGCTCGAACGTCCTGATAGTGACAGCGGGAGCGAGGTGGACCAATAGACAACCAGCTTTGAATGGCGTCACAGTGCTGCAGATCGATTGCCGGCATTTCCATGACCCTGACAATGACAGGACTCTTAGAGGACATGTTGGCAGGCATCCAGGGATTATGAGGAGCCTTGCAAGAAACAGCGTCATGGAGGAGCTCGTGGAGCAGACGAAAGACTTCTTGAAGTCGAATCCTTCAGGTAATTGGTCATCCACCTGTACTGCACAAGTGACCGACATAGGAGTGTTGGAGTAGCAACTGTCATGTTTCATTTCTTGGACATCTCGGAGTGGAGAACCCCCGAACTGATTCATTTTCACGGAGTGGAGTGAAATGAGTTGTGGTGGTCGTTGCGGATCATGCGGTTCAGTTGACACCCGTGAGCTTCGCAATTTGGTCAGTCCATTTCTGCCGGATGTTCGAATGCCAAGTGAGCCTGTTAGGCCACCATGCTCAGCACCAACTTCGACGAGGATCCCAGGTGCACCGAGACCAGTGCTTACTCCAGCCCGCCACACTGTGGCAGTGCCAGTTCGAGCCCCTGCACCTCCATCAGATGCCATTGTCCGAACCCCATTGACTCCAGCTCACATCCCAACTTATTATCCTCCTCCTGACCGTGAAACGGCAAGTCGAGATTTAGCTGTGAAGGTGCTGGCGAACCAGGTCCAGGAGCTCTCAGGACTGGTTCGACAAGTCTTGGATGGCGATCGAGGGCGACGCCGTGGAAGATCATCGTCAACCCGGCGATCTCGAAGCAGACGCGGTCGTGACGCTCCATCTTCTCCGAGGCGTGTCCGTGAAGTGCCCCTCCAAGGACACCACCAAGCCGTGAAGTGCCCCCTCCGCCAAGGGCACCACCGCCAAGAGCTGCCAGACTGGAACCGTACGGAGAAGATCGCCGATTACAGTTGGAACGAGAGCTCTACTTGCGCTTTGTTGCATGAAGATGACAGGACTCCGTACTGCTGGAACATTGATGAAGAGATTCTGACATGGATCGCTGATAGCGTCCGGCTGTGGTCCAACAGGGACAGGACACTGTGGCTCTGTGATCCCGATCTGCCGGTGGAAGTTCAACAATCTATGGGCATCAGGGTTGACATCCGCATCCGAAGCCACATCCGGAAGGAAAGTGGATGCGACAGCGGAACTGGATCAAGTCCGCCTTTTATAGGCCTCGGGACACCCATGGAGCAGCTTGGGATCGTTTGCGGAAAGAGGGCTCAGTCAGTGAGAATGTTGAGGTGCCAGTTTCCTGGGCTGACCTGATCACCTTTTCTCACCGTGACGTCCGTCCTCGAGCGTACATGGGGCGCCTTGTGGTGTTGTCGGGTGATCAGGGTTTTGAGGGCCAAAATAGCTTTCCCAAAACGGAAACCCAAAAGTGGAGCCGAAACGCTCCCAAAATGGAAGCCCAAAAGTGGAGCCGAAAAAACGCCCCCCAAATGGAAGCCCAAAAGTGGAGCCGAAAGAATCCTCCAATTCCACCTCAACCAAGTCGGTTTATGATTTGTACCGGCGACGACATGTTCAGAGGGAATCCCAAAGAGCAAACCCCGGAAACTGAGTCCACTTGGCTAAGCCAGTGAAAGCTGACCTTTCCAATGATGACTCCAAACATGCAGAAACCGCGCTGAATGGTACGATCATCAAAGAAGAACCCAGAGACTTGTTGCCTGTTGGACTCATGGCCAGAGATCCAGATGGTTCCAATCCATTTGAAATTGTCTTGGATTCCGACACGGATGTTGAAGTACATGAGCATGGTCCGATTGCCATTCATCCCAATGAACGAGTCACCATGGGTAGGAAGCATCATAAGGCTGTGTTGGATGGAATTTCCAATTTGAACAAGCACGACATGATGATCCAGAGCGGTTTGGGTTAACCTCCAACCCCAGTCATGGCAGCAAGACAGTCGTGTTCACTTCACATCCATTCGTGTTTCTCCAGGAGTCTGGCCAGCCCTTGATTGACGTGATCAATGTTGGTGTGGGTGCCAGTCATTTAGATCCTGAGTTTGACCCGTTTAACATCGGCAACACCGAGGTGAACGATTTCAGATACTGCGGAAAGCAGTTTTCGCGCTCAGGAGATGGAGACATCTACGTTGACACCGTCCACAATACAAGGAAGATTAAACCGTTTCCCATTGAAGCAAGCGGTTCAATCAACGATAAGATTTCAGGCGATGATATCACTCGACTCAGGTCGGTGACGGTGACAGGGTCACTAGCTTGGGTTGCAAGCAAACAAGACCAGATTTGGCATACCGAGTTAGCCGCCAACAATCTTCGATCAAGAACGCCACAGTCAGCACTCTATGTGACGCAAATGCAGTTGTGCAACTTGCTCACAAGGGTGATCAAGTGAGACTTCGTTTCTCAATGTGGACACCTCAAATGGGATGAAGTTGGGTTGATCACGATCACTGACGCTTCTTTCTCCAACGAGCAGAATTATGGTTCTCAACAAAGACGCTGCCGCTTTCTTGGAGATCTTACTGAGATCAAGAGTAGCAACTGTAACACGTACAGAGTGATGCCTTTGTCTTTCAGCTCTACTACGATCCGACGCGTATGCCGAAGCACACTTCAGGCCGAGACATAATCACTGCAGCATGGTCTTGAGGCAGGAGACAAGCTCAGGGGAGTCTTAGCTGAGATCAAGGGTCAGATCAGATCTTTGAGGACGTGGGAAGTCGATGCTAGGAGTTGTGTGCCGCACTTAGCTCTTACAGATTGCCGTTCTCTCTCGGATCATTTGGCTTCCGAAATTCTCGCGAAGGTGAGTGACAAGAGATTAGGCATTGAGCTGCAAAGGATACATGGATCCTATTGGAATGATGACCGAAAGACGTGGGATGTCGACCCAAACGGAGGAGACAAGCTATCCTGGATAGCTACCCACACTATGACCAGTGACTGTCTCACAAAGAGTATGAAACCGGACTTTATCATCCGTGTATTAACAGATTGCATGTATAAGGTACAGAAGCAGTAGAAGTACCACTGCGCCATTTTCCGTAGTGCCCTGTACAGACATGAATGTAAACAATGCGATGTGACACCTGTAGAACAGGTTGAGTGTCAATTTGAGGTACTTGACATTCCATGTATAGGCCAGGTTGTCACATATTATGTCTGTTGCCATTTTGGCTAACAGGGCCCTTGAGCTGTACGGCTCACGCCAACAGTAAAAAGAGCTGCGTGGACAGCACGATCCCGTTGCCAATTCACAATTAGCTCGTCAAAATCAACCCGCCGCCGAGCGCTGCGGAATCAGCCCGGGGGTCCGAAGCCGGCCAGCCAGCCAGCCAGCCAAAAAAAGATTCTGGCGGCCGGCGGAATCAGCCAAGATCATCGTTCGGCAGCTTTAAAAATTTCCGTGCATTTCCATTGCGCAGGCTCGCGCGAAGTGTGGGTCCCGGTCTTGGGATCGGTCCTCCTCCTCAACATCATCATTTTCACCCTCCTCGACATCATCATTCTCAACATCACCATCCTCCACATCATCATCCTCAACATCATTATCCGCAACATTATAATCTTCATCGTCATCTTCATCGTCATCTTCATCTTCAAAAACATCTCCATCATCATTATCATCATGATCATCATCATCATCATCATCAACAACAACAACATTGTCATACAATATCCTCCCACACGCCCACACTGTTTGGGGTCTCTTGCCACAATAATTTATTTCTCCTCACTTGTGTTCAACTTGTCCTCGCTTGGCTGTTTGGCACGAATCCTGGCATTTTTGTTGGCCATTCCCTAAGTCACGCCTGACCCATTTTCCTCGTGCGACAAAGCCGTTGATCTCAAGGATACACGGCGGATTTTGCGAGTCCCCTGAAATCATGGAGGTGCGCGAACCACGCGCCAAAGCGCGATTGTCAGAGGCGTTGGCCACGGGCCAATGCCTAAAACCAGAGCAGTTGAAACGGCTTTTTGGTGACCAGGGCCTGGAGGCCGGTCGAGACTAAAATGCGGGCAGGCATTTGCATATGTAATCAATGACCGTTTTTGGTAAATTAATAATAAATTATGAACTCATGATTGCCGACTAGAGCTATACATTGTATTGAGTGTATTGGGTCGGGTTGTTCCATGTGTTCGTTCTGTCTCCCTGAAGGTCCTTTACGCCAATGTCAAGAAGAACGACCAGGGTGAAATCCCTGCGGATCAGCTTATCGAATGGCTCTACGGGGAAGGTCAAGGTGCCAAAATGCTGCCCAGCGCACCTCACTTGGAGGTGCCACGTGCCACAACGGCTGCTGCTGCTGCTGCTGGTGGGGATAGTCCCAGTGCAAAGTCGGGGTCATTCAGCCCTAGACATTGCCGAACAGAGCAGGACGTGGAAAAATTTGGGATCCTGACTTTGGGCTGCATTTCTAGCCGCATTTGTTGATCCTTCAGGTGCAAATAGGTGCTCATGACAACACAGCGTCTGTATATTGCATGTCAAAATTTTGAAATTGTTTGTGATCCTTTTGATAAGTCTTTCATCGATTTCGAATTCTTCAGCACAATAACGTCGTGAATGCCATACTCTTAGACGGAAAACACTGAAAATTGAGTTTTGGTTCTTCGACGAATAATTTTAGGACTTGACGGGAACACGCACACACACACACATCTTCCAGCAAGTGAGGTGCATGAGGGTTTTCTCCGGAAAATGGTATCCTTATCTAAATTATCAAAATCCAACCACTGACCTTCACATCTTCCAAAACTGTTGGCAATTTCACGTAAGTATGGAAACTATAGCCCACTTAGTTAAATGAGTTCCTTCAAATATGGTGATTTTCCCATCCGGAGCTGTGCCATGTGGAGCCAAGTAGAGCCAAGGATGGAGAAGAGCAAAACCCAGGAAGCGATGGCGGAGTATAAAGCCATGGCCAGGGACCTGGCTGAAGAGTTCCAAGACAAAGTGGCGAATCCCACCGCCGAAGCTTTCATCGAGTGACCTGCCGGTGTGGGGTGGCTGGGAAAACATCTCGTGGTGAAGGTTGAACTAGTTTAGTGAAACAATGGTCAAAGAGTCTTGGGTTTGCACTTGGGTTTGAGACTTGAAAGCTGAACAAATCAGGGTGTATTTTGTCTTTGAACACCTGGAACTGCGTCTTGAATCCAACAAGTATGACACCCATGACTGTCACAGGCAGCTCTGTGTGGAGAAGATCTTGCAGGGTGCCCTCTTCGTGGGCCACGTCAAAACCGACTTGGATAGCATCGCTGGAGCCATTGGCGGTGCTTGCCTATGGCAAGGGACGGCCACAAGGGCAGAGAGGGATCTCAATGGTGAAATCATGTATGCATTGAAATGGGCAGGCCAGGGATCGAACAGTGTGTGGTGACCTGTTGGTGTTGCAATTGTGTAGATTGAGCTGCTGCTGCCATTCTAAAACAACTTGTTCTTTGGTGTATTCACTTTTCCTCACCAAGTCAGCTTGCCTAAGATTTAGCAAATGCCTCGGGCTCTATTTAGCTCTCAGCGTTCTTGGCAGGTTTGGAGGTGCCACCTTTCTTCGATGATCATCCTGGTGCCGCCACACCAGATGCGGATGGCAAGCTGCTGCCAGTCTGTTTGGTGGATCACAACGAGGACAAACAGATGGTTCCCTCCTTGCGAGACGCCCCAGACCGCAAGAAGCGTATCATTGGGCTGATTGACCACCACGTGACTTGACAATGTAGGATGCAGCTGTTTGACATATACCGCTGGGGCACAAGAAGGATATGTCAACAACAACAGATCTCAGACGGAATGCACATAATTCACTGACAGGGGATAGATCTTGAATAGATTGAATAGATCTTGGAGAAGTACCTTTGGGGTTCTCCCAAGGCATTTTGTGGCTTTTCTTGGGCTGATTCCAAAGCCCGAGGCTTTGGCGGAGTCAATGGCATCAGAAAAGCCCGTCTTCATGGACGTGAGGCCCTGGGGATCCATGAGCAGCATCGTCACACACTCCTACATTCGAGGCAACCGAACCTCGACAAAACTGTGCTCGGAGATGCTCAATGGATATATCATGATATATCACCAGAAAAAAACCCCGACCATTTTCTCGGAATCATTCTGGGTTGCAATTGTGATGTCCCTGGGCTCTGTCTTTGCTTGAGTACTGTTTCAGTTTTGCTTCCACTCAGGAATGATCCCAAAGCCTGTTGCGCGAATTTTGCTTTGTGCGATTCTGTCGGACACTTTGAAACTTGGCAAAGATAAAGATGTTCTCAGCCCAGATTATGGGACCAGATGCAGATGCAGGAGGGTCCCGTTGGAATTACTACCAGAACTCTGCTTGCTTCACATTTGCAAAGCGCCCACTCGCCCACCTCCAAGATTTGTTGAAGGTTCACCCTGCGCACCCTGTTTACCCTGTTCACCTGTCCAAGGAACTTGCAGAGTGTCACTACCACAAATGCAGATCGTTTCCTGGTGACCGTCCTTTGCATTCTGGGGGAGTGCGAAGATCCTGATGAGCTTGCTCGAGCCATGTTCCGGGCGAAGACCGAATGGATTGTAGGACTTCTGCGGCTTGGAACTAGACATGTTTGACTGCTTAGCAACAGAACAACCAAGGGAAGGGGTTATTTAATTTACTGGGACGTACCCATACCTACCAACATATTTGACATGTGTGTTCGAACGCTCAACTGCTGACGTTGCACTAATATTTCATGTCCGAAACGCGCCCGTTGCTGCCAGATCTGCCCTTCCTGCATCGGTGCCAGGACTTGGGGCCTATGAGATGACTCGAGGCGACCAGAAAGACTTCACAGCCAATGGATGGAAGGTGGGTATTGCGGTTCTTGAGGTCACAGACACTGAGCCTGTTTTGAAGGTTGCCGATGATGCTCGACTTGGATCCGGAGACGGTTTAACGATATTTTTTTTAAAAAAATATGTATGTCTAGCAACCCCCCAAAAAGGATAGCAATTCCTACTATTCTATTCAAGTAGGATAGTACTTTTATATTTTGGGGTTTGCTAGTGTCTTTGATACTCTTTGGTGTCTTTTTTTTGGGGGGCAGTTGATGTTACAGAAAGTCTCCAAGTGGCTGGCGAAGTTTCTGCCTCATCAGGAGCTTTTGATGGAGCTGCGAATTCTTAAAGTTGAGAAGGGAACCTGGGCAGATGCAGCAGGTTTTATGGGTTCATCCGTTGCACGGAAAAACGTTACCCGGAATCATTGAGGCTTAAGTTCGAAAGCTTCCTTTTGAAACATGCAAAAAAACACATGTCATGTACTGTAAATTAGTATGCATCTGCGTTTGTCATATGCCAAGGCATTAAGTCAGATCCGCCTCGTTCATCTCATGAGGCGCCCTGAAGAACGGCGAACATGACCGGCGGAAGGAACTGGACTTCGCGTATTTGTTTGTGGTGGACGTGACACAGCAGAAGTCCTTCCTGCTGGTGGCGGGTGGTCGGGAGTTGGCGTTGGCCAAAGCAGTGCCTTGGGCCTGTAAGGGGACTTAAAATCCTGTGCAGTGCAGTTTTTGCAGGTCATTTCCTATACGAAAATGGCAGTTTTGGGATATATCTTTTTGCATGAAAAGTGCATTTCTGGGATATGATATGATGCGTTCTGGGCAAACCCGACTGTAGGGATTCGAATGGGGATTGTTCGCCAATATTCCACACAACAGAAGTGGAAAACCAACAGAATATTGAGGTAGTTCCCCCGATTAGAACCCTTTACAATGACAAAACCCCATGATATCCCCCTACATACTGTACCCGATTACAATGATTACAACCCATCATGATTACCCGTTATTTCCCCATGTTTCCCCAATTTTCCGGACCATTTTCCAGTGGCTTTTCCAAGCCTCTTCCCATCAACCGAGGCCTTTCCGGGACGTCCCTTGCGCGAGGCCAAGGTGGGGATCCAAGCACCGGGGAAGACCATCCAGGCCGCAGAGACCTTGATGGAGGCAGGGCGATACCATGGAGGATACCATGGGGGGATACCATGGTGGATACCATGGATGATATCGCCATTTTTTGATTCCGGAAACCTGGATGTAAAATGATGTAAAGGCTGGAGATTTTTAAGGGCAAAAGGCTGGAGTTTTTGGAAGTTGCTGGCGGATTTCTGAGATTGGACATTTTGAGGTGGGTGACATCGTCTCGCGCAAAGCCCAGTTCGTGCCTGCCTTCTTCTCAGCGCTGAACTCGGGATTCAGCTGCCACAAGCAGCCCAACAGCAGCATCAGCGAGGAAATTGCTGGCATCAAGGAGGACGATGAGGTTCATGCAGCCATTGAAGCCCTGCAGAAAGAATCGTTCCATGATTCGGTGCATGTGGTGAGGGACTACACGCGTTATAGAGACGCACTTGACAAGGCGGAGCCTAGCTAGAGCAGCTAGCGCTTCCCCACAATTCCAGTTCCAGTGGTTTGAACTCGGCCCTGCAAAGCAGTGTCCGGTCTCTCTCATTGCTCAGACGAATGTTGCAAAGCACGTGTGAATTGTGTGAACCGTTCCAAGACTGCTTGGATTGAACTACGGAAAAGCTCCGATGTTGGCCATTCCAAAACCCAGATGCCAGGCCCACTTTCCTGGCTGAAACTGTTTCAACCAAGTGTCTGATCTTTTGACTTTGTCCTTCCTGCTTTCCCATTGGAATCGAAAACAGGCTTGAGACTACAACACGCCATTGAAACGCTCATTAGTCGTTAGGGCCATATCATTTGATCCTTGACCTCATTTTCCAGCTTGATCCGGAGTCTAGAGGGAGTAAGTAGTGGGACGGAAGAAACTTCAACATCTTCAACTTGTTTTTTCTTCCCAAGCTGTTTCTAGTGAATTTTGGGATGGTATATAGTTTTGGTCTTCGCTAAGAGGAGCAATGAGGGACCACTGTCCACAACGACGGGTCTGCCACTCACTGAGTGGGCAAAGCAGCGGGAGCTGCTGGCGCTAAAGTGCCGCGAAAGCTGCTGGCGAGATGTCTCAAGTCTTGTCTCCTCATGATTTGTATATATATATAAATAAATGAGAAAATGCAAATAAATAAATGAATGAATGAATGAATGAAAAAGTAGATAAATGAATAATAAAATATTATCTCTAGACTCTAGACTAGGCTGATAGCGAATGTTTTGGAGATATTTTGAACTGGGGCTTCAAAGTTTCACAAACAACTGGGTATGGAACATCAGTGTTCCCTCTTGGAGACCTCGCTGCGAGCTCCTGAGTAGTTGGGCTGCCTGACAGCCACGGCCCAAAGGGCCACCTTTGGGCCCCAAGGGCTCCGAGCTGCACGAGTGGTGCGGGGGAAAGAAGTGGATTTGGGCGACCTCCAGGGGAACTGTTTGGAATCATCGAATCTCAACATGATCTTCTTTCGGATTGGTGAATCAATTGTGAATCATGAATCATCATTACAATTTAGCCAGAAAACTGGATGGTCTTGACCTTTTACCATTTTCATCTGCGGAAGCCATGGGATCGTAAGATGGGCGGCATTTTCTGCTGAAGGGAGGATGTGTTTAGTGGAAAGACCTTCAGTCAATCTGCACAAGATGCTTTGAAACGCGCTCTCTTGCCTTGGGTCGACACGCACAGCTTGGTGACTTTTCTGCACAGCGCATGCTGCTTGGGCTCGAAGGGGCGCTTCATAGTGGATTGATTTATTAGTAATGGCCATGCTTCGTGCATGCTTGTGTGTGGGCCTTGATGATTTTTTGTCTGACTTGCACTTTCTCTGGGAATAAGATCTACTCTCCGGCAAAATAACACAGCTATGAACATACATGGATAAAAGGTGGATTTTCAATATCTATGTAAGTTTACTGTAGGGTTCTGACATGGGAGGGCTGCCATTCTTTTGAAACTCAGGTCTCCTGCTGCTTGCCAATGTTGCAGCGCAGGACATTGCTCCTAGTTATGAGGTACCTCCTGGCATAGTCCCCGTATACGGGATTGCCCATGGTTGCCCTACCTTTCTGAACAAAATTCAAGAAGTGTGTGGGTTCTTGTAGGGTCTCTCTTCAATCATGCTAAAAAAATCGTGTTTTCCGTCTCTGAACGTCGAGTTTCCTGGTCAGGTGGTGAGACACTCAGACCCAAGAAGGCTTGGTGCCGAGGCCGAGCGTGTCCGCGTGTCCCCGGGTCTCGGTGTCGGTTTTGTGGACTCGAAATCCAGCAACAGTTCTACGCAGTTCTGTGTGTACACACAGAACACAGATATATGATATACAAATATAATCAAACATCAAAACACACACACACACATATATATATATATACACATACACATGACAATATGATAATAAACAAAACATGAATAAATACACAAATAATAAACACCTAAATAAATAAAAACAATATATATATATATACACCGATAGAAGGTATACATATACAGAAATAAACATATGTAAATTGTAAGCATTTCCCATTCTGATTGAGCAACATCCCCATGAATTGCTGGACAATACAGCCTCACAGGCACTGGAAGCTCAACATGGACATGACCCCGTTGCCCGAAGAGCTTTGGAGGTTGGAGCGCTGGTTCATTGACTACGTACACAAAGATGTAAACAGTGTAAACCATTGGTAACCAACGACTTTGGAGGATCTTCATCTAGTTCGGCCCCTTCCCAAGCTGCAAGGAAAAGCCTTGGGAAGCCCCAGCAAGAGATCGGTTTGGAGATGTTTGATAGTAAACTGCATGGAGGTTTATCAATCTTGGTTTCACTGGTTTCACATTCAATTCTTGGACCAAAAACCAAAGCCTCGCAGCCAAAGGTAAGCCGTCGCCTCTTTGACTTTGCTGGCTTGACGGACTCCATCGGTGGAGCAGCCAAGTGGTGTCAAGACACCGTGAGCCAGGTGCCACTCCCGGGCTGCTATTGTTTTTGGTTCAAAATGTTGCATTTTTGCAGACTCTTCACCCACACAATTTGAGACACTGTTGTGGATTCTGCAAGTTTAACCTTCTGCAAACTGCAGGTGTCAAACAAAGTGGTGGGTGTCCAAGAAGCGGCATCTCTAATTCAGAATGCGCAGCTTGACTTAGCAAATGATTTGGCCCCACAATCTCCGCGCGTTAGGGAACAACTCTGGAACAACCTTTGATTTTTCCAGTGCGTCTTCCAGCTTGGAAAGTGCGGCTTGCAAGTCTCGCCCTTGAGGAATACCTATATTGGCGAGGGGAGCCAGTTGACATCACAAGCGTGGAGTAGCATGTTGGAGCTGGGAACAAAGATGACTGGCGTTTACAAAGGCCATGGCCCATGGCTGCTACAGAAAGAATGGAAGTGAAATGAAGTATGCTACCATCAGCATGCCATTGAGATTGTATCCCCCTTGGGTTCTCGGAAGCTCCCCTACACTTTCGATGTCTTCCGTGCCCGTTTCGTTTGCCGCAGATTTCAAGCCGCTGGAACCGGCTTTTGGGAGTGACCCGGCAGCAGAAACGCGTTGACCACTGACCTGTCTGCCGTTTTGGTGCTGAGGAGCTGGAGGTGCCATGGAGTTGACGACCAACCAGGGCATGTTGTCGCAACTGGTGCATTGTGTGCGGTCCATCATCAGCAGCGACTTGGACTACTTGGATTGTCTGGGACAGCAGCTGGGATTACAGCAACACTTGGATTCTGAGCGACTTTCGACGGGGAACTTTTGGGGAAGCCGATCATGGTTGATGGCTGTAGGGATCATTCGGGCTCCGGTTTTAGCAGCATCGACTTGTGAGAGGGAAGAGTGCACAATGGAGATTTCGACTCCTGACCCGAAAATCTCCGAAGCCAGCATAAAACTCGAGGCAACAGCATTTTAGATGTCCTGGGCACGTCCCTTGACAAAGCGCTGGGCATTTTCTCTCAGATCAAGGACTCGAGGGAGCTTGCTGTCAGTAATTGGAATGCCTGTGTTGTAGACTTAGTGGATAGCACATGATGGCAGAAAAGATCCGCCACTTTCATGATTCCACAGGGTCGCTGAGATCTTTATGCTGATGCCACATGCGTCTGTTTGAAAATGGGGTACACACCAAAATGACAATTTTTATAATTTTGATAGGGAAAATGGCCACTACCCTTGGATTTGGGGTTACATGATTTTCATGCAAACCCAATAGTCTCTTGAGAGATCTTGAGATCTTTGTGGTCAGGACACGATCGTGAGTGTCGTCTCCAAACTCGGCGGTCGCAGGCTGGAACACAGTGGCACCAGTGGTCCAGAGATTCGTTGCCGTTGCGGCTTTTGTCCCACGCAGGTTGAGAGAACTGGGACCAGAGGGACGACGTCTCTATGACTACAACCAGTTTCTTGCATCCTTTCACCCAGATTATTTTCCCTTCATTCCACTGAAATTGGCCTCCCATGCTGCACTGAGGCTTTTGGAGGGGATCGACTTTGACTGGATCTCCAGTAAGATTTCTGGCTTTGTGTCTTGACCAGATGATGTGCGCAGCACACCTGGATCCGGGTTTTCACCCCATGTGACCCTACATCTTCATTCGGATTCGAGCTCTCCAACGGCAAGGGGGATGACCCCTTAACGACACCAGACCCTGAAAGCTTGAAAGTCTGGGTATGGACCAAAATCATCCAAAATCATCCAAACTCATCCAAAATCTATATTACTAGACTTTTTTGATCTTTTTTGGGATGAACCCCCATAAATCCCAGCTATTCTTCGTTTTTTTTGTTGGAGGTTGCGACCATCAAGACGCAAGCAGAAAATTTGGTGGATATTGACACTGTGCTGGGCCCGATGTTGGCAAAGATGGACAACACGGGTCAGGCCTGGGATCTTGTGATAGTGGGTCCCAACCAATGGATATCTTACAAATATTACCATAAGACATTGCTCTCGCACACATCGTTAGGTAGATCAAAAAGAGACGCGCATACTTAAGCTGGGACGTCATTGGGACCATAGCCCCATTTCATCAGTAGTCGTAGGGGTGTAGTTTTGCTGCAGCCACGTTGGTTGCCAGCGGCCATGCCACCAGACAGGGTTGTCCGTCTAGCCTCATGTCCGCTGGAAAGCCCTGCGCATGTCCAGCAATGGAAGTCCAAACCCTCGTCACTTGGTCGGTTGCGAGTGGGCTGCATAGGCCAACTGTTCAATGACTGTAGGTAGTTATTTCAATGACTTTTACCCTATAGTACTCGAGACATGGCCATGGAAGATCCGGATACATTTTCTCATCAAAGACAATCCATCATTCATGTTCTGTGTAGATTTGATTTCACATCATTATCTCTGCAAATGTATATTTCAATTGGACCCAGTCTAGACTGGAAGGTCCCAGAGGAACGGGGTTGTTAGCTCCCAGGATGGCCACCAGCGCCTTGAAATCCTTGGCGCGGACTCGTCGACGTGGCCATGACGCGGTGCAACTGCTGGGTTTGATGCTGCAGAGCAGGGTGGAGACCAACGTGGCACATTTTTCCGCAGGTAACTGGGTGAATGCCTTGGTGAATTGGTGAATGGCTTGGGCCACTTGGGGTTGGATATTATGATATTTTCTGGGATGTTAGGCAGGGTGAGTAGTTGAAAGATGTTGGAAGCCTTGAATTTGGGAGAGAGACCAGGCTGCAATCATCCACAAAGACCTTGTGTGGCAGATGTTTGTTTTTTGAATTGATTTTTTAGTGTTGTGGATGTTGCTTGGCTCCAGTACCCTGCTCACACCTGGCGCAGTGCAGGCTTTGGTGCCTGTCAGAGCTGGGATTTGGTATTGGCAATCCTGGAAATGATGCAGCAGGTGGGGTCAAAAAGACCTTTCGGGCAGACGAATCCCAAACACATGCGGCATGAACAGGTGTGATTAAAACATTGCATGTCAGTTTAGCTGCCATCTGGTGAATTTTCTCCACCCATCCCAATTTTCCCAGGGTAAATTGGGATCGAATCCTCCAAGGCCAAAGTGTCGCTGGATGCCATGGGGCTTGGTTCCGCGATCCGTGCATGTCGCAGATCACCTGGACCCTGGCAGGTGGCAGTCAGCTTGTTCGCTAGTGCG
This sequence comes from Cladocopium goreaui, assembly GCA_947184155.2. Taxonomy (NCBI): domain Eukaryota; class Dinophyceae; order Suessiales; family Symbiodiniaceae; genus Cladocopium; species Cladocopium goreaui. The sequence continues at coordinate 461,738 of CAMXCT020003558.1, read as the reverse complement.
CCACTTGGGTGCACCATGACTGCCTTGGGATGGGAGAAACACTCAGCCAACATGGTGGCATGACGAGTTCTACATGAGTCCACTGAGAGTTTGCCACACTCATTTCGTCTTCTTCCTTTGGGTTTGATTGGAACAACAAACCCCTGTTCTCGTGCGCACTTGGGTCTGAGGCAAGATGCTGCATGCCACCCAGATGTCATCGCGCACAACAATCTGCTGGCCGTATATCAGCGGAAAGCAGCATGGCAAAGTGCTACCCTTCTGCTGGAAGAGATGACCACTGGATTCCTTCGCCTCGATGTGGTTGGCCTCTTGGAAAACATCTCTAATTTGCATCGAAATCCCCTTCATTTCTCCATAGTTTCTTTCACTGGAAATTTCCCTCCATCCATATTTCCTTAGCTTACCTAATTTTTTCATATTTTTTCAATAGTGAGGGTGGCTGGTGGCCTTGAAAAAAATGGTGGCCACCCCCCTCTGGCCACGTCGTTAAGGCTACAGCTCCCTGCTGGCGCCCTGCAGCTGGCAGTGGCCTCTGCAGGTCCTGCAGGCCATGCGCCGCAGCAACCTGCGGCCCGATGCCGTCAGCGTGGACGCCACCATCACGGCGGCGCGCAGCTGGAGGGTGGCGCTGGAGCTGATGGAAAGCCTGGGAGAGCCGGAGATGGCAACTCGGCGGGAGGATCAATAAACCAACAAAAAGAAGATAAAGAAGTTAAGTAAATAAACAAACAAACTCACTAGACTAGCAAGCTAACTAACGAACTAGATAGATGATAGATCTAAATAGATAAATAGATAGATAAATGAATATATAGATAGATATGGTATATAAATAAAAACGTACACAAATACACGCATGATGTTTTTGCTTGTATACGCACAATTGAAGATTTAAGATGATCTTCAATAGAATCTTTGCTGCGCCACGCAGACATTTTGGGCAGTTTTCACCCAGCAATGCTCACCCTTGTGCGGACTTCGCGTCAGTATGCAGGTGACTTATGGCGCTGCTCTAGGACTTGGGTTGGGGCTATTCTTTGTGTGTGCGAGTGGTCTTAAAATCATGTGTCCCCTGCAGTTGCAGATCCGTAAGCAATGCATTTGTATGGCTTCTGTGTGAGCACAGGAACAACGTTTGTTCCAACATACTTCCTTGCATACTTCCTTGCGATGGGCTAGTTTTCGCAGAATATTTTCTTCAACGCTAGCTTTTGTTCAGTATCAGTAGCCTGGGTCTAGCAAGAAAAACAATCCCAAGGTGTTGTATTTCCCATGTGGATTCCATTTCAGATCGATTTTACGCGCCCCAAATGGTTCTCCTTCAGGGTTTTGGACATCGTTCAGGACGTTTCCCCAGTTTCCAATGCTCCCAACCTGCGGTTGATCATTTCCCGAACATAAGATGGCAAGCAATCATTGGGGATAGATCCCTCATTTTCAGACGCCAAATCAAACATTATTGTTCAGTTATCTCTCCATTCATTCGTTATATCCCTGGGTATCGATGGTCTCGTTGAATTTCACGATCCTACATGGATATATCCATATAAGCCTATACATATATCCATGCAGTCCTATAAATATATAGATAAATAATAAATAGAATACACACACAAATAATATATATATATATACACTATCCATAATCCGATCCGATCCATATATCCCAAACAATCCTCCTCCCACTGCCACCCGTCCTTTTTCAGGAGCCGCTGTGGACTGTTGGCGCATGGCTTTGGCCCTCTTCCGCGAGGCTTCGGAGCGACGTTTGGTAGATGGTCTGTCGCGCACGTCTTTGATGGTGCCTAGGGGCTAAGGGGGGAGGGGTGAAAATGGGGAAGCACTGGGGAAACCTAGGTTTTTTATGGGGGGAATTTGGGGGGAGATCATGGGTATTAATATGGGTCATATTAATGTCAATACATAAATATATGTAAATGTAAATTATGTATAATATGGGGCAAAACATCAAACTATGGGGAAAACCAGCTGGATACTTTAGAACCTTGATCTTTGTTCGAGTCAGAACCAACCTGATACATCCTGATACATCTTGATACATCCTGATACATCCTGATATATCTTGTTTCATCTTGATATTGTGCCCGATCGTGTCAGCTTTACAGTCTACTTGTACCCATCCAGCCCATGCACAAACGTCCTGAAGCCAGGTGGCTTTGGGGGAGCATGGAGAGTGGCAGAGGTGTTTGGAGCTGCTGGCGGTCTTTGAGCCCGATAGGGTGTGCTACAACGCTTGCATGAGTGCGTGCGAGAGAAGTAGCCAGTGGGAAGCTTCATTGATGATGTTCTCAGAGATGCTGCAAAGGGACATCTTTGATGCAGACACTCGGCCACATAGTAACATCATTCCAAACATCATTTGTAACATCATTCTTAACATCACTCTTCAATGATTGTAGATGATGATAGTAAAGAGAGAGAGAGATGATTAATATCATCATTTTCATTATACTTCGAGGGGCTTCTGAATGTCTTTCGCCACCATCACCAACCCACTTTTTTAACCGGACAGGTGAGCGTGACAACCGTCATCTCCTCTATGTCCAGAGGTCAGTCACTTGACCTCCACTGGGATGTTGATGGGTTCTGAAAATCTTGGAAAACACCCAAAATCACCCAAATTTCGCAGTTGAGAACATGATTTCCCCATTTTCCCCATACTTCCCACGGCAATTCTTGGGGGTGTCCTCCATGAGTTTCGCCCATCCCAGGCTGTGGCAGTTGGCACTGGCCACTTTTATGAAGATCGCCAGGCCAGGTGATGAGCGGCCCAAAGTGAAGGAAAAATCAGTGGATATCCATGTAAGAGGATTTTCCGATTTCAATTGCCAACATGGAAATCGCTTCTATATCTATATATATATATTTGTATATTTCTAAGATGTACACAAAATATTCACATTTTTCAATTTCGACTTACAGATGCTGATACGGCATATTTTTCCCGTTGCACCTCGAGGGGTCCCAGAAGCTCCGCTTCTCTCAGCGACGAGTGCTCCACGGCGCTGATGAGCGCCTTCGCACGTGGCGGACAATGGCAGAGAGCGGGGCAGCTGATGGAGGAGCTGTGACCCAAGGGGACCCAAGGTGACCCATCCTTACAATTCAACTACAGTGACTATAGTGACTACAGCCTCTAGGGAACTGATCCGTGTTGATTTAATGTGGGCACCAAGTGCCAGTTGCTTCTGGTGGAGGGGAGGGATGAAAAATATACCCTAGATGCCTAGATGACGAAACCTGAGTTTGAGGTCATGAAGCTTGAGCTCCAATATTTTTTGGATGGGATGAGTGGTACTGTAGGTGCCTGTGGTTTGAAGCTCTTGATCCAGTGGGAATGCCATGCAGGAAATGAGGCACCTGAACATAAAGGTGAGCACGGAGTGCTGCAACGCTGCCATGAAGGCAAGGGTTGACCGTCTCAGATCAGCCGCAGATCTCCAGTTGGTACTCCAAGACACCATGGAGCTACTGAGGGATTCCCAGTCAGTGGATTCTGTTTCTTCTCGCTCAGGCCTGTGGAGAGGCCGCACATTGGCCAACATCTTTGCACCTCTTGACATACATGCAGTGGAGCGCAACACGTCGAAGTGTCATCAGCCTGAACTCCGTCATTGATTCATGCGCTCGAGGAAGCGAGTGGCAGTGGTCAGTGCTTTGGCGTTGGCAGCTTCAAGCTGTTTCTCATACACAGCGGAACCCAAAGAATTGCATGTAGTGAATGTAGTGCAGAGAATGGATGCAAAAAACAACCCCAAAGATTTAAGACCAAAAACTCAGCAAAGTGTGGAAAATCAGCAATTGCGTCGAACTTCGTTGCAGGTGCTGCAGCTCACTCAATCCATTCAAGTGGATGAGATCAGTTTCAGCTCCAGCACGTCCTCCTTGGCGAATTCCAAGCTTTGGATGCGCGCTTTGGGGTTGTTGTGCACCATGGCTTGCGGGGCCTTGAGGCCACACGATGCCATGTATAATTCATTGACTGGTTCCTTGGAGAACTCTGGTCAATGGCCTTTCGCAAGCTCACTTTTGGAAGAGATGATCTGCACGAGGGTGTTGGAGACTTGCAGAAGTGCCCATTTCTTTTATCATTTTGTATCATTTTGTTAATTTAATCTCAGGGGCAGTTTACCTTTTTAAAACATTTTTTGGCTTCAGGGCAGGGCTATGTTGATTTTGATATTTTTGATGCCCAGGAATTCCTTCCCTCCCGCCGGTTCAACCCGCAGGATTGCAGTTCGCCCATTTCGCCCATTTCGTATGCTCTGGTGCTCACCAGGCTGAGCGAATCTCCCAGATGTTGGGCCCGTTCTTTAGCCTTGGCATCACGAATGCCGACGCAAAAGAAGGATGGTCGATCCACGGTTGGAGCCATAAGCCACAAGGCTTTGGTGACGGCTTGTGCGGCGGCTTTGGAGCAGGCAAGAAGTGCGAGGATATATCGGATATGTTTGACATTTCTGAGGACATTTTCTTATTTAATTACTATTGGTCATGGGTCAGCAGATACTTTCCTTGATTCTTTTCGACTTGTGAGAAATCATGTGGTAAACCATAAGCCCAAGGACAGGCCATCCCTGATTTATGTACCGTTTTACAATTCGGGGTGGTGTTAAAGACCAAGGAGGTTTACTTTGTTACTTGGAGGATCATCCCACTTAGTAACTGGTAAGATAACCCACTTAGGGGATTTCAGTTTCCAAGTGAGATGGTCAGATGATCCTCCAAGGCGCCTGGCAATGCCTCGACATGGCGTTGGGCCGTGGAAGTCTTTGCTCCAAGTTCTGTGGCAGATATCCCTGCGACGGAGCAGTTGGCAAATGGTCTGGGGCGTGTTTGGCAACACAGATCCATGGTGCGAGTGATGGGGGCAATGCCCTTTGATGACTTGCTTCTGCGGCTGCGAGACGCGCAAAAGAAATCGTGCTGAACTGGAAGGGCTTGGGGAGCAGTTGGCTGAGTTGCAGAAATGGGTATGGATCAATACCTATTAATACCATTTTTAGGGGGATGAACATCCATTTACCAGCTATTTTGATGTTCACCAGGGGTACAAGGTTTTGACACACTGCCAAATGTTGACCAGTTTGCTCAACTATGAATGTGTGGGATCCGTTGGCACAGCCAAAACAAGGTTTTGAACTGCGCATCACCGATCATGATGCGCGCACATCATGTTCCTGCAATGTTGGGCTTAGTGCCCGTTCACGTGAAAAACGGTGGCAGTTTCCCAGATTTACTGGGAAAGATCATTTGGAAAGTCATTGGGAAAGTCCTGGAGTTTTTGAAAATCCCACTGGGCCTGCCACGCCTGCGTGGCCGCTGGCAGGCAGTTCGTCGATTGGATATTGTCTCCGAGGTGCTGCATGGATTTTTTATCGACCATCCTAGGGGATCAACATCGCCGGATTTTGGTGTTAGGCTACCAGTCTTTGATACCAAATGATGACCAATATGGTTTCACCTGGCAGGGATGATATGCATTGATCCAACCACGAACTGAGTCATTTGGATCGTTGGAAAACCTGGTGCCGTGAGCTACATGGACGCACATATGCCATCACGGCTTTTTGTTTGAGTTGGTCCCAGCAGTCTGTGACAGGCGCAGAATGCAGTTGGGAGTGTAACTGGCCTTAAAGAGCAAGCAGTGGCTTGGAGATAATTCAGATCTCGTTTGCACACAGCTTGGTTGGTTTTGAGCGCTCAGTCTAGCTGCCATAGCTTGCTTCGTTGCAGGCACGTCAGCAAAAAGTGCTTTAGCAAGTTCTCTTAGCAGAGGGTGCTGCTTCCAAGCTTGTCTGAGTTTCTTGCAGTCACTATAGTGTCCAAAATATGACACCCGCAACTCACCACAAACATCTCTGTGATATGTTGTGATTACGAAGGGGGCCCCTAAGGGTCCCCTGACTTCCTGCCGCCTTCTGCGAGGATAAAAACTCGCGGGCCATCGGCAAGATCGTGCCTACCTGGCAAGCGGTGGAAGGCACTGCAGTGGACATGTGCCCCTCCGTGCTGGCGACCAAGGAGCCGTTGGTGATCCATTGATGATGCCTTGGGCCTTGGGCTGTGATGCGGGGTCCCATCTTGAAAGGGAAAACAGCCTCCGCCAAAGTTCCCAAGATGATCTACACATCGTGGATTTTCATGGATTTTCCACTATCCGGGTTAGTATACTGGAGAATACCAGCTGTACCCATGTTGAATCATGTTGGGTCGAAATAGTCCCTACGGAGCATGTGAGAATTGACAGGACACCATAAGCAACTTGAAGTGCCGCACCACGGAGTTTGTCAGCAAAGCTGGCCTTGGATCCTTTGTTCCCAGCGAGGTGTGCCGGGTTGTCATGAGGCCTTGGAGCCCTATGACTCAAGCCATGGAAGGTCATGCCAGCTATCTGAGTTTTGCCACGGTCAATTTCGATTCTTGAATGGGAATTATGACGGTTTGTTTAACAGCTTTGGCAAGAACCATTGCTACTAGCCTTACTAGCCCCATCGGAGGTGAGCAACATCGTGGCTGGCTGCCCGGCAAATTTACCGAGCGCAGAACAAGCCATTGAGGCTGGTTGCCCGTCTCTTGGCATGGCAGTGTGAGGCATGTTGGTCTTGCAGATCTGCAGAAAAACAAGAACTGATGCCAATTTTTATTGGGTGAAGGTACGTAATCTATTCCTTTGCAGCAAGACCTAAAATGAACTCAATACAGTCTATACATACATACATACATACATACATACATACATACATATGTATATATATATATATATTTACATATATCTCATAGTGAAGCACAGACTGCACCATGACCTCGGATATCAGTTGTTCATCTCCAAGGAAGGAGGCCTACTCTGCCAGTGTGAAAGATGTGCTCGGCGAAAACTCCAGTGTCCTGGGTTGGGCCCTGGCTGTGGGTGGTGGTGCTGCTGGCTTGGGAATCTGCGGCGTGGCAGGCCCGGGCAGCCAGGGCGGTCAGGGCAGCCGGGGCTGTGGAATGGGAAAACACGCTGGGGGGGTTTCCTGAGCCTTAACTTATTTCTTGGGGACAGCCTAGAACCATGAACTTCCCAGGCAAAACGGAGAGAGAGAGGAGAGAGAGAGAGGTGAACCCTTGGAGGTACCAAACTGCTGAAGAGCAAGGATGACGAGGATGAGACAGATGAGGACAGCAGTGGTCAGCCTTTGGCCGAAGAGTGAGTGCCCCCTGTGGAGTAAAAGGCTGCTGGCGTGTGTCAATGGCAGTAAGGGCAATAATCCCATCCCGCTAGTATGAAACAGCCAATAATGGTCGCAAGTATGTGTGAACCCCCCCTACTAAACCATTTTTTTTTTAAGGGGGGGTGTTCAATAATAGGGGGACGGGATCATTTGTGTGCTATCAGACTCTGGAGAAGTGATGCGTTTTTTTTGGTCCCCTTGCAGAGGACATACATCAAACATTTTGCTGATTGTTTGCCGTCGCTGTGTTGCTCAAAGTTGGTGGTCCCAAATATGCCAAAATTCAGATGTTGTTGAGGTGACGTAAGCTTTGCATTTGTGGAAGGCATGACAAGGCTCCGAGATTCAAGGCGAAGCTGAAGACCACATGATTTGACCAGTTTAGACTATGCACTGGGACGTACCATTAGTTCGGAAACACAAAACTATCATATATACTTTATCTGCAAGTAGAACATTTGTAGATTCTAGATTTCGTATGCGTACCATTCATACCTCACACATTTTGTGCCCTTAGCTGCGCGTGCCGTCCCTTGCGATCTGGCGAAGGCACGGCCCCCCAGTGAGGGCGGCGTTCCTTGTGTTTTCTCCTCTATTTTTGGAAAACCTTCCCGTGGTTGATCGCCCAAAAGTGTTCTTCAACCTCCCCGAAATGCAAAACCACAGAAATAGAAGGAACCCTAAGCCTATACAGCTAGATGTTTTTGAATCGTTTGTTTTGGGACCCCGTCCTGTGAAGAAAAGCAGCATGGTATAGCATGGTAGAAATCTGTTGCCCAGGCGGCTGATGAAGGGAATCGTGCGGCTGCACTGAGGGCTCAGACACAGGTGTGCCGCAGTGTCATTGTTGGGTTTGCCCAGTTGAGGCGGTGGGTTTCGTAGGGGGCTATGAGATGACAGTACTGTGGCACTCTGGTCCCATGACTGTCGCGGGAGGTGGCATGTCCGTCCTGTACTTGACCTGTGACCTCGTCCTTCACTTAGTTGCACCGCGATGGGTCAACAGTCAGTGGGACCTTACTATTGGAATGAGGCAGTTCCAGAAATGTACCATGCATTTTCAACACTTGGGGGGATGATTATGTAGGCTGAACAGCAGCATCGAGGAGGGAGTACTAATACTTGTATAACAGAGCAAACACTGGGAGATCATTGGCCAACAAACACCAGGAGGATCAAGAGAAAGTCTGTGGGACCGCAAGTTTAAAGTTCAAAGCCACCCCAAGGAACGTATGTCAGTATGAGTCCAATCATTGGTTTGAACCAGAAGCTAGACAGCCAATAGCAGCCAATAGCCCAAAAAATGAAATCATTTTATTGGGTAAAAATTCTTTGCCAACCACGAGATTTCATGATGTTTCATGAGATTTCCGGGTTTTTCCTCACTTTGTCCCAACAAAGCCATATTTGAGACCATCAACCACCCATAAAAAAGCCCCAAGATTGTTGGTTATATCATCCCATATCTCCAGTAGTTCACCCTTTTGATTCATAATTCTCACGTGTTCCACAGTGACTCAACATGAACAATACTTTGCTGCACAAGGATGCAAGCCAATTGGTAGGGCAAATCCTTCGCGAAGCCCTGACAAGAAATCCCATATCTCCAATGACATATCCTCATTTTTGCTCGTTGAAATTTGATATCTCATTTTGAATCATTTTGACAGGTTTTAACTTCTATGTTTTCCCTTTTTTAAGCATGTCTATGTTTTTCTTCAAATCATTCTTTTTCAAAAAAAAGCACTGAAGAAACGGTGCCTGGTGCCCATCCTAGACCTTTGGTCGCCCCAGGATAATGTTGTCTTCACCTTCACCGCAGAGGAGAATTCCACCTGGCAGTTTTCGAGGCTGTCCAACTTCCACCGAGACAATGGGAAGGACGGGGACAGCAGCTGGGAAATGTGGTGAGACCAACAAAAGAAGGGACCACAACCAGCCAACATGGGGAAGATCATGTATAACATGTGGGTATATCATGGTATATCAACCATTAATGACTTCTTGCTGCGGATTTGGGAGGCTGGCCTAGGAGGACTGTGTTGTTTGTGTGGACGCCAGGACTGCTTCGTCTTGCGACAGGCAAGTGAAGGCAGCACTACTAGTGCGGTATCCCAGGCGGCAAAACCACATTCTGTGTCAAACAAATATACCCTGCCATTGCACGATATTCACCATTGGTTCTATGGATTTCTATGGTAAATAATCCGAGTTAGTCCGAGTTTTTTCTGGTCGCGACCAGTGCCTTTCGGACCTGATTTTTCCCAAGTGTAGGACCTGATTTTTCAATACTTTTCATCTATCCAAAATCTATGCCTCTCTCCGGCTCAGGATGGGTTCTGGAAAATCAGACTGGTCAGCCGAGTGTCTTTGGCACCCCTAAGGACTACACCTAGGATAGCGCCTGGGGGACGCTGGATGCCGTATCCATTCCGCCCATGCCATCAGGTCCCCGTCGTCAATCGGATTCTACTCCATTTAACCCGTTGATTATCATTTCCAAATTCTGATTCTATTTTTACCATTTTTTACCCGTTTATTTGCGACAATTGGATTCCCGTCAGATTCCCATCACACTGTTGCTTTTGATTGGCTTCTACACCCTTTACTCAAATCTGTCTGCAGCTTCACGTCCAAGATCATGTGGCAAACCCACCCATACACCTCCAATGGGAGATAGATAGTACAAGAATTCTCCGATTTGCAAACTGAAGATGCTTGTTGTTTTGGGCTGAGCATGCGATCGGCTAACCCAACAGAGATGGAGATGCAACCAGGAATCAGGGGATCCCTTGGCTGAATTCGAGAGGGCCATGGAGAGAGATACATGGTGGATATGGTGGATTCCAATTTCGTAAACCATCCGAATACAGTACTCAAAAATGATGGTAACGATATCAACTCTTAACAACACAAACGCAGTAATAAGCAATAGCTATAAATAAAGCACTATCGACAAGACACAATCAACAATGACAAGACTAGTAGTACAAGAGAATATAGGTTCCTTCCAACAAGATATATTATAAAAGGTTCAATTTTCTACTTTAGATTCCGATTTTACTTGTCTATTTTTTTGTTGGGGGGGGTACCCTCTGGTAAACTAACATAGCTATAGAAAATGGCCCACACACACACATATATATACATAGTTGATTTACCTATTAAAGATGGGTGGATTTTCCAGTTCGCTATGTTAAATTACCAGAGGGTATGTTGCTAGCAGTCAAACCGCAGTACTCTGGCCACGGACCACCTTTCCGCGGCTCACCTTCCCCTCCCCGAGGGATGCTTGGGAAACCCAGAGAATTCACCGGTTTTGACGCGACTTTGTTGGGAGTTTCCTGTGGAAAAATAGGGTTTTCCACCCTAGAAAACACGATTTCCCCATGGAAAATATAGGGATTTATTCTTGAACAAATATATAAGGATTTCCACATGGAAGAATGGGGCTTACCTGCAGAAAATCCTATCAAATATTGGGGATTTATATGATTGTTAAATATGGAGATTTAGCCATGAAGATTTCTGATTTGGGGAGTTCCATAAACAATGGGGCACTCCAAAATCCATCAAAATCCCATAGTTTTGATCACAGGGAAACGCATGGTGACTTGGGGTACCCCAAATTTGGTGAGTCTCCGGGCATCATCGGGTCCCAGCCGGGGGGATTTTTTCAGGTGGACGGTCTGGGGCTGCCCCTTTATTTTGTCGGATACGATGCCCTAAAGAGATGCGATTCCCTCGCCCTTCACATTCGAGGCCGTTGGGGACTGTGGACGTGGGATTTTTTGCAGCGGATACCCTCCGAGAATCTAACATGGCTGGAAAGTCAGGATTTTCAATGGACAAATCATTGATAATTGGATGTAAATGGCGCTTTTTCCAGTGCCAGCTTAGATTTCTAGATGGTAAACTATGTTGCACTTGGATGCTGACTTGGAGATTGTCTCATGTTGGTCTCACCGCCATTTCTGACCATGGCCTGAATTTCCGAGCTGGGAGGTGCCCTTTGCCAAGATGCACTTTCATGAAGAGGTGACAGTTGGGTCGGGTCAAACTGAGCTTCCAAACACGTCCTACAGTCGTCCACCAGGGGCGTTTGGGGTACCTCGACATCGAAGTTTTCAATGTGGGCATTGAGGATGAGCACTTGGTCCGGGCCTTGAGGAATGACGGGTCAATTTTTTGGGGAAGCAAGGCGCCCCCAGTCGGCCCAGTCGTGGTAGATGATAGGTTTGATTTCCCCAGTCATGCTAGGAACATGTAGGAACTGGGTTTCAATTGCATTTGCCAAGGATGAAATACTGCTCACACTCAGGCGCGAAATTCTGGGCTTGCAGGGAAAGGTCAAGGAACAGAATCCTGTTGCTCAATCTAGTTTATGTAGTATCGGGAATGTATATTATTGTTTCTTTGCTTGGAACTTGTGGAGAGCAAGTAATGTGTTGACGATATAGTTGCCAAAATGGCTATGCCATTTTGGCTCAAGCTGTTCCCCCTGTGATCCAATACTTTCGAAAAGACGTTCTGATCTTCTTGTCTTGCTCATGGCGGCTTCTAGTCCAGTAGCAAGTGAGACTGGCACCGTGGGCTCCTTCTCGTTGATTGGAACAGAAATGGATGCAGGGGACGATTACATGTTGCTTTCCACACCGGTGACTGAGGCTGCGCCGGCCGAGGTTACGACAGAGTTTGAAGATGATCCCGCCATCACCAAGGAGACACTGGCTTCGCAGCTCCATGAGATGGAGAAAGTGATGGAAAACTTGGGCTTGGAACCCAAGCCGGAAACAGGTGTGGCAGCGTCAAGTGTGAAACCTCCGTCGGGGTTCGTCCAGGCTGAGGCACCGACTCCAGCTCAGACACCACAGACCTTAGAGAAGGAGACGTTGACGCTCCACGTGGATCAGACCACAGAGACCTTCACCATCGAAGGCTGGGCACCCTTGGTTCCGGCCCTACCTCACTCTGCTGCCAAGTACTTCAGAGACATTACGCATGGTGAGCTGCGTTCCCTGTTGGACGCTTTCCGCAGTTCTCCATGGACGGCACCCTTGGTGGTCAAGATCGCAGAGGTGTATCACATCTCGAAGCGCGAGGCTGTCCACACACAGATGTTGAAACTCCGGCACACTACGCAGCGTGGGGGCTCCATGGTGAATTTGAAAGAGACGGACCCCGGAACTTCTCCGCAATTAGTCTGTTCTGATTGCAGTGCACCGTGGGGGAAGTTATCCAAATGTTTGCTTTGCCAAGGCTCTCAGCCTGTTGACCTGTCAGTGACACCTTTGTCGGTGATTGAGGTGGCCGGCCAGTCCTGGCAACTGAGGCTTACTGAGGCTGGATCAACTTGGGTCCCAACAGACTCTAAGGTCACTAAGGCCGCGGGCTTTGTGGAAGTGGGCGATCTGGGCCGACCTCCCCCTGCGGCAGCTTCGGGTGCCGGTATGTGGTTGGTCAGCTTTTCGGAGCAAGTGCCTGCCTCCCAGCGCCTGACACTGCAGCAACACGTGGGGGCCTTCGGGCAGGACGAGATCTTTCATCCAGATGGCGTGCGCCCCCCCACTATGGATGATCGAGACCCTACTCAAACTGCGGTGATCTTTCATCCGAAGACTATTGAACTGATGCGCTTCAAGGCTGACTTGCTGGCAACACCAGAAGAAGAACTCACAGAAGCGGCACAGGAGGCCAAAAAGAGGAAGAAGGAGATTCAGCATCAGCAAGAGACTGTGGCGATGGAGGATGAGCTACACACCTTGACTGCCATCCAGCAGGGTGCGCAGGAAACCCAGAATCCGGTCAGTGCCAAAATTCTTCGCCACGCTGACCTCCAGCAGTTTCGGTCCTACCTCAAGCGAAAACACGAAGAAAGTGGTCTCACTTCCTCTTATGAAGCTTTGGTGGCAGCACAGACAACACAGGACAAAGCGGCGGCTGCCAACAAGGCCCTTGACACGGAGTTCAGAGACCGCCGCAAGGCTCTCAAGCCCATCGACGTGGCGCCCTTCTCACTTTGGACCCCAACTCTGCAAGAGGCGTGGCAGAGCAATGTCTTCGCGCCGGCCATGGGACCACAAGGACCTGAACAGTTTGACATGGAGGCCCTCAAACAACCCTACCTTCGCATGAAGGAGCTCATCAAGGACAATAGGCCTCCGCTCTCCCAGGACCGCCTCATGACGGAGTTCCCAAAAACCCAACTCGACATGTACACCATGGGGAAGGAGACGGTATCTTCCCAAGAGGCCCAGTTAGCACGACTCCTTCCGCCTGACAGCCTTGAACGCAAGTACGCAATCCTTGACTCCATCTTGCAGTACCACAAAGGTGAAGTCAGAGCCTGGGGCGGAGAGTGGGAACTGCGACAGGGCCCGCTCACGGCACCTGCCTGGGCGAAACCTGCACCTACGACTGAGGTCTTGGCTTTGGAGCTCAGGACAAACCCGCTGGGCACCTCCTTCTACACGCCCAGAACCTACACGGAACAGGTGGTCCTGCAGCAGATTGCCGATGGCAAGCGACCCGACCTGGACAAGATCATTGGCTTCTTTTGGGCCCCGGGGACGGCGGTAGCTTCTGGCACCGACGATACCCACCTGGTTCGAAGGGTGCAGTCATGGGATCTCCCCTCCATGATCACGATGTTTGGACAGTCCTGGACGTTCAAAGAGATCTACCAGGCTTGGTGTGGCATGCCTCTGATCATCAAATCCATGCGCCGAGGGCAGGGAGAAGGCATCCGCCAGAAGAAGGTGGCAGAGTTGGCGGCACACCGGCAGAGGACTTCCGAGATCAAGTCCTTCCTCACTAGTGTGGGCCTCCGGTTTCCCCAATCACAACACGAGATCAGGCTGCTTTACAAAGAAATTGGCAGCTTTTTGGCTGCTTCGGTCTTCTTAGCCAGAACCCCAGCGGTGGTCTTGGACTTGCCCGAGCAAGACATCCAGGACACAAAGGAGCAGCTCCGTTTTCGAGCGGTGTGTGACGAGCGCATCACCTTGCCTTTGGATGCTTTCAGGCAGCTCCCGGACGTTTTCCAGGCACTGTCAGCCACTCTGGGGGCCCACAGCATGGTCCAAGTGCAAGTCGCCTGGAGGTGCAACTGTGAGCTATGGTGGGTTGCCCTGGTCCCCCATGAGAAGGCGGAGAGCTTCTATTGGCGTCTGGGCTACTCCCAGGCAGAGATTGATGGCTTCTTGAAGACGGCACTGGAGCCGGAGGCTCTGCGGGCGACTACGGTAGCTTCGGGCACCGATAAGTACCCCGAGCTCTCCGTGGAAAATGTGGTCTCCATATGCAGCCCCAAGTACAAGCGGGAGCACTATGGCCACCGTGGAGTCCATGCCTTTTGGGGCCGCACCGATTGCGGGCTCATCCTCAGCAGTATCAGTCCCTGGGAACTGAAGACGAAAGAGGCTGGAGTGACTCGTGGAGGCTGGGTTTGCAAGGCCTGCCAGGGCTTTTGGCGACAAGCGAGAGGAGCTTCCCGCTTTGTCCAATTGATTGGAGAGCACCGGGGAGCCAAAGTCAACCTCCAATTGATTTTGGACGAGCCACCTCAACAGCTGTACAACAGCTGGGTGAAGTCCAGGCTTGAGTATTACAAGCGAGTGGAGCCGACTGCGGCCCCGCGAGATGTGGCCTTGGAAGTGGACCCTGACCACACCCAGCGCTTGAAGTTTTCCTGCCAGAATGGAAATGGCAATGTTTCCAACGCCATTTGGTCGGTTCTTTTGAGCAACCCGGACCTCGAAGGCCTTCAGAAGATCAATGCGCTGGCAGCGAGCAGAGTCCAGCCGGCCTGAGAGCTGAGTGTTTGCGAGGGGCTGTTTTACTGACCTGGTGGCCTGGTAGCGTCTTGCACCAACGTCACCACTCGGTTCTGCAGACACCTTCCTTTTTTGTATGAATAGCATTGGTTGCGCACCACGACAAGGGCCAAGACAGGGGCCAGACCGCTGGGATGCCAGCTCACACAGCGAAAAAGGGAAACCTGCATGTGGCTGCCTCAGTGTCATTTACGGCATGTTGCGATGTGAACACTACAGGTTTTTCCTTGGCTTGATGTCATTGGTATCCTTTCGGGCTTCGCCCATTACGCTGATGTGACTGATGTAATCATGGCTTGCTCTTGCTCTGGTCCAGTTGCAACTTTGACGGTTTCCCCTTGTTTTTTCAGTGTTTGTTCTTTCAGCTTGCTCTTTTCATGTGTTAGTGCTCCGCACACCCGCAGTACCCTTTTTGGGCCAGGTTTGGCCATTGTGAGTCGGGACATCATGGAACCCGATCTTGTGCGTAGAACACCTTTTGGCCTGGCAATGGTTCGTCTCCCTGAACACATGCGAGACAGCCTGCTGGACCATGGTATTTTCCCCACCCAGACAGAGGGGGAGTTGTTCATGCAGCTCTGCATGCAACAAGTGCCACCGGACCATCCGGAGGCCATGGATGGGGGAATCTGGACCTCTCGGGTACACCCCAGTGATGACGTCGACCCAATGAATGTGGCTCACAGTAACTCCACGATGGTGGCTACCACGCCCTGGATGGAAGACTTTGTTGCGGACTGCATGAACCGGGTGCCACAACCAGCGCCCCCAGAGGAGAGAGACAGGACCTATGATGCATGTTTTAGCCTCTTCACTTTGATTGCGGGTGCACCAGATTCAGCCTTCCACACACCCTTTCAACAGCAACAGGAAAGCATGGACCGGGCTAGATGGCGAGCCTTTCATGCACGGCCTCCCATAATGGCCATTGTGGAGGCCAAATGGAGGCACTGGAAGCCTGGACGACTCAAGGAAGAGTCGGCTACAACCCAAAGGAAGCTAGAACTCCACCTCAGAGACCGCTGGGCAGAGAGAATCATTGGGCTCCTTCTGCCCTTTGCCAAAGACATCCCTTACTTGCATGCGGTCCATGGGGACAATGTTCACCAAGAGTACTTGGACCTCCTGGGAGACACCAGGTTCAGGACCTTGCGTATTCACTGTCTTTGCTTCGAGAGCATCCAGAAATTGGGCTTCAACACAATTCCTTGGAAAGAAAGCGATATTAGATCTCTTCTGAACACCCTGAGGGACCAGGAGATCACACCACACAAACTCCAAGGGATATGGAATACCCTAAGGTGGTTCTCGGCCAGGTTTGGCCTCCTCGACCCGGACAGCCTGGAACGCCTCAAGGCGAAGAGGAAAACCATCCAGGAAGGCCTGGTGGAAACCAACATCAAGCCTCAGCGCAAGGCTCAGCTCCCATCCAAGGAGGTCATCATGATGTTGGAGAAGATAGCCGCGGGAGGGGGCCTCACCACCGCCACGGGTTCCGCATCCTCTCCAAAGTTTGTCCTGGACAGATATATCTGCGCCATGGCCAGATTTCAAGTTGCCTGCAGTGCCAGGTTCAATGACCTCCAGCATACCAGTCCGGGTGGTTACAAACTCACCGAGGCCACCCTGGAACTTCAAGCCTGGCAGACCAAAACGGTCAGTGCATTCAGGATCAAGAAGAACCCGGTGCCATTGATTGCACCACTCTATTCCTTCACAGGTTTGGATTGGTGGTCCATACTCCCCCAGGCCTGGGATCGCTTGGTGGCCCAGGACAAGTTCAAGGACATGGACTACCTCATCCCAACAGTCAGCTCTGACTTCACTGGCCTAATTCCCCGTCCGGGACAGGCAGATCGGACTCTCCGCTGGTTAAAGGATGCTCTTCATCGTCAAGGTACACTGGAGAGCTCGGCATTCAGACCCCTGAGTTGGCACAGTTTCCGGGTCTTCATCCCGGACTGTGCATACCAACTGGGTATGCCACGTGATCAACGTCAATACCTTGGGAACTGGACGACCGAGAGCACTGCCGACATTTACACCCGAGAAAAACGGAAGGTTGTCCAGAGAGCTTGGACTGCCGTCGCAGACAAGCTGGGGAAGCTCGACCTGACGGGGGCCAAGACAGTCCCCATTGACCTGGACCACAAAGACTGGGACACGGAGATCCTCGAATTGGACCCATCGCCCCCGAGGGACAGTCCAGACAAGTCAGGATCGCCTCCATTCAAATCCAGGAGGCAGGCCCTCGCCGAGAAGCAGGCGGCCTCCCCAGACTCCTCGGCAGGGAGCTGGCAGAAGTTATCATGGTCCCCGGGCCTCCCGGAATCCACACCACGGGGGGGGCTCCCTCCGGGTGGTCAGTGCCTCGAAAGTCAATCGCTCCACGGGGCTCATGAACATCCACCTCCTAAACCATGATGGGAAGGCGGTGGGTTGTGGATGGCAACCATCAGCGTCAAAAGCTCTTGACCTGAATCCGGACGATTACCGGCAAGAACCCCACAGATATGCAAAGTGTACCAGGTGCTTCAAGGCGCATGATTTCCCGTCAGACTGGGGGAACATCCACCAGGTTGAACCGGCCAGCACCTCAGATTCTGACTCCGACGCACTGAGCTCAGACCTCTTCTCAGATGATGCCAACGACACAGCGTCGGATGATGATAAGCTCCCAGCTGGGACCTTAGTCAGGTAAACGATTGAGGGGGCCCTCTCATCCACGGTTAGCTTCTGGCACCGAGGGAGGGGTCGTACCTTTGGTCGGGCTCCATCCTTCGGTTTGGCGTGGTGGTGTCACCCGACCTTCGGTGTGGGTGGATTTTGACGTGTGACACCACCACTGCAGTTCAGAGTTTCTGTGAAACCATTTGTGATAGATGCGATTGGCATCTGACAGAGACACAGCCGCAAAGCCAACTGCATAACAAAAGGTGCTGACTGATCGATGCAGTTGCTTTGTTCCGTTTCTGTCATTTTCAATTCTATTCGGGAACACTTGTTTCTTTGCTTGGAACTTGTGGAGAGCAAGTAATGTGTTGACGATATAGTTGCCAAAATGGCTATGCCATTTTGGCTCAAGCTGTTCCCCCTGTGATCCAATACTTTCGAAAACCCACCCACCACTGCCCTACTTTTCGAATATGGCGGCGGTGCCTGATGTATTGGATTCCCCACCTGATGTGGTGCCCGAGCAATATAAGGATCAGGTGGATCTGCTTCACCAACAAGTCCTGACCATCTTCCAGTCCAAGGAGATTCCATACTTCATCATGGCAAGGATGGCGTCGGATGGCTACCGCTCGGTGGAGGACCTTGCCGATCGATGGCCCACCATCACGGAGGCCCGGAACAACTCTCCAGCAGACCTCCAGTTCCGTCACACAGACCGTGGGGGAGCTCTGATCACACAAGAGAAGACGAATCACTTGGCCATGCGCATCTCACAATGTGTCCGTCAAGCACAGCAGTTGTTGGGCACTGGGGGCCTGAGCCAGGGCCGAGTGGGACCCGCAGGACTACTACAGACGACACCACAGGCGGCGCCCTCACTGGATGCCCTGTGTGATCGACGCCAGCTCCTACAGACATGGACTGTGGTTGTCCAGCTCCCAATCCCACGATTGGAGGATCAAGGCTCGGATGCCCTGTTGAAGAAACAGTTCAAACTCTGTGCACAAGGAGAAGTTGGCTGGATTGCCAGCAAGTACATCATATCAGCCCTACCAGATCAGGATGAGCGGCCTATCAAGACCACCAAGAAGGTGACGGTCGATGGATGGGAAAAGGAAGAAGAGGAGGAGACACGGAAACTCCCAACTACGAGGCGTCAGTTGGAGCACATGCACCTGGTCTTTCGAACCAACCTCCTCATGGCCATCCTCTCCTTTCCCAGCATGCCGAAGTTGAACATCACCCACAGGGACCTAGAGGACTGGTACCGATGGTTCTGGGGGAAAGACATTGCGGACAGGAGACCGCCACCTAGTGAACAGGTTCTCCTCTATGCTGAAAGGAACGCATGGAGGGAGATTCACAACTTGGTCTACGGGGGACTGGGTCTCAAGGAGGCCATGGCCCAACTACGTCAGGACACCCTGTTTTGGACCAGAGAGGTCTATGAGTCTGTCGCCCGGCAGAAAGGCAACAAAGGCTCCGGGCCTGACTCCCCAACACGGCCAGCCAAGTCCAAGGGACGCAACCCTTCGTGGTCACCAACTCAGCCACAATGGAACAAACAAAAAGGATCACCCAAAGGGGGTAAGGCTAAAGGGGCCATGGGATCCGGAAAAGGGAAGGACTCTGAATGGCCTTCAAACTGGGCTAAGATCTCACCCAAGGGAGTGCAGTACTGCCGTGACCACTTCCTCAAGAAGAAATGTCCTGGGAACTGCGGACGCTCCCACAACTGTCCGGTCCTTAAGAATGGCTGGGTATGCAACGCCGCGCCCTCAGAACACAACCCAGAGCAATGCCCACACCGTTGACTCTTGGCGGATCCGGTAGCGTCTTGCACCGATCACCCACCAAGGTTGATGGACACCCCAACACCAATCAAAAACCAAGCAACAACGGAACCGGGGAGATCTCCTCCAGGTTACCACAACGGCACAAGCACACCACATTCACAGCAAGAGGCCGTGGGCCGACCACTTGACACAACAATGACCATGGATGGACAGTCCCTGCTTGGGCACTGTCCATGGCTCTCATCGGTTCCGAACAGGCTGTTGGAACGCCTTGTATGGACCACACAACCCACGGCTAGTCTCCAAGGGAGGGGCATACTACTCCTCTACACTGGCCGGAGTGACGGAGGGGCCTTGGATGACATACTCATCCAACAACACCAGGACCTGGCCCCCAGGCTCCTTGCCGTGGATATCCTGAGGCCACCAGAAAAGGGCCCAAACGACATACTGGAGGATGAGTTTTACTCAACTCTCTGCTGCGCCGCCGTGGGGGGCCAGTTGTCATTTGTGGGGGGCGGCCCCAACTGCCGGACCTGGAGCATCCTACGATGGTTTCCAAAGCCTGGAGCGCCCAGGCCAGTACGAGGGCGTGATCCCTCCCAGACATGGGGACTCGACTCAAATTCCCTGGAAGAACAGTTGGACACAGACAAGGACAGTATCCTTTTGCTCCGGCAACTGGTCATCACTGCCCTAGCCTCAAAAGCCAGGCAACACAAAGGATTCCACTCGTTCTTGGAACACCCTCGTGACCCAGCGGAGTGTAGTCGGGCACCAACGGCGGCAAAATGTTCATCGGTATGGGCCACCAGAGTCTATCAGGAGTGGGCCAAAGAGGTAAATCACTGTCAGATCCACCTGGACCAGTGTAGACTTGGACAAAGGGCACAGAAGAGTACGACCTTCTCAACGGACCTTCCAATTCACCATTGGCAAGGCCTCCAGTGCAACCATTCTGAACACCTGAGGCCATTGGCGATGACCTCCCGGGACCTCAGCAGATACCCGCCAGCACTGATGGCAGGGCTGGCAGCAGCAATCATCCAGAGCATTCCAAACACAGGACATCCATCCACCGGATGTCAACAGGAAGGGGAGCCTCCTGGTCGGACAGACCGCTCCTCATCGGTACCCCTTTCCCAGACGATGACTTTGGATGACGACCCGATCATCGTTCAATCAGGCTTCAAGACTAGACCCCTACGTGATGGAGGAGGTAAGCCCTCAGCCGGGAGACGACCTCCTCCGCTCAGACCTCAGTCCAAGATCTAGCACATTGGAGACTCCATCAGCCACCTGGCAAAAGGATGTGCACAGGACGTCCAACAGTCCATCAACAGGGGTGAGAGAAAACATCCGTTCTCTAAGGAGCTTCTTCAGGAGACACGGCGGGCCATTGCCCAAGAGATTGGGCTGGACCACCAACTTGCTGAGGAGATGGAGCCAGGCCAGCCGTTCTACCTGAACCTCATCTCAGCCTTAGCGGAAGCTGGTGGAGATGCAGACGCAGCCTACCCCACAAGGGTTGCCAAGGGAGTCCCATTAGGTGTCACCACACCTACCTGGACGTCACCGGGTATATGGCCTACAAAGGAAGAACTCAAAGGAGAATCCCCTCTGTGGGAGGACCTCCTAATACCCATGGGCCGGGACAACTACCCCTCGGCCAAAGATTTCTCCTCCCAGGTCAGACAGACCTTCGTGGAAGAGGTAGACATGGGTATGGTTGAAGGCCCACTCACACAGGAGGAGGCCGCCCTCCGCTGTGGATGCACCCCAGATGAACTCTGCCCAGGGCCCCTGGCAGCAATTGATGAAGGAGATAAAATCCGCACAATTTACGACGGAAGCTGGGGCCATGCAAACTCACACATCCAACAAAACACAGTTGAGAAGACCACTGCACCCACAGTGATGGACTGTGTTCAAGCCATTCACTGGCTAACCACCAAGAAGGAGAAGACATCTGGGACGGTAGCGTCTTGCACCGACCTAGCATGGCAACCTCCACACAAACAAACCACCTGGGCGCTCTTGAAAGCAGATGTTTCAAAAGCACACCGCCGCATCAAGGTCCAATCCAACGAATGGCGCTACCAGGTAGCACAACTTGATGGCGAATGGTGGATAAACAAGGTGGGTACCTATGGTATGGCCAGCGCCCAACTTTATTGGGGCAGAATGGCGGCACTCCTCCTCAGACTATGCTACATGGTGTTTCCACACATAGACTGGGGCTTTGTGTTTGTGGATGATTTTTGCTGGCTCCTCAGAACGGACTCCGCCACTGAGGATACGGCAAAACTACTTCTCTTCTTAGCAGCCATGGGGTGCCCCCTCAGTTGGCACAAGACGGTGTTATCTGAGGTCAACACCTGGTTAGGTTTCCAGGTCAACCCATGCGGACCAGTGGTAGACTTCCCTCCAGATAAGAGGAAGACACTTGAGGCACTCCTCCAGACCATCGCGGCTGGCAACACCTTCACGGTAAAGGAGATTGAGAGAGCATTGGGACGATTAAATTGGGCAACGGCAGCTTGGCCCCTCAGCCGCCCTTTTCTTCAACCATTTTGGGCATGGAAATCCGCGACGACTACTTCAGGGAAGCCCGGCAAGCTCATACGATCCTTTGCGAAGCTTCTCCTCCAGCTGCTCCACAACCCCCAGATCCAACCCTGCCCTTACGACCCTGCCTCCAATTGGTGGGGTGCCAGTGATGCTAGTGCACACCCGGATGATGGGGCCTACATTGGGGGGTGGATTGCAAACTGTGAGAACCCGTCAAAGGAACAGACCTGGTGGTTCCATTACAAGATACCCCTTGAAGACCATCCATGGGCTCACAAGGATGGTGATCCAACCAGACGCATTGCGACCCTCGAGATGTTTGGCACATTGATCCTCACCCACTTCCTTTTGGCTTTGGGTGGGAAATCTCTGCTCCGTACCCGTCTCAGCCTCATTTCAGACAATCAAGGCAATGTCTTTGCCCTGTTGAACCAGAAGACGAAGCATATGCCTACCTCAGCCTTCCTAATGCAGCTCATCGCCATGCTCTATGTTGCTGGGGTTCAATTGGCGCCTTCACACATGAAGCGGGACTACAACAAGTGGGCGGACGAACTCACCCACCCGAACTTCACTGGGTTTTCATCCTGATCGACAACTACCAGTGAGTGAAGCTTTTTCTCATTTTAAATTTCTCTGGGCTCTTCTGGATGACCAGATGAGTGTCCCCACTTTTTCAGGAAATTCAAAACGTCGTAAGACCGATTCTCACGCCACCTAAGGTCCTTCGGGAGCCAGGTGGTTGCGGCTGACTTTATGGTGTACAGTGGTGTTTTCCCACCTACAACCCCTCTTTTTCCCTTCTTACTTGCGCGAGCTTCACGCTCCGGCGGGTTGGGTGGATTTTGACGTGTGACACCACCACTGCAGTTCAGAGTTTCTGTGAAACCATTTGTGATAGATGCGATTGGCATCTGACAGAGACACAGCCGCAAAGCCAACTGCATAACAAAAGGTGCTGACTGATCGATGCAGTTGCTTTGTTCCGTTTCTGTCATTTTCAATTCTATTCGGGAACACGATTGTATTTAATGTCTTTTAGTAGTCTCAACCCAGAACAATTCGATCTTATTCAGCTGGAATCAACCGGTGGCCAGGAAGGTGTTGGTCAATCTGGCGCAGCGCCCAGAAATGGTCCGGACACCCTGGAAACATCAGCCAAAGTAGCGCAGCTATCCCCGTGGCTCAAATGGTTGGCAGCTGGCCCAAGATAGACTTCGTCAAGCTGATTTGTCAAGTAAAAGTGGTCGTCAGGTCTTAGCCAGGGATTGCCATGGCTCAATTCCTGAGCTGCAGGTGCTCCTACTTCGCACCGATGCGCGGGCAGCGCCAGCTGCAACCACAGGGGGTGCACTGCGCAAGGGCAGCACTGGAAAGTGCAGTTGGTCATCATATTTTCATGAAGTATGAAGTCCTTTGCAGACTTCCCCGTGGCCTCAAAAGGGTGTGTCTACCGGTTTACCCAAAATACTCCAAAATGGATCTCTAGTGGGGAAAATGAGGCTAAACCATCAACATTTCAGGGGTTCGCCCTGGCCTTTTCCAGCACTCAGATGCCTTCCATGCGGCATGTGCGAAAGTTCCTGGCATTTATCCAGAAGGACGCGTATGGGGCTAGGATGGGACATGAAGATACGATAAAGAGATGTCATATCGAGTAGTTTATGCATGTATAGATACATACACATGTGTATGTATACACAATTATACAATATATGCACACACATACGTACATTACAGTACATTACGTAAACATTACATCAGATTCGCGCGTAGGTATGTACATATATATATATAGGTATGTACATACATACACGCACACACACACATATATATATACATATGTATATATATATATATACACATACACACCTGTATACCAGAGAGAGAGAGAGAGAGAGACACACACACACACACGCGCATATATATATATATATATATGTGTGTATATATATATATACACACAAATTTGTACATGTATGATGTAAATACACAACATATTTGCGCGTGTTCCCATATTTGTTTCACTTATTCGTTGGGCTGGCGATCCGTGTGACTTCTGTTCCCCAGGAAGTGGGCACTGAGTGTGTGCTGGTGGGCCGAGGGAGCGCCATCGTTCTGGCCGCCGGGCATCAGTTGGACGTCTTCAACTTTCATCAGCGGATAACGTTCGGTCATCAAACATGGCATTGGGAAACCCACAATAAATGCAGGTTTGAATGGAAAACTCATACTGTAAATGGGCGATTTTCCATTGCGCCGGGGGGCGGATGATATTCCCATGAAAAACGTTTCCAAAAGATTGATTAAGTTATGCAAGTTAATTCCAAATCTCTGTTTGTTAACATTGTGTTTTTGTTTTGTTTTGTTTGTTTGTTTGTTTGTTTGTTTGTTGCGTAATTGAGTCTGCATGCCTGGTTATATCCACCAATGGTTTCCTATTAGAACAACATTTTGTGGATGATCATGGGGTCCGCAAGACTTAAGAACCACTATTAATGTGGTAAAACCAACCATAAAACGATCCTCACTATCACCATAAATGTCCCCAAATGGTAGGTTTATTATTGGCATTATCCCGGTTGCTGTTCTGTTTAGTGTAACTCATCCCCTGCACTGAGGTTCCAAGTACTTTCTTGGGTACTGCGGTGCTGCGTCTGTGTTCCCAGCTTCCCTAACCGGACCTAATACGGCCCGTTGAGAGCACATTTCAGCCAAAATGATAGACATTTCCATCGGGCTGAAAGCTACAGGAATTCTTGATTTCAGGATGAACAATTTGCAGGAAACCATTCGTTTTTGTTCCCGCTCACCCCGAGAGACGGCTGATTCTCCCTTGATCCAAGTATTAAAAACCGAGGTTTAGTGCAGCTGGTGCAGCGGATGTTACCAGCGCCTTATCCACAAGCCATTGTGGCAAGCGTGGCCTGGATCTCAGAGATTTGCGGAGACAGGTGGACGAATCAACAAGATCAATAGGAAACATATTCTTAGACAGTAGATAACATATGATAAAATAGCCAAAAAATACCTGGATACCTTTGAATGTTAGGATTCAATTCAAGACCTTGCAGTGTCCTGTAACCGTTTCCAATTGAGTGTCTTATCACAAAAAAAAACCGCAGCTGTTCCTGGGCTGGAGGAGGAGGCGGATGCCTTTTTGGCCAACATTGCCAAGGAGAACGCTGTGGAAGTTGCTGGGACACGGAACATTTGAACCTCGAAGTTCCCAATTCTCCGTGGGGTTGAAATTTGGAGGCACCATGGTTTTTTTTGGACGGATTGTTAAACATTCCTTGCTTGGGAATGAACTGTTTGAACTTGGGACTTGGGGAAGTTGCGTGAAGTTCCTTGAGCAAGAAGAACTATTATAAAATATTATAAATAAATAAATTAAATAAATTAAATGAATTAAAAAAAATAAAAAAATTAAATAAATTAAATAAATTAAATAAATTAAATAAATTAAATAAATTAAATACATTAAATAAATTAAATAAATTAAATCAATTAAATAAATTAAATAAATTAAATTAAATAAATTAAATTAAATAAATTAAATAAACAAATATAAATAAATAAATGTATACTGTATATGTATATATATATATGTGTGTGCGTGTGTCCCTATTGAAACTATTGAGGGTACCTCAAAATCATTTGGGGCCTTCTGTTGCCAGGAGTATCCTGCTATGGCGCACCCTGAGGAGTATCCTGAGTCGCCGGTAGATTTGCGGAACGAGGTGCAGCATCCAATGGCCCTGACACCACATATGGGACCATAGAATGGGGTAACATCAGGATGGGAATCCGCTGCTCCAGTAACTCCAGTGTTCCCATCCCATTTTAAGTGCCAAGCACACATTAGAATCATTAGGCGATGTTTTTCGCAATGTGAATAGATTTGCGGATGTGGGTGCGATCATGTTTCAGGTTGAGCGACGAGAGGTTCCGGAAAATCAAGCTCAAGCCTCAGGGAAGCTACTCGAGGTATGGGAGGTTGCCGAAGCTCTAGCTATTGGATGCGTTTTTTTGGTCCTTGCCCATTTATTGTAGAACTACCGAAGAAGAGAGAGAGAGAGAGTGAGTCACTCCATGGCCATGCCTTTGGACTCTTGTCCGCAGCTGTTTTCTCCCAG
Organism: Cladocopium goreaui; assembly: GCA_947184155.2. NCBI lineage: Eukaryota > Dinophyceae > Suessiales > Symbiodiniaceae > Cladocopium > Cladocopium goreaui. Next base: position 435,483 of record CAMXCT020003558.1, on the reverse strand, counting down.
CTGTTTTCGGCCAGCCGCGCGCGATTGCGTCGCTGCCTTGGCAAACAGCTCCAGCTGTTGTTCGAGCGAAAACCTTTGTCGGAAAGACTGCTAGTAGGAATTGGGGGCTTAACGCCCAATGTGGATATATGATGCAGATGCAGATAGATATAGCAGAGAGCGAGAGAGAGAGAGAGAGAGAGAGAGAGAGAAAGAGAGAGAGAGAGAGAGAGAGGGAGAGAGAGAGAAAGAGAGAGAGAGAGAGAAGAAAAGTCGTGTGTATATACTGCACACACACGCACATGCAGAAACACATACACATACATAATATATATATATAATATATATATATATAATATATAATATATATAATATATATATAATATACATATATGTATATATATATGTATATACAAATGCATAGATCTAGATGCCCCTTTCATATCACGGGCTCATTGGCATGGGCTCGCGAGGTTTGCGGAGTTTTCTCAGCATCAACGATTTCTCTCTCTGGACGTGTTAGTTCGCATCAGAAGATTAGGTGGATGGGATGTCCACAGAGCCTCACTGCTGATAGGCGCCCTTGCATGTATTGCAAGATGAACATCAGAACTGTGCTATTCTGGTTGAGTGAGCGGTGCTGGAACGCTCTCATTTGTGAGAATTTCAAAGTGTTGCTGTGAATGCAGGTGCGTTGGGCTAGATGAATGCCTTGAACATGTCATAAGTTGTGCGCTTAAGAAGTGTTGGAAGATTCAGGGTCTCAACAGCACAAACCAACAAACAAGTCTTGAAGCCTTGAAGTTTTGAAGTCGCAGTGCTGTGCAGCAAGACCATTGCGAGACAGCCGCCCAAAAATCCATTGCTTAATCATCATCATCATCATCCCGCCTAAAATAGCCATGACTGGGTAGTGTGTGCACCCCAAGTGGCCCAAGTGACACACCAAACCTAGCCACCCAGTTTGCTTTGACTTCTTGTACTACATGTAGAGCAGTGAAGCGCAGCGCTTCAACTGTTGCAATGTCGCTGTCGGGCAAGCGGGGCGCTAGTGCTTCAGGGTCCAGGCAGGATGTTGGTTGATGGTGAAAAATATCAGAAGGTCCAAAACCACAGAATTTTGATGAACCCGTTCAATCTGTTCAATCCCAAAGCGGGATGTTGGAATTTCAGGATTCCAAATTCATCGAATTCCATGGCTGATGCTGGTACTCTTACCGCCCATTTCATGGCAGTCCACCACCTGTTTGTTTGAATGGCGCAAAAAGGATAGCTGATCAACCCAGAGAGTGTCTTGAGCTCATGCGTAGGTATAGGCAAAATTTGATATAGCATATGACAACCATGGATAAAAGTCTGATAAAAGTAAGAGAGTGATAAATCGTGACTAACAATTGGTCGCTATTGGCTCTTGCTGGCCAACAAGTATCCCAGTAATTAGTAATTACCCATTCTTACTAACTGGGGTTTATTCATCGCAGATTAACATTAGTGATAACACCCATGAATCCCACCAATCAGCCAACATATGTTCCATTTATATCCATTTATAGATGTTCATCCCGGATTCATCCTATATATCTAAAATGGCCCATTGAGTTTATGGTGATCGACCCATAAAAAATATAAAAAATGGCGATTTTCCATAGTTGATGGCGATTTTCCATGGCGATTACCCATAAAAAATGGCGATTTTCCCCATGATATCCCCATGGTGGGGGCTGGTGCCCCTTCCTCCAGGCCCAGCAGCAGCACCAGCATCGCCTCACCTGCACGGAAACGCCCGCGGGCAGAGGAGGAGGCACCTGGCGCTGGAAAGGTTCAAGTCATGGCAGGGCTCACCCGGAACGTGCTCAACATCCCACGTTTTGCGGCGATGTATGTTTCGTATCATATATATGGCTATGGATCAATACCTATTAATACCATTTTTAGTGGGATGAACATCCATTTACCAGCTATTTTGATGTTCACCAGCTATTCTGACTGTCCCTGGTTGGTGGTTTCAAACATTTTTTATTTTCCATAATATATGGGATGTCATCCTTCCCATTGACTTTCATATTTTTCATAGGGGTTGAAATCCACCAACCAGAATATATAGAACCCATTAGAAGCCCCTGATTTATAAACCCAGCTTGATCGCGAGGGGTTCCCTAAAGAAGCTTTTCATTTGCTACTAAAATGGTTTTGGCCCCCCAATGATCAGCATCTGGGGTTGACATTAATAATCCAAGTTGTTGCTGTTCGTTGTTGTTGAATGCCCAGCGTTTGGACACATCCCTGACTCCCAGGTTCTTGTGGAACCAGAGGAAGAACCTGATGATGTCGTCCTGGTTTCTCGTTAAAATCGGAAGTTTGGGACTCCAAAAATGGTCGGACGTATGACACCAATGGTCATCCAAAACAGTGTCTCAAATCTGTTTGGCCACTTCTTTTCGTAGTCACATTGGTTGGTTGATTGTTGGTGGCAATTTCCAAAATAGCCATGGTTTTCCTAAAATTTCCATGGTTGATTCGTGGCTGTACTTTAAACATATCGTCTGAAAAGCCATGGTTTTCGTCCCCCATTGAAACACGTGTTGTGAGTCTTCGCACAGGTGCAGGAATCGCTCTCCACTGAGACAGAGCCTTGTCTGATGGGCAGGGCTGATCTCCTGGAAAGGGATCCTCCCTGCTTCGTCCATTGCTTCATGGCACAGACGCATGCATATCCTGTGTATGTATATATATAATATATACATGTATATACACACATGCATCTCTCTCTCTCTCTCTGTATATGGATCTATTTGTTTATCTATTTATCTATTTGTGAAATGATCCACCTTTTCTATCTATGTGCCACATCCCCAGGTTCCCTGCGAGTTGTGCGGTGCCAAAGTGGCGTTTTCCGAGTTTGTGGTGCACATGTCTATTTGCCAAGAGCGACCCCAGGACGCGGAGTGCACCTGTGGGACTTTGGGTTGGAACTTTGGGACTCTCTAAATACTGTAGCTGTAGATTTTTTTTTTTGGGTGGGGCAATGGAAAATCCCTCAGTTTTAGATGGACATGCGCACATTAATTTTAAATATGTTTTTTTTCCGCACATATAGATAGATATACGGTCCAATTGAATTTAGGGAGTTCAGTTCCCATTGATCGATCGCGTTTCTGGGTCAGATATTTCCAGATGACAAACATTCGTTGGAATTCTGCTAGGCTGAAGTGGCAGCCGCTGACAACTCAGAAGACATCACCTGCGATGTGTGTGGTGAGAACTGTGGCAGCACTTGACTGGCAGAATGGGTATGTTGTGTCCCTTTGGCTTTGTTGATGACACCCTAATTCTGACCTTGAAAGTCAGGAAGGGTCTTAGAGAAACAAATTGGGCATGAGATGCAACTCACACGATGCACAGCTGCCACTTGTCCCCATTTTGTTGGCCGCTCTGGCGAAGTGCTGAGGATTGTTCCCTTCAGCAGCTTCGTGGAGCATTCCAAGAAGCATAGCTTCTCAGCTCCAGCTGTAATTCCTCAGAACTGGGACTCAACCATTTTTGAACCATGATTGGATATCCATTGGATTATCACACATGTTTCCTATTTCAAATCATCCATTGGTATCTATTGGATAAGAAAATCCATTGATAATTCCCGATGATTCTGGCCGACATGCCCAGGTGCTGAGGATCAAGAGGGTGCCGCCTGCCAGCTTTGTGGTGTTTGGCCGCCTCGGCTAAAAAAAAGGGGTCGTGTACACGACCACTGGAACCACTTTTGGAACCCCTTAAAAGTGCCAGACATCCAACAGGGAGCTTATCTTCCAGACCTAATTTTTTGGGGTCCAATATGAAATCCGGGGAGTGTAAGTGAAAAAATAAAGCACGGAGCAGGTTCTTTGACACTCCTGGTCCAGCTCCTAAGATCCTAAGTCTTGAGTGGTCGGAGAAACCCTAAATTCTTTAGTCAAACTCAAACAATCTTTTTGATGCTTAACTAGTACGAGCCCAGAGTCTTCACATCATGGACGACAAACGTGGGGTGGACCTTTTCAAACAGTGTGAAGCATCACCATCCAGGCTTGGAGCCAAGGCTTCTTGGCTGCACCATCGGGGAGTGGATCGTGTTTTTTTCCTCCGGGTAGACCCCATAGTTGCGATACTGTAGTAGATCCAGATGATCCATTCCAGGACGAGATTCCCTCATGATTCTTTCCCACATCTAGGAAACACTCCCGGTTGAAGGTTGGACCCATTTTCCAGCTTCCGGACTAAAATGCACGGCTTTCTCTTGGGTAGATTTTGGGATCACAATTTTTGGCAACCTCCTACATCGCCAAGATTAAGCGTAGTCGAAATGCACATTGTTGAAAACTGTTCTTGGCTACTGATGGGCCCCTTGCAATTTTGAACGGATCATGGGCACTTGAATTCCTAGACAATCTACAGTTAGGCCCCATTGACATCTGCCAACTGAATAGTCCATGGTTACAGCCTAAGGAGTTAGCAGACCACCTGGCTGCGCACAAAGTCCATGATCAGTGGCTGGATAGGGAGATGAAGAGTTCCACTTCGGCAGTGGACATCACCGTGGGGGGACCTGGGATGATTTCGCCATGGCCTTGGGGGCCAAGACCTTGGGTGGATAGGCTGATGTGAACCGAGGGCCCCAAGACGAAGTTGGGAGGGCTGGAGTTTAGCCCTGTTGGATCCATATTTGCTCCATATTTCATCCATAGTTGACCCCTTTGCGCCACGTTCAGGCGCAACTGGTCGAAATGGCCCGTGCTGGTGGTGCTGGCTTGCCGGGCAATCGAAGCCACGTGGCAGTAGGTGTGGGGCCAGGGTGGCAGATCCAAAATCTTATCAGGGTTGGTCTGAACATAGAGTACGCCGTGCGCCCCTAAATTTGATGGTTAGTCATCATTTTCTCCAAAACTGCAGTTCCGATCCATTTTGTGTGGAAATCGCCATATTTCAGACACACCCAACTAGGGAACCCCGGAGCCTTCCACAGGAGATGCGGTTCTGGTCCGCTGGTCCGATGGCCGCTGGTACGCTGGCCACGTCCGTGCCATGCCGGACGTAGGGGAGCCTGGCGGAGAGGAGAAGATCAGCGTGGCCTGGGATCCACCGTTTGCGCAATGGGCGCCAGAGCGTGTGGCAGAGCATGCTGTGATCCCGCGGATGAATCAACCCAGGGAGGTGTGCAACTTTGATGTGGCCCTGCAGTTTGTGAAGCTGGAAGCGAAAATTCAGACGATTTTTCCTGGTCAAGTTCCGTTGCGGCGCATTTTTTCTAATTGCGGCGGAGGTTTCTCATATACCTGACAGTATATATACATATGTCTGTAGAATTGAAGGCTTATTTCGTATGCATGTGCGCGGACTGATTGTATACACATGTTGATTATCATACGCATGCTGTACAAGGTGCACTCGTATATGCATTGTACTTGTGCCAGATAATTGCGTTGAAAGATGATGCAGAGACATTGATATGGAAGCAATGTAAGATGAAAGTGGATAAGGAGATGAATAGAATAGAAAATGCAATCCCCCAAATCAACATAGATCCCCCCAAATGGGGTTGGACGCTTGCTTTACACAAACGACGGCTATTTTCGGGGTCTATGTTAATTTACCGGACATCCCTTGTAGCATTGAGGAAGAAGCTGTGCTCCATGAAGGATCGCAGCAGCAAAGCGACGAAGCTGGAAGTTGTATACCATTGGACTGGGGAGGAAAATGTTCAGAAAATTGTTGAGACTTGGCTTAGACTGGGCCCAATTTTTACACTTGGCCGAGATTTGTGTACCACAGAACTGAACTTGAACGCTTTTTGCAGGTCAAACTAGGGTCTTAATGATTAAGCTAGCAGCACAGCAGATCTTGCCATGATTTGCCGAAGATTTTCAAAACGCAGCATTTTTTGACGGAGCGACACAAGGAGAACAACTTGAAGACCCCTGGATCGACCAATGCGGATGGCAGCGCCGTACCTTTTCACAGTTTTGGAAAGACAGCAGTGTTCCAACATCGACACAGGATGACACGACAAATGGACATTTTTTGGTATGGGCTAATGGAACTCGTGCCATTGGTTTTTTGGACACAGCACCATTTGTTTTTTTTACCACAACTTTGCAGCTGCTGTGCCTGTAAAATTCGCTGAGGTTCAGCGCTTGAACGGCGACGCCTATGGCAAAGGCATCTATGCTGCAACAGATCTCAACTACGGGAAAGGCTTTGGCCGCATCTTGGACGAATTCAATGGATTGGTTGAAAATGTTGAAACGAATATCTTGACGGGAAGCCATTCGGAAAAACCATGTTTTTTTTTCGAAACATCAGGGTTTCCAGGGTTTCCTGCAGATTTGGCTAAGCCAATTCTGGGAATGGATGGATTCATGCCGTCCATGCTTTCTCGTTGGTACTTTGATCTAGCAATGGATCCACCATTCCATTTCTCACTTTGATCTAGACATTTTCCTAAAAAGGCAATTCCACTTGTACCATTCGCAAATGGTACAATTGATTCCCAGAGGGTCCAATGGCTGGTTTGAGGCGGTCTCAGCTGTGCGTTTCTGTGCCTGGCGATTCCTGGACATATGAGTCAAAGTCAGACTATGAAGCTGTCAAGTCGCGATGATAGTCCCTTGGTTGCAAGGCTGGGGCAGCCCTGTTTGGCCACAGAAACTTGTTGCGTTGAACGTCGGCGCTGAGGCTTTAAGCATGGTCCCCTACGAGTGTACCGGACCTCGGAACAAGTACTTCCACTATTCTTCACGGATCCATGGCAGAGAAGCAGTGCCACTAGAAAAAACATGATTCAAGGAAAGATAGGAAAGTTTTGCGCACATCTTTTAAGCTTTTTGTTAGTCCACTTGGGGGGCCTGGAGGCCACTCCCTGCTTGTTTGCCATCGTCAATGTCGTGTCGAAATGGGTTAGTTGGACCTGGCCAAGGACTCCAACTCATCTGCAAAGCTGGCTGAGTGCGCCTGGGACATCGCCGACCTTTTGAAGGACGGCACCGATGGAATTTGGAACCCGACCATTCGGCGTTCCATCTCAAATTTCCGGGGCTTGGAGGCTACTCCTTGGATGTTACTCCTTCCACCGTTCAGCCTGTTCAGCGTGGCGTTTCATTTGCCATGTGAAATTGTGCATCACAGCCACTGCGTTGCGGAGGAACGAGCGCTGGGGCAAGTGAAAGATGAAGCGGACTCTTGTTCACAGAATTGTTGGCGTAGCCGTGTTCCCATTGATCCGTGGCATGTGGTGCCAGGAAATGGTGACTTCGCATTGACTGACCCGCCAAAGAAGTGACCCCGCTAAAATATACTGCAGCTAAGCGCTTGAAATCCTGCAGCAAACACCTGCCAAACCTTACCCTGTCAGTATGGCGTGTCATACTCTGCACAAATGGCTGGTAGCACTTGATGAAGCTCAGGAGTTCAGGAAGGGTGCCCGGGTAGAAGCTCTCTGGCAAGGAGCATTCTGGAAGGCACGGAACATCATGGGACATATATGAAAATGTGCATGTTTAGTCATACTTTGCTTCAAACTTGGGGAGTTACCCTTTGGAAATCAAACACGTCAATGGAACATCCTCAATTTATGGATGTTTTTTCCTATTGAATGCCCGAGGATTTCCCATTGCCATGTTTGATTTCCGAAGGGACCCGGGAAGAGCAGAAGTTGAATATCTTCAGCACCAATTTTCCCAGGCAGAGGTATGGCACGTGCACCGTGATGGCACGTACGACCTGAAGTGGCAGCATCCGTACCATTTCTGGCCCGCAGAGCTTCGAGTGTCTCCCGATCGGCTGCGGAGATATGATGAGTCCTAGCGCCGAATCCTAGTTGCAATGCCCAAATCTCGGCCGATGCTTACAGGGGCCATGATCCAAGGTGGTTAGTTGTTGGGCCTTAACTATGGCCCATATGGATCCATATGGATCCATATGGGTTGGTTCATTGGGGATTCTATGGGATGACCCTATTGATGGGTGTAGCTGCACCAGGATGCAGTCAATGCGAAGAAGGTTGGCTGCCAGAAGGGGTCCCCCAATGGCTTATATTTATCTTGGTGGGCTTGGACAGCTCCCTTTTTTTTTTGGACTAATGTAATACTTATATATATATCTGTGTGTGTGTATACATATATATATATATAGAGATCTCTCTCTCTCTCTCTCTATACTATTATATAGTAACAGGAAACCTGTCAGTTAACTCTTACATGGGGATTAACCTTCCTGTTGCGACACCGTGGAATGGTTTGGAGCACATGTGTGAGCGCACGGTGCGGAATTCACCCTGCCGCTCCATGAAAGCAGCAGGGTGTTCACTTTTAAGCTGCAGTTTCCCTTGGTCTGTGTGATCGGGGTTCTCACGCCAAAAAGCCGCAGCAGCAGCAACTCATGGCAATTCCCCCCAAGTCCTGAGATAACCTCGCCATGCGGGAATAGACTGGATTCACAGTTGTGCCATTCCTGATCTTTGGGGATCTATTTGCCCATCATTTTTCTGGAATGACCGCTGCAAAACCACCAAGCCAGCCATTGCAGGCGAATCTCGCCAGTAGGTGTTGCTGCCATGGTTTGACATGTCAAACGTGTGGTGACAACTCAAAGGCTAGAGGCAGACAACTCAAACGTACATACCCAGAAACCTTGGTTGCACCTGGGTACACACTGGGAGAGAGAGAGAGAGAGAAGGAACCAAGCCACTCTTTTTTGGATGTCTGGATCATGACCTTGAGTGATTGTAGACACTTGGCTCTAGCCAGACAACATCACCGCCAGACAAAGGGCATGCAAATGTGTCGTGTTCCCTCTCAGGATTTTGATGAACTTGGGGATTGCTAGTGCAGAATCACTTTCCAATTGTTGTCACTTGGCTACAGCCCCCAAAAAATTCCAGTGTCTACCTCCAAAAAGCCCATTCAGGATGTCTTATACTGAACCCTGGTCCCTTAGAACAATGATTTGTTGTTCTCGGGCTCTCGGGCATTTAGTAATCCAGAGCCGGCAAACATACTTCATTTTCTCCAGCATAACTGAGGCATCTTAGGCCTCCTCCAGCATAAGCAGCACGGGTTCTAGGTTCTGACAGCTCGAAGGAGCCAGAAGCATCTTGGTGCATGATGCCATGGTGGGTACGCTGGAGGTACAGGTGGTGGAGTGCTTCCAAGTCAAGTCGACAGGTGGGGAAACCACCTGGGGTACTGTAGGCAATGGCCCTGGTTTATTTGCAATTTTCAATGAAGAAACATGAGAAAAGCAGGGTAATTAGAAACTGATTTTTGGGGTAACACATGGTTAGACGATTTTTGGAGAACCCCATCGTCATGACAAGCTCCTCCAAAGGTTGCAAGCGGTATTCACACATCATCCTTCTGAGTTCTATACATATCCTGAAGGTTTTCCAGCAATATTCGCCCGTGCTTCCCTCAAACAGGCAGCCTGTTCAGCGGCAACAAGCTCTTTGTGAATGTGAAGTTGGATGGCGTCGAAGCCAGAAGTGCATCGCTGCCGGAGGCCATGATTAGCTGCGCCCTTTGAACCCCTTTGGGACAAACATGACCCATACATGACCCATTTGCAGATGATTATGATTTCAGATGATGATGATTTCAGGCTGCTGGTGGGGTTCGCTGGGACTTCTCCACTCAGATGGTGTGCCCACAACATGCGGCAACTTGGACGCGCAGCCGTCGTTGCATTGAACCGTTTAAATGAAACATGTCCCAATGGGAAAATGTGGGAACTTAGCCATTTAAGATAGATAAGATAGCCATTTCTGGAAAATGAGACACTGTTTTCAATGGATCATGGGGGATTTTATACACGGCCGTTTGAAACTGCCTGCCAGAGAACAACAGTCTTTCCGTTCAATTATTATAGGTTTTTCGTGCTAATTTCCCCTTGACCACATGAGGCAAACCTGGAGTTGCAGCTAAAGCGCGAAGGAGAGACGAAGAGACGCACAGCCGTTTGGTGCTGTGCAAATCTAGGGCCGTATGAAGTGCACATAAACTTATATATCATTTATGGATATTCAGATCTTCACACCTATGCAAATGGATGCATGTTTGTGTTTTTTTTGGTTGTTTTCGATTTACATGCATGAGGATTTTCACCTCTTCACAGAATCAACATATGCCACTGTATGCAGGGCAGGAGTGGGACTTGGTTTTCAACCAGGACTCTTCTCCTCACACTTTGTGGGGGGCTGTTCATTGCCGCTGCAGCAGATCTCTGGCACTTTGGAGCAGGAGCTTTGCTTTGGGAAAGGAAGTTGTCCATAACGGAACAACAAGATGGAAGTGCAAGCTTCTACCAGGTCTACCAGGATGTACCCCTACCAGGTTTGCCAGGTTCTACCAGGTTCTACCAGGGTCCACCAGGTTACCAAAGCCTTTGCCAAGCTCGTTCTAAAGGAGGTGCCATTGTGGGATGGCTCGCGCAGCGAGGTGGGACGTCTGCGGATCTGCATCTCGAAGTCAGGCCCCAAGACTGGACTCATGAACCTGGCTGGGTCGCAGATCGTGTCAGGCGCGGGGAAAACGAGACACCACTGGCTGGATGATTACATGGGGGATAGTCATGGTATAGTATCCAATAGGTAGGGGACTATCAATCATTCTCCGAGTCTCAGGATATCTCTAGTTTGTATTCCTTTTTTTGGGGTGATTGTATCATATCATATCGTCAGAATCACCCCAAGCTCTCTTTTTTTCTAGTTTTTTTTTGGGGGTTTATTTGTCCACGGGCTTGGGGGTCACCTTGGAAAACCAGCGTGGCATGGCTAGGCATACTATACATATCCTGAAATTGGTTGCACCATCTCAGTAAATATAAATCCCAATGATAATATATAGTATAGTATAGTGTAACAGTGTATAGTATATAGTATATAGTATACTGGCGTGACTATAAATCCCTACCAGTTGGTTGAGTTCCCCCAGTAGGCCACGCCTCCCACAGGTTCGGATCGCCCTGCCCTGACGCCGGCGCCTACCCAAAGCCTCGCCGGTGGCTTGGTGAATCGCGCCAGTGTCGCGGCGGGCTCGTTGGGCACGGTGGGGTCCAGCCTGGAGAACTACGTGGGGAGCCCAGTGACCGTTGTGGGACCCAAAAAAAGGGAGGCTCGGGGGGTCCAACAAAAATTGCGATAGAGAAAGCCACACAAAATGTGGGGACAGCCTTCCGCAAAAGCCACAGAAAATGTACCATAGAGGATGGGTTTGATTCATAGGACATCCAAATCTTGGGCGAGATCCCAAGGCACGCTCCGCCACCACGGATTTGGAGAGCCGTCCTGCGTTTGCCCGAGGTAGGGCTGACATGGCTACGTTTCGGGTGCCCTGGGTGAGCCCTGACATTTGGATTTTGTTGGATATATCATTCCGAATCATTCCTATTTTGGATATAATGTCGTATACCCAACAAGAACAAACCCCCAAGATTACCATGCTTATGGGTGGTATAAACTATCCCCAGGGTCATGGTAGTTTTATGGCATTGGGTTGCCCACAGTCACATTATCCTGTATATCGACCTGACCACATTTACGAACTGTTCCATTCAAAACGGCTTCATTTCTTCAAGCCCTTGGCCAATCTTGGCCAGGTTCGAGCCAGGCGTTGGCCAATCTGGCCGCTGCCACTGGCATGCAAGTGTTGAAACAATTTCTTACAACAAATCAGACCAGATGACCAGAGTCCAGATCTTTCAAGCCTTATTCCGTTATTCCCAGAGTATCTACTTCGTTGAGATGAGTTCTGAGGTGTTGTAGTGTGTTGGATCAACAATCCAATCATCCAATCAGTTGCCAAGGCCAGGGAGGACGGGAGCCGCCCAGATGCGGTGCGTCGCGCCAATGAGCTCCTGGTGGAGGCGAGGCTGGAGTAGCAATCCATGGGAAATCCATGGGAGATCCGTGGGACATCCATGGGAAATGCGTGGGAACCCATGGGAAACCATCATTTAAGATAGTGTGTTTTTCTTTTTGGGGGTGTGAATTCAGCCGTAAAATCCCAATTTGAATCCCCATATTATATATATATATTCAACAGCCCAAAGAACAGCCCAGGTAAAAACGGAATCCCTGGCTCAGGTGGATCCCTTTGACGCCAGTCGTGAGGAGCACCGCCAAAAGCTGGCGCAGGCAGTGGAGCGTTTGAGGCGGGACGTGGTGGCTTCGAGATGCCTTGGAGAAATTGATACTTTTTTTTTTGGGGGGGTGTTATTAGGATAAAACATATTGTAGATAATGATTATGTTTTTTTTTTGCTCTCTCTCTCTATATTCTCCCTCTCTCTCTCTCTCTTTATGCTGCTTCTGCTTCTGCTTCTTGTTCTTGTTGTTCTTCTTCTTGTTCTATGGGGCGGGATGGGCTTGAAACGAAATAGAGTAAGTCTGCGATCTTTTTCCTCTGGCCCCTTTTGAAGCCCATATTGGGGCTGTGCCCAAGTGCCAAAGCTATATTCACCCCGCTTCGCGTGGGGTGGCCGCCCACACCGCAGGTTTATTTCGGTCCGTGAGAGGGGCTAAGGGTGGTTTTCCCCCGTGGGGGCTCCCCAAGCTAGGGAATTTTCACTTTTCCCCCCCGTGGGGGCTTCCCAAGCTAGGGAATTTTCACTTTTCCCCGCCGTGACAGCTTCCCAAGCTATGGAATTTTCACTTTTCCCTCCCTTGGAGGCTCTCCAAGCTGCGGAATTTCAAATAGCTAGACAACGACGCCTAGATAGTCCCCCAAATCCCGTGTTCTTTGAATGTGTTTCCATGTTTTTGCAATGGTTTCCTTCAAAGCACGGTACTTTACACTTTTGTCGCCATAAAACCGGTCGAAAACATCATGTTCGACAATGCTTCCAATTCCCTTATCTCCCCAACCGTTGAAAATACCGCTATTTACAGTGTTTTCTTCAATTTTTCCATGTGCCAATGCCGGTAGCCAACTCCAACATATATATAAGAAATCCTTCCAAAACATTTTTTTTGACAGTGTTTTTCCAATGTTTCCAGTCAAACAGACGGTAATTTACACGTTTTTTGCAATAAAGGCAGTAAACCCTTCCAAAACATCTCTTTTGACAGATTTGACAGTGTTTTTGTAATGTTTCCAGTCAAGCATACGGTAATTTACACGTTTTTTGCTATAACGTCAGTCCAAAACACTTGTTTTTGCAGTGTTTTCAATGCTCTGGCATCCAAAAACCCTGCAAAATCTTGCTATGTACAATGTTTTTTTCATTTTTGGCCGTTTTTCCATTGCCGGAAAGCTACCAAAATGACCCAAAATTCCATTTCAATACCCTCTTGCGCTCAGACACCCAAAAATCCTCGAAAAATGTCGAAAACACCACCGTATTCTGGTCTCGGTGCGAAACCGTTTTTGGGCCCCCCCCCCAGCTAAAGCTGATATAGCGACTGCTATATTAACAAATGTCATTGAGCATTTAGTGTTGCTGTTGCCCCCCAATAAGCACGCCTTCACCGCCAAAGCGGTGTGGGCGGATTTTAAAAGGGGGGAGTTGCTGAACCATCCAATTTTGGGTGCTGTGGCATAGGCACGCCTCTAATGCGGACCTGTCTGGGCCCCTGGGTCAACAGACCTTAAGCAGCTGCGATGCAAGGATTGAGGCTCGCTGATTCGGATCTGGTGGAGATAACAGCATGCTACAGATGGAGATCCTTCTAGGACCAATATTAGCATCACTGTGAAAATCCCTCAATTTTATTATCTTCATTTTTGGATGATTGTGATGCTTCTCCAGTTTTGAATGACTTAATGCCGGTCTTCGACATTCGTTGCAGTTGCCGCTTCCTGATTGCAGATTCTTTTCAACGATGCAATGCAGCACCGCAATGAAAAGGCGCGGTTTCCGGGCATGGAGTTTCAACCGAAAAGCGTCAACATATGTTGGCCCCAAGAAATGTGGAAGAGTCAGTTTTAATATTTAATCAATTTAATCATTGTTTTCGCTGCAATTTTGAGGGTGACTCACCGTTCTTTCCTTTGACCCCCGAAGAAGTGATGTTTGAGACAGTTTCATGTAGTTCCTCCAGGATGATTTTCCAGAGCTCCAGGATGCGCATGGGGCCCTGTGGCTTGCGGGGCGTTTGCCCAGCCCAGAAGATGCAGAGGCGGAACGGGGCCGAAGACTGGCGGTGATGACTTTCATCGTCAACACGTCATGTTGAAACATGTTACATGTTGAAACATGTTGAACCGGAACTGGCTCGGTTTCTGCCAGCCGCGGGCCGTCTTTTTCAAAGTCTACGCGTCAACTTATCGCAAGCCCCAGGTGACTCTGCAACTCCGGCTTCGACAGAAGTGGGACCAACACTCCTCGAAGGAGGTGGCTAAAAAGGGGGCCGCTGACTTGCCATGGCAACCAACCCTTTCCTGGATGGTGTTGTAACCTTTTAATTGTGATTTTCACACTGCTTTCTACGGTTTGGGAAGAACATCCAAGGTGAACACCGGTGTGAGTTCTCTACGAATCTGCCATTCTTTCCCTCAACTAGTTTCTTAAAGCATCTTAAAACCACCAACCATGTGGGAATTTCTACCATTTTTCTCTCTTCCCACCAGCTCCAGCTGCAACAGCCGCGTTGCGCGAGGCCTTGCAACGTGCCAGCGATTTGCTCCCCGCCGCTGCGGCCGGCGGCTTGGAGTTGGAGGCCGACATGTTGATAATTTTCGATGGTTTTTCTCCGTGTTTTTTTTTTCATTTTTTGATGATCCTTAATGATTGGACTTGCATATGCTGCATATGAATGATTACACACATATATATATATATATGATATTTTGATCAAAAAGCCTCTTGCTTTTGAACAACTCATTTACACATGCAGATTCAAGACGCCCATGGGCCATCACTCTAAATGGGCCTATGGATGATTGCCATAAGATTGTGATGCTTGGTAGGACTTTATGGATGCCTTGGATTTGGCGGAGCTTCTTGGTCGGCAATGGGTTGAAGCTGACAGCCAAACCACGGACATTCCTGCTTGAAACATCTTCAAATGGAGCATGTTTTGGCGGCATGCTGATGAAACAAACTGGTAAACAATGTGGTGGTTTTAAAGGGGTCTTGAGGTTCTAGCCAACATGTTACCATGTCTTTTCTTGGGGAATTCAAGAGTAACCGCCAAGTTTTTGCGGATTTCTTGATGGGCTGATGCTAGTTTGATGCTAACACTCGCCGAGGTTTCATAGTTTGCGCTCGCAGCAGGGTTCTGCATCCGCGGCAGTGGAGAAGCTGCTGAAAGCCTTGGAGCCTTGTCTGAGAATAAGGCACCGAAAAATTATGCCCATCAAAATGTTGGGTACGGTCTGCCCTGTGTTCAGGCACACCCATACATTCTGAGTTTCGTTTTCTTTGGATAGTCATGACATTTGTGGCTTTTCCCCTGCCGAGTCGACGGCCGCGAAGCCAACCCACGGGCCTTGCTAGGAGAAGCCGTTGTTTGGCACAGTGCAACAACTTCTTCGAGACAATCCCGACAAGGTGATGAAACAATGGTGGACGCCCCATGGGAGTTTGTTTTCACAGGGGGAAACTGACGGGTTTGGGGCTGGGGGTTGAACTTCCCAGCCAGTCCAGCCAACTGTGACTTTCAAGATCCAGAATGGAATTTTCCAGCTTCAGAGCTGGGCATTGCAACTGCTTTGAGCTTGACCTCCCGCGCCGCCGTGGCCACGGCAGGCGGAGGCAATTTTCGGGACCTTGGGGGCACGGCGCACGGAGGCGTTGGGGCTGCAGAGCTTGCAGCAACAGCTGCTGCGAGAGAAGGGGCTGCAGCTTCTGAAGGTCTGGGGGATTGGGTGGTGAAAATCAGAGGAAATAGATCCCTTGAAGCGTTTGTGGTGAGAGTAAAAACCCAGGGGGTTACAGTAGGATTTTGATCACCCATTTGAGCCTTCCTGTGGTTGGAGAGGTGGTTTGGTGGATTCAGTAGCTCAGTAGTTTGACTTGCGAGAACTGGGAGTCCCGCCCGAAGTGGTTGGACCGTGCGCACTCGGAGATAGGCAGCCTTATTGCCTTCTCCCGGGCAGCCCTTGGGCTGCAGGGGGCGGGCGGACTGCTCTGATGGAGTTTGATGGGCGAGGGCTAAGCTTTTTAAAGTGTTTATTTTTTGTGCCTTACTCCATGACTACATACCTTGCAAATGGTGTAAACCAGTAGGTTGGCGCTTATGGCGAGCGTGAATGACGTTGAACAGCCTTTCTTCGCCACAAGTCTGGATATAATATAATGTGGTACGCCTCCAATCAACCTCCAATTTGGATCAATTTTGGAGGTTGCCAGTCATTTCCGGGGTTTACTGTCGGGTTTAGCATTTTAGCACATCACATTGTTTGGTTCCCAAAGCTTCGCCATGACTTCTGGGGCCCGATGGGCATCTGCTGAAACAAGGATTGGTTTTCCAGAGCTCCGACGGAGGAAGCTGCGCCACGCCATTCTGACAGCCAGCACCTGGGTGGCAGACCGTGCCGAACAAATTTTCACCCGTCGGGACTGTCCAAGAACGAAAAAGGTACAGTAAACAGATAGCTCACATTATCCATAGTATATCCCATCAGTTATCATCCCCTATTCCATCAATATTATGATGGTGATATACTATTATATAATATTAATGGAATTGGTCTATTGGCAGCCCCCCCTGGGACTTGATCCACAGCCATTTTGGGCAAAAAAATCTCAGTTGCTGGATCAGATAGGAATTTCATGAAATCTCTAAACACTGATGGTGGTGCAAAAAAGAAGGCACCACCATTTTTTCGCACCAGCACCCAGAGCCTGGTGGAGCCCAGGAGGTGCACTGGACGATCCCATGTGGCTTGGGCTACGAAGATGGTGGAGCCACATCTTTGGAACGGAACTTTTGTAGATCATGTGGGTAAAACATGGTAAAACAATAATATACCATGAATAAGCCACCGCCCAAATCACCATTTTTATAAGTAGTGTAAACCATTCTCAAGTGGCTGGATTATAATTGTTTATGTCACATTACTGATAAAATTATATCAGATTGTTAACACCGGTGCGAAGTTCAGTGCCTTTCTCGTGGTTGCCTGATGTTGACTTAACTTATATTGTCTTATGCTGTCTTGTCTGATTGCTGGAAGTCCTTGAGGCTGCCCACACAAATTGACATATTTGTGATGTGGTAAACCCAATATGTAGGTTAAACAATCATACCGAATATTGCCAGCCATGGTAGCAAAAGTCATCCCGAAATGGTAGGTGTATTACTTTTTCATACCACATCACACATATCTTTCAAGTATCCCTTCATTCTCCGTGGATCATGGCCGGTTACTGGGTGGCATCCTCCAAAAAACCCATGGCGACGTCCAAGGACACGTGTTGCACTCCATTCCATGATGCAGGAGGCCTGAGTTACATCAATAAATCAGAAATAAATGAATTGTTAAATAACAGAATGAATAGACAGACACTACAATATATAATATATATATATATTATATTATATATATGTACGTTTCGTCTATGTGCACATGTATATTTGCATATGCATGGTATTGTCTTTCAATATCCGATGCAACTTTGTTTTCCAAGTTATATATCCTAATGTCCATAAAGCGTTTCCGAAAATCTCGGACAGCCATGCCCTCCCTGAACGGGCCAACCTAAAAAAAAAAACTGATCTCGATCCAGGTGGGTCCTTCGTGCTTCGCCCACTCCACGGAAAGCAGTGTGTGGTTCCTCCGCGCCCTCATCGAGCTGCTACCGGAAGAGCAGGCTGCGCTTCAAAACCACCGGAATTTCGATGTGCTTAGACGGGGAAGCCAGTGTTTTCTGGTGTTTTGGGTGGTTTTATGTGATATTTGTTACTGATACACTCATGATTGAATGATGAATTAGGACCTTTGGACATTCACATTGGAAAACACCTCAAAAGAAATGTTGGCTGGCATCATGTGAGACTTCGTCAAGGGTTAACTGGGAGACAACCCAAGTCGGAGCACAGGTCCACCCTTCGGTGCGGAGGTGTTTGCAAGAGCGCCCAGCTGATCAGAAGCTCTGAAGCAGTCAGGGCTGCAATATCTCCAGGGTCGGGTAGCCAGGGAGCCCTAGCAACCAACAACACTGGGCGATGTTTCCTATATTTCGTGTAGAAACTCCCTTCTTGGAAGGAAACAGCCGTGTTGCGGATGAGAAACAGATCGCCACAGTTTCATGCAATTCTTCACCTCTAGGGTGGTGAAGAAGTTGGGATAGCTGGGTTTTCTCCGCAAGCGATGCGCCAGGATGGTGGCTATCCTGACCCAGAGCAAAGAACTGCTGGCAGAGATTAACCGAGAATTGCCTGATGGCCTCCTGCCCGACGAGTGGCAGCAGCTACGTCAAGAGGTCCGTCAAGCACTGGCGCGAGGCGGTTTTTTGTGGGCTTTGGGCGTTCTGAGATGGGTTAAGAAATGGGTGCATGATATGATTAGGTGGATGTGATGTGATGTATTCCCAGAATGTATGAATATATACTGTGTATATATATATATATATATGATTATATATATAACACACACACATATATATATACACAGAGGATGAGATGTCTAACCAAACCTAAGCAACAATATGATGCTTGGATGTTTGTGATAGACCACTAGGTTCCGGGTTGGCCCAGCTAGATTTTTCATGGTCTGCAAGTCCCCAGTGATGTTTGTTACGTTTGTTGGTTGAAAGAAACATTTCTGAAACTAGTTCGTTATATAGATAGATAATGATGGATGGATGGATGGATGGATGGATGGATGGATAGATGGATAGATAAATAGATGGATGGGTGGATAGATAGACTGATAGATATAGATAGATGGATAGATAGATAGATAGGTAGGTAGATAGATAGAAAGACTATGATATCTACAAAAATCCCTAGCTATCGGAGTTCATTACGATTGCCAACCTTAGCTAATGAATATCCCATAGAGTCATAGAGTCTCCATTTAGTTCAATGATTATCCCATACATTATCAATATATATATATAGTAGATGCATTTTCCCACATCATTCCCATTATCTCCAGTAATACATGGGGGTTTTCCGAGTTCTTCCCATCACTCACCTTGGAACACCGGAGACTGCACAGGCAATGAGGCCGAGCTGAAGACCGCCTGTCAGAAACTCATCGATAGCCCTGCAGGTGGGCACCCCAATGAACCTGGTACAGTGATGAGGGTGGCGAAAAAGCGAATAGCATCACAAGAATGAAGGGGAGTTCTGCCAGGCTTGTTTCCCACAAACTACTTACTGTTTGTATGCTTTCTTTTCGAAAATATCAGTTGGACGGTCCGATCCGAACCGCCAACCGCCTTGTTATGATTGTCTCATCGCAAACAAATCCAGGTCAAACAATTGTTTCAACCCACAAACAAGCGTTAATAATAACGACGATAGCAATAATGATCATGATAAGTGATAAATACACATATTGTTACAGAGTATTCTTCTTATTACTATGTCTTGTTTATTATTTATCATTTTTCGTGTTACTATTGTTTATCATCATCACTATGAGTATAGTTTTGATTCCCACCTAAAAAGGAGAACCTTAAGCCCCAAGCTTCCTGGCGCCGAGGTGTTTTCTATCAGCGGGATGTGCAACAAGTCGTGGCCAAGCTGCGCAGCGCCTTCCGTCTGCCGCCCTCCTGGTCTGTCGAGTCCATGGTGCGAGGCGCCGATGGAACGGGGGATGGGGAGCTGAAAGGAACCATGGCTATGGGATGCGAAGAGGGTTATTTTCGATTTTGATGGGTTTTTAGAGGGTTTATTAGGTTTATAGTTTTTTTTTTCCCGGTAAAAACTTGCAAACCGAAGTCTCAGATTTGGTTGATGGGAAAATTGAAAGGAAACCAAGCCATTTTGAGCAGGTATATCCATGGTTTCCTGTAGATTTCTATTCAACATGCCCAGCGAATTCATGCGGCAAACCCAAAACCATAGTGTTTGATAAGTTTGATAAACCTCAAGTAAATGGGGTTCGTGATTGGGTTACCAAGACTATCTGTGCCAGTTCACTTATATGCACACACACACAAATAAATAAACACATAAACACATAGTTTGATAAACAACAAACTAAATAAATAAATAGATAAATATATAATTATATAATATGTGTATATATATATACAGATACACATACATATCCCCAGTGGCAGGTACAAAACATGACAGAACTAGCCCCTTTCGTTTAGGCGCCCACGAAGATCCCAGGATCTGATGTGAAGTTGCTCGCCAAGAACGAAGTCACAGATAGCCGGCTGTTGAAACTCTTCGATGAGCCGCTTGGTTGAACTCCTTGGGAGGTGTCGATTTCCGCCGATTTTTTTCCCCACTTTTTTCTGGCAAAAAGGAGCCATTGAAATCCAATAAGATTTGTCAACAAAAAAGCTGGGGACATTTCTACCCGAACACCTTGACCCTCATGAGGTACTTGGAGAAGACACGTGTTCCCATCTGTTGTTATTGACATGAAGGTGTGATGTTTGGCCCCCTGATGACAAGTTGGCTGTGCGCAAACAGTGCGTGGCCAGTGCACCAGCAAAGATCAAAGAAGCATGAAGCGGCAAGAGCTCCCATGCAAATGCATCAGTTCTCATCAACTACCTGCAGTGATACCATAATGCACCCTAGCAACAGCAACAGCAACACACTTGCAGTTCCAGTTGCAAGTGGATATATCGCCAGGGTTATATCATATCCCAGTTTTTTTAAAACAAAAACCATAGTTAAAATAGTTATACATATCATATCACACACACACATATATATATATATTTATACAGTATTTATACATACATAGTTATACCGTTATACCCATTTGTAACCTCAACTGCAACTCCATGGGTAAAAAACCGGCGATTCTGAGGCTCCTCCGCAGTACAGCGCTCCCCCATGTGAGGACGCGCGACCGGCGTGGCTTGCCGCCCAGGTGCCAAATGGGGCTGGCGACCAAGTCCCAAGTTCTGCGCATGGCTCAAAATCGAAGCAACATATTAGTAAACAGCAATAAACGGCACATATTACACACACATATATATATATATACAAATATGCATATATCATATATCACATCTCCTATCCTACATATTGTGGTACTGTTTGCCATTCGTGAAATCCATGGTCCGTGAAGCGCAGGAACTATCGCGCCGTCAGGGCGGTACAGATTATGAATGCACCGACCTGGTCAAGCTACCTGCAGAGGCTGCGAAAAACACTGGGGATGTATGGAAAATCTGGAAAAATGATGAGTTTTTTTTTGGTATGAACACCTTGAATTTTCCATGATTTGTTATGGTTGGTGTGGGATTTAGGTGGTTTCAGGATGTAGATTTCCTGGGCTTGTACTGAAAGCAGACCATTCCTGAGCTGTGGTCTTTGGGAGATTTAGCTTGGTTCCAAGTTGCGTTTGTCTGTGGATGAGCATGATGATGGACGTGATTCGTCCGAAGGCTTCAGCATTGTGGATGTAGTTAACTGGGGATATGAGACAGCTGCAGATGGGATGACCCACAGATGACTCATGATGCGAAGCAGGGCCCAAAAAAATCGCTTCCATCACCCATTCCTGGGATGATCCTCCAGCAAAATCTTGAGCCATGAGACCTGCAGGCGTGACCACGTCCTTCAGCAATGCATGAAGGTCAAGGCAGGGACCACTGGGCTACTTTTCATGGCAAGTCATCGTGCGTCTGGTCATCGCGACCCGTGGTCGCCGTGGTCGCTCCCCAGGCGCGTAGCGATGCCGGCTTCTGGCGCGATCGGCTGAATGGAGAGCTGATGACAGAGCAAATCTTGGCGGATCGAATGGAGGTGCCCGCTGTTTCCATGCTAAACCTGGATGTTTCCATAGTGAAACTCCCCTGGCCAGCCCTGGCTAATTTTATTCTACCATTGGAGAAAAAACATATACTTGTTTTTGGTGTATTTTCTATATTCTAAGATTTGCTCAAGGTGAGTTTTACTTTTCTCCTTGGTTCTGGGAATCTACTGGTCATATTTTCAATTCTTCATGGCCCCCGCATATCCAGGTACTCTCTGCTACTACAGCTATGAAAAATGGTGCTTTTTCATAGCCATGTTAGATTACCAGAGAATATTCAATGAGTATTAGCAATTATTAGCATTCACATCACATATAGAACTATTTCATGTTACTGTACATTCCCAAAGATGCCAGCATTTTTGTTGGTTAGCCGAAGTCACATATTCATCTGGCGGTTTCTAAAGTCATGGGGGGTCCCCAGGTGAGTGCCTTCACCCCACTGAAGCGGGAAGCCAATGCTCCTCTGCAGAATTGGTTACAGCAATGTCGATGGTTGAAATCCGACCCTTTTTTTGATGGTAAATTCGGGCCCCTGTAATTGTACTGGGGATGATGATTGCAATCATTTTCCATAAGATGACATGTGTGTTTTTTTTCTCCCGCACTTGGTCGCGAGAATGGAATGAAAGAGGCTTTTGAACACTGCAAATGTAAAAAGTCGTTCAACCGCACTTGGAAAGCTGAAACTTTGAAACTTCGAAGGGTATATATGGAGGTTCTCCAACTGCACGTGCAGAAAACTGAATATGTCGCTGGTAGATCCATTCAAACCGACCTTTTGGAACTCGCAAAATAGGCAAACATGATTCATCCAGTTGTGATTTACATTTTAGAAGTGGCCGGTTTGGTAGAGTTAGTGATGATGATCTGGTCGCATTTGCGCATGCCTTCCCTCCTAAAACAGGTCGTTTACAGCTGAGGAAGTTTGGCTATTCCATGGCACCAGCCACGCAGCGGCAGAAGGCATCACTTCGGATGATTTCGACATGACCCGAGCCAATCCATCGGGCCTCTTAGCGCTGGATGGCTTGGATGGTGGTGTATGCAGCAGTTGTGGGTGTTTCCCAAAATTGACTCACACCAAAACCTTGGGTTTTTAATGTTGGAGGATCTTTGGGGTTCGAGAAATTGTAGAAATTCACAGTTTTGATATGTTTTGATGTGATTATGAACTGTTTTGGTGTCCTCAGGACTCTTTGGTGCAGGGGTCTATTTTGCAGAGTCAGTGAGCAAGGCAGATGAGTATGTCAAGGGGAAGGTCGTCGGTGGTGCTCTGGCCTGCAAATTGGAGACCGGGAACCTGTAGATTTTGGCCATTCTTGGTCTAAAACCTGACAACTTAAGACAATTTTGTAGTAGTTGGGATGGGTGTACATGCTAGAAACGGTCTACTCGAGTTCATGTTTGACATGGTTTCTCGCCGAATTTCAGCTTCTGAGAGGTCGTAGTTCGACCGAAGTCAGTTAGGTTGGCGAGAGTCTTTGCATGGTTGATGATCATTTTCCTGATAAACGTAGCAGTTTTGGTGCATAGCCCATTTCCAGATAACAAATCCCATTGTAGCCTATTTTACCTCCCACGCTGAGGCGTCGAACTCTTTCCGCTGCTTCTCTGTCGTGTGTGCCCCTTGGCTGACTGAACGTGGCCTGCGACTTTCTTTGTCATATGGGATCACTCAAAATCCACATAGATTTACCCAAATGGCCTATGTGCATTTACACACAGATAGATAGATAGATAGGTAGGTAGGTAGGGAGATAGATAGGTAGATAGATAGATAGATAGATTCTTGCACGCGTATACATACATACATTACATTACATTACATCACGTGACGTTACGTTACGTTACGTTACATTACGTTATATTACATTACATTACATTAAAATACAATACATACATGCATACATACATATGATATGTATACATGTATATATGTATATATATATATATATATATGTGTGTGTGTGTGTGTCTGTGTGTGCAGGTATTTTTTCTCCACTTCCGTCCGCCCAGGGCCCCTGTGTATTATAGTGGTGGAAAGCGGGAGATTGGGAACTCCCTGGCCCCTTAAAAAGACCGGGCTTTCAGGCCTCGGCTACGTTTATTATTGCGACGAGCGGCGGCCCTCTGCGCGAGCGTTGGAAGAGCATTGTCTTCTGGAGGATCGGGCCGAGTTGTGGATGACTGCAGTGGCAATAGGCGATCCCCACAGCTACTCCTGTTGCTATGCAGAGATTTGGAGGGAATTGTTTCAGCCCATCCCAATCACTGGACGACATGGTCAGACTAATTCAGGATTGAGGCAGCATCAGAAGGGAATCGAGATAAATCGTGATTGGCAGGTCAGCACCATCATTCATCAGGCCCTACAGAGAACCATATAACTAATATGAATCATATAAAAATAATGGAACCCCCAAAATCAGCACCTTAAATTAATAGAATACCATAAACGACCACCAAAAAACGATGCCCTGTTTGGCGACGTACGCGCGCGAGAGGATTGGCACAGTGTCCTTGGTGACAGCCACTTGGTCGACTCGTGGATTGCCTGAAAAAAGGGTACCTCAAACTTTTGATGGTTCATCATCATTTTCCCTCTTGAATTTGCAATTTAGGGCTATACACCATTTTGAGTCGAACCTATACATGTACACTTACATACACACACACACATGTATATATAAATAAATATAAATATAAATATAAATATAAATATAAATAAATAAATAAATAAATATATATATACAAATAGCCGTGCATGTGATTAAAACCCAGCCACTCTTTTCGCAGAAGAGTCACTTGCTTGATATAAGTGCGACATCTTTGTCGGCGCTGATGCACCCATGGCTGGAGACAGCCTTTTCAGGGAAGAAGACCTCCAATACCTTCCGGGAGTTCATCATCTACGACAATCTGCAAGCCTTCCCTGCTTACATCATCTACTATGCCCGGGAGTACTGAGCAGATCCCCAGCAGCCCCAAGGTCGAGCCGTGGGCCAAGGATGACCATCTTCCGGGGTAGAAAAGGCGGCGTCCGTTTCAGCTGATGTGTTGCCCATGGATTTTATCCTTGTCACCTCGGAGGCCTGGGATTTCTCCTGTGGCCTTTGGCGAAGATCAGCATTCGGTATCGTCGAATCATCAGAAGCACATCGCTTTACTACAAGTTTGATGCTTGCTGGCCCCTTTGATATGTTTGATTCTACAAATACAGTGCTAATACAGTCCTCTGCGATTCTACTGACTACTGTGTCACATTTTCGGTTTTGTCATGTTTTGTCCAGAGGCCAATGGTACAGTCATCCCCTGATCCAAACAGCCAGTGGCAGTGATCCTGGTTTGGCCATGGCGGACCCAGTGCTGACATGGGCGCCCAATGAGAGGTGTGGGTCCCGCAGCGGGATGCAGCGGGTATCACTGAAGCAAACTCCGCAAAAAATGTTGGGAGGGATCCCAGTCGCAACCTCTATGGCACTATTCATATCCATTGACGGTATATACATATTATATAACATCATACATATCCACATGTCATATACATGTAAAGGTATATATATATATGATACACATGTATACACACACATACAGACATACAGACATGCAGACATGCAGACATACAGACATACAGACATACAGACAGACAGACAGACATACATACACACTGTATACACACTGTATACACACTGTATACACACTGTAAACACACTGTATACACACTGTATACACACTGCACACACACTGTATACGCACTGTATACACACTGTATACACACTGTATACACACTGTACACACTGTATACACACTGTATACACACTGTATACACACTGTATACACACTGTAAACACACTGTATGCACACTGTATACACACTGTATACGCACTGTATACACACTGTATACACACTGTATTCACACTGTATTCACACTGTATTCACACTGTATTCACACTGTATTCACACTGTATTCACACTGTATTCACACTGTATACACACTGTATACACACTGTATGCACACTGTATACACACTGTATACACACTGCACACACCCTGTATACACGCTGTATTCACGCTGTATACACACTGTATACGCACTGTATACACACTGTATACACACTGTATGCACACTGTATACACACTGTATACACACTGCACACACCCTGTATACACGCTGTATTCACGCTGTATACACACTGTATACGCACTGTATACACACTGTATACACACTGTATGCACACTGTATACACACTGTATACACACTGCACACACCCTGTATACACGCTGTATTCACGCTGTATACACACTGTATACGCACTGTATACACATTGTATACACGCTGTATACATACATACGTACATACAGACAGACAGACAGACAGACATACAGACATACATACACACACATATATATATATTTACATACATATATATCTATATATACACACTGTATTTATACATAGACATGGTGCGAAGAGAGGACACATGTTGTGTGTGTATATATATATCGGGATAGTCTGGTTAAGAGCCCCCAATGAGAGCCGTCCTTTCGACAGCAGTTGAACACGAACATTATTAGGGGGGTGTGCGAAACGTGCACAGTTTCTGTGAAACGTGCACAACTTCTTGCAAACGTGGACAACTTCTATGAATTCGATGACAAGTTCTCAAACACTGCAAAAAGCTCTTAATCAGACTATACCCATATATATATAATTAAATATATTATGCATATTGACATACTACGACTGGGGCACCCCGTGCTCCATTCACCAGGGCGTGGGGCGCTGGCGCTTTTTGTCGCCGTCTATGCTGCAGACCTGCGGAAGAAAGGCGCCTCCGGGCCGGCCCCTGGGGCGGCATCGAAGATAGGCTGCCAGCTGCCAGCAATTTCTCACCGCAGGGGAAGATCATGGAAGATGTTTTGTATTTCTGACCATTCAGCTGGTGAAACGAAATGGCCTCAAAAAACCTCGTCACAGGAGCCGATTTCTGGTCCTGTGCCGAGAACGAAGTGCACTGGCACCGCTTGCGTGAGACCGTGCGCTGCTTGGCTGTTGGGATAGGTCAGCAGTGATCCTGACGATCACTTGGTGTTTCTCCCGTCTCAGGATATGTGGCTTGGAAACCTGGGCGGTTGCCCAGTGCAGAACATTTCACTCCGCTGCTGCCGTTGTGGCTGTCCCTCAAGACAGGCGAGATGGGATCACGGCGATGAAGTCTTGACGCCATGCAGGATCTGGTGCTCACGCAGATAGCTGGGTCATTTCAGCCCATGTAACTGGTAGAGAACCGTGGCTGGATTTTAGAATGTATGTATATTATTGTATATTCATAACCCCAGATGAAAGTAGCAGAGTAGCATATCAGTTTGTAGAAAATAAGCCCAATGTCCAGTTCTGAGCCGATAGATGACCATATCCCAACTTATGGCGTTTAAAATCCCATGGCAATAGCCCTAGCTAACCCCGCAACAATGGTTCATCCCCACTATTCTTCCATTACTCTCCCACTCCAAACCATTTCCCATTTTTGATTACAACATTTGGTAAAATACAATTTATGATACCCAGTATATAGATCAGCCCATCATTTTTCCCAATTAAGGTCCATCCAAAAGTCACCCAAGCTGCACCCCGTATTAAAGGCGCCCAAGTTTCACCGCCATTTTGGGAGCCTAAAAGAGGCCATGACAACCAGTCCAAGCTGACCGAAGAAGCTCCATGCCCTGCAGGGGAAGTCTTCTTCATGTGCCTCGAACTGGGGTCTGCTTCAAGGACATGTGATGACATGTGATACCATAGGTAATCCCATCCCCCTAATGTTAAACACCCCCAGAAACCATGGTCCCCAATACGTGGAATTTTTGCATGAACCATGGTTTCTTGGGATAAGTTTACCTATGATATCATATGCGATCACATGGTATATTGTATGCGGAACCGCCGGAATCGCCCAGCCACAACTGGAGGCTGCTACATTTCTTGATGTCCCAGTTGCAGCAAGTGCGAAAAGATGGCAGCATCGAGATGAATGATTTGGCCCCTGGGATCAAGCCGAAGAATATCACAGAAGCTTTGACGATTTCTGAAGGTATGACAGTTCTGATTGTGTTATATATATATATTTATACAGTATATATTTATTTAGTTATTTATTTCTCTCATTGTAAGTCACACTGTTGTTTTTTTTTAGATTCTCACTGCACCATTTCCAAAGTTGGGGCAGGTTGCTGCCTTGGCAATGCTGCGGGTGAGGACATGCCAGAGAGTTGTGGAGTGAATGATGTCGCACCAAACAAACGGGAGATACGGGAGGTGAATGTCCAATGACATGTAATATATATATATATAGCTACATATAGCATCATATATAGCTACATTACTGAAAATTGAGTGCCTCAATTTTTCTCCGCAAGATAGCTGCAATTTGTTACATCTCCGTTTTTTCCATGACGCAACATGCACAGTCCCCGTTCCATAGCATATATATATATATATCCAGCCATCCATCCATCCATCCATCCATCCATCCATCCATCCATTTTATCTAGTAGAGTCCTAGCTGACTTTCCATATACCCTCTGGTAAACAGCCACATAACTATGGAAAGATCCACCATGCTATCAATGGGTAAATCCACTATTTCTATCACCATTTTCAAGTTCGCAAACTGTTAGTCATTACCAGATGGTGATAGCCATTAAAATCACAGTTTTTGTTAGTTTTTTAAATCCCATTAAACCACCATTAAACCACCATCTATGGAAGGTAAATACCAGGATTCCATAGCTGGCTCCCAGGATTCCCTCCATGTCTGCAGCGTTGCGTTCCACGTGGCCCATCTTTGGGATCCTCGCTGTGATCCAACAGTCGCCTGGTGGACGGTTGGGGCCACTGGTTGAGGATGGAACGGTAGTTGTTAAATCTTGCTACAGTACATAGAATATATGTATGTATGATATATAATACGGATATGCGTGCACACACACAGATATATATATATACATATATATATATGGCTCCCCTCTAAGAGTTAAGAAACCTGTAGCAGGAGTAGTAGTAGGAGTCGGGACAACATCTTTTTCCCTGGCGCCATCCCCCATGCTGCTGGCCGGGGTCGGCGGATATATATATATATATATATTGTGAATCTAAATCGAAGCTGAGCTCGTCATACTGTGCAATATGATTCGTGCCATATAGACTAATATCGTACAGAACATCGGATAGTCTTGGTATACAGGGTAAATGGTCTGTAAGATCACCACCCTTCTGGTCATCGCAACCAGCAAGTGTCGACACATCATGGGATCACCATGCCACTTTGTTAGTATAGTATAGTACTGTAGATCATCCAATAGTACTTTCTTAGTATGGTATAGTACTGATGATCACATCATTGGATGATCATCCAGGATCATTCCCAAATGGTACTTTGTTAGTATTCCATAGCACCCTCTGGTAAACTAACATAACTATAGAAAATCACCATTTTTCATGGGTAAATCCACTAGAAATGGCCATTTTCAATAGCTATTTTGACATAACCAGAGGGTAATCCAAGTGATGAAGTCCCCTAAGATCCCACCAGTTTCGGTCCAGGAAGCTGCTGAAGCTGGGAGCCGGTGCCTCCGATGCGCCCGGGGCGGCGCTGAAAGATGGGGCCACTTTTTGGCGAAAGCGAGAGCTGTTCATCATGGCTATTTAAGTAACATGGGGATTTGACATGATTTGACCAACTTGGTATATACACTATATATATATAAATAGATAACCAATGATGATTGCTGATTCGGGTTGGTGGTTTCAGTTGTTTTTTCCCCAACAAATAGGGGAAAATGATCCCGAGTGACTAGTGTTGTTCGGAGGGTTGACACCACCAGCCAGTCATGACAAGACTCAGGGACATTATGTCACACTTACTATGTATATATGTAACTATATGCATATCTCTATAGATTGGTTTATGGTTGCGTCGCAAGACCTCAGAACAAACCTTTCAAACAGCACTTCCGAGGGAGAAGTCTCGGAGATGTTTGCGGCCCAGGCCGCGCCCTTCAGCGAAGCGCTGCTTCAATTTGCCAGTGGGGACTCCCAACTGAAACTGCTTTGACCTTCCTGAACCACACAGATGCAACACGGGGGGTACTGTACATGTGGACAACCCAATGCCATAAACAAACTACCATTTGGGAATGGTTTATATACTTTATACATTTTATACCACCCATGAAAATGAGGACTTTGGGGATGGTTTACAATTGGGTTTACCACATTAGGGTCTTTAGTCATAGCCAAGCCCTAGGGCTTTTCGCAGGTATTTGCGATGAAGGGCAAGTTCTCTTCCAGCATCTCAGCGCCTGGTTGGAGGCCTTTTCGGTCATCCCAGAGCAGACGAGGCTTCAGAAGGTTTCAAAGTCTGACCGGGTTGGTTTTTCATGGTTATTTATGGTTATTTATGGTTATGGTTATTGATGGTTATTGATGGTTATTGATGGTTTTTCATTATCCTGCACCCTCCCGAAGCACTGCAAAAATGACCACGGCAGGGCGAGCCACTGCCGTTCGCAGCTCGTGCCTCGGCGACTGTCGATGTATCAGCTTCATCGATTTCATCTTTTGGGCACTGAACATCTCCATACTTCCCATTAATCCCATCCCCGTCATACTATAGGCATCCCCAGTCTATGGTCCCAAATATCTCCCTTAATCCCCAAACCATGGTTTCCGGATATTTCCGCGGAGTGTTTCATATGAATTGGGGGAAGGGATTACTTCCCTACCCCCTTCGAAGATCTGAGAGCTACCATCCGCTGGCTCGAGTACCTGGACCACGGTAGCAGTGAAGCACCTCCACCATGGGGGAAAGCGATGCGACGCGTGGTGATGCCGAAACGATCTGCCAGGAAATCCGACGCGTGGGCGGCAAGGACTGCACAGCAACGTTTCCAACTTCTGTGGCCGTTTCCAGATGTTTCACATGTCCAGGAGTCCCCAGGGGGGTTTATTGGGTAATAAAATCCTTGGGAATTCCTATCATTGCGGTCAACTTGTTGGACCTTCCAAGTCCAGATGGTCTACTTGGTGTTTCCATCGCAAGTGGCTTGGTTCATGTTGGTTCACCCCGACATTGCCCCACTGAATTCACCGGTGTCAGGACCGGGTGACCTATGGCGAGTTGATGAGCGACCCGGCGGTACAGCAATCCTTGGGGACGGAGTTGAAGGAGGCGATTGCAGCACCTTGGTGTCGGACATGGGCCACGTCGGCCACGTTTTGATGGCTGGAAGATCCACCAACCACGGATTGCCGGAGGCTATTTGTTGGGAAAAATAAAGGTGCCCAATATGTACCTGAGAATATCAAGATTACCATGCTTTGTTCTGGGAATGTGATAAGTGATGGTCGGTTGATGATTTGCGGGGTGATATTTTTTGTACCATCCAATATTGGGGAGTGTCATAATGGATCTGAAGGAACCAACTAGCACAATGGAATGACACAGGATTTTGAACACGCCTCTAAAAACCCTTAAGCTGGATGAATTCTGGTTAGCAAAGGGAACCAGATCACCCCAAATGACCGACCCTTCGTGGTGAAATCTATTTATTCAGCCAGATTATTTCAAGTTGGTGATGGGGCAAAACCCTAGATAAGCATAGATAAGCTGCAAAAAATCGGTTGAATATGGGAACCACACACACAGATATATATATATATGTATGTATATTCAATAAGATCAAATGACCTCAAGAATTTTGAGTTGGGTGAAGATCACAATCTTGAGAGATCATTCTGGCCATATTCCTTCCCCCAATGCCACATAAAACTTCCCAGGTTGGTATCACAGACCATCCCTGTGCTTTGCCAAGGTCGCCCAAGAGAAGGGCCTGCTGACCTTGGAAGGCTCCCTGGATGACGATGCAGCGCTGCTGGTGTTGACTGCAGACACAGAAGTGGAAGAGCCTGCAGAGGCCGTAGCAGAGCCAGTGGCTGAAGAGCCCGCAGCAGTTCAGGAACCCCCGGCGGCTGAGGAGCCACCGGCAGTTGAAGAACCTGCGCCAGCGGAGGCACCGGCAGAGGAACCTCCAGCAGAGCCAGCAGCTGTGGAGGAGCCGCCAGCTGAGGCAGTTGAGGAGGCTCCAGCTGAGAAGCCACAGTCAGAGCTGGTGCCAGAGCCAGCACCAGCACCAGCACAAGCTGAAGAAGCCAGTGAGTCTGCAGGTGGCGAAGTGTTGTCCTCCACCACTTCTGCTACGGACTCTTGGCTGGACAGCAATGGCAGTTGGCCCTGGGGTCAACTTGGATGTTCAGAACCACACATATAATCCAGAAACATTATGGTTCATTATGGTTGCAGCACGCCCCATTGCAAATCACTGCGGGGGTCGGGCTTGCCATGGCCCCCAAAAATCTCCAAGCCGAGGTGAAGAAGACGGAGGATGGGAAGTGGAAGGTGGACACGGGCTACATCGACTACCGCACCAAAGATCCCAACAACCTGGAGCCTCGCAGGGGGACCGTCCTGGATGCTGCAGCACCTGCAGGGGCCGTAGTCGGACAGAGTAGTAGAGATGAGGATGGCAAGTTCAAGGTTGATACCTCCTACATCAATCACCGCACTGGTGAGGCCCAAAATTGCAGAACAAGTCAAACTGAATGGCACATACTTGAGGGTGTTGACCCATTTTCTTTTCTTTTCCATGTATTCAGAGGGTTTCATGTAGTCAATTGACATCAAGTAACATCATCTAAAGACAACTGACATTAACAAACATTGACTAGTAAATAGCACCAACTATATGAACTGTATAGAAGAATCATGAGTAAACTAACATCAACCAACATCAACGAATCAACGAACATATCATTGGGGTGCCAGGTGGATCGTCTCGAGGGTCGACGCTCGGTGCTGGGCGGACCTGATGCCATGATGGCGCACTCCGCAACGGTGAAGAAAGACGATGGCAAATGGAAGGTGGACACTTCGTACATCGGACCCGGGCCTCAGACGGAGAAAAACGCGACCGGGGGACCATGACGGAACAACACTTCTTACACCGAGAACATTTCTGGAAACCGGAAAAAAGAAGCACCAACTGGTGGGTGCCAGCCTTCCTATTTTAAATGGCATCACTAATAAGTTGGCTGGAAACACAATTAAATGACACAAGGATTTCTTGCAGATGCACATTTCTATGGTGCCATGTTCCCTTCGCGTGATTCTCAGGTCATCGCACGGGTGACACAGACAACCTGACCCGAAAAGAGGAGAAGCAAGACGAAGCACAGTATGCGGATCCAATGGCAAAGAAGTACAGTCATGATGAGTTGAAAGCAAGCCAAGGTGGCTTGGCTCATGCTAAGGCCTCATGTTGGCCGCAATGCGCATTGCAACATGTTCATACATGTTCAACATGCTGCACGATGCAAAAGGCCACGTTCGCTAGCGTTGCCCAGGTAGACCTGCGGATGTGGATCCTGCCCGGAGGGAGCAATACCTCTCCGAGTCGGACTTCCAGAGCCTCTTTGGGATGTCCATGGCGGACTTTCTGAAGCAGCCCAAGTGGAAGCAGCAAAATGCCAAGTCACTTGGCACGTTGGCCACTGTGGCCATGGCTTGAGCGTCTGGTTATGTCCGGTTGAGAAGATGCCAACTGGCATAAGAACATATAAGAACGCATCAAATAGCTATGCAGCTATGTTCTGAATCTGTGTGCCTTGATGATCTTGATGTGGCTTGGGGTCCAAAGAAATTTCTTCCCAGTGCTGAGATTTTCCAGACATTTTCTTCCGCTGCGCTTCGCCCAGGAAGTCCAAGGACCTCTTCTGATGGCGACCGGGTCAAGGGGCTGGGTCGGCCAGGTCGGGCCATGAAGCGTCGTTTCGGCAGGTCGAAACAGAAGCAGATCCCTCAATGGTGGGAAAAACATGGGAAAATCATCTATCTATATATTATAGTATATCTATAAATGGTGGGAGATGTTCTGAAATGTTCCAGCCATGAAGCTGACACCGGAAGATAAATGTTGATAATGTTGGCTTAAGATATCCTCAGATCTACATGGGCGTTGTTGTGCCTTGTTGTGCTGTCTCCGGCGCTTCTCGTGCCAGCTGCGAATGTCTCAACATGGAGGCTCCGTTCAAGAGTTCAGAGCTCCCACTAATGCTCATACCGCACTCTATCTAGTTCTGGAGTGAGCGACGCAGCGACGCTCTTGCTTTTGGCCTCATCCGAATTGGCATACCAATGAATCCAAAATGTTAAACGTGGGACTTGGTCCTTTTGAAGTGCACACAGCTCGTTTGCAGAGCTGTGACGTCCCTGCCACAAAATTGTCCAGATGATGAGTCGAGGAAAGGCATAGATTTAGTTTAGTGCGCATATCTATGCCCTGCCCACAACCCACATTGATGTCCCTATCTTGATGGTCCCCGTCCATTTAATTGTGTGATCTGCACGAGGGCTCGATCATATCAGGAGGTTTGTGCCGGTTTCTTATCGGCCGAAAGACAGAGTGATTCGCAAGGTCGCTCACATAGCTTCAGCCTCGCTAGGTTTCCGCCGGATGACATTGAGTTGTCTCAAAATGTAGCTGTGCAGGACTTGGAATCCTTGGAAAGAGGCCCTTTCCCCTCTTTCCAACACGCTTAAAGACTGCATGACTATCTACATTTGTTTGTGATACAGTGGTGCCCCCATGGGTGAATAATACTTTTTGACACTGGGATGACAAGTGATATATGTCAAAACATCAAACCTGGGGAACCAGGGGCATCTATCGACCCATCGGCGCATTCCCTCACCACCGCTTGATCTTTGGACACAGTGCAGGTCTATTTGGTCACTGTGCAAACCCAAAGATCGCTGCATGTGTATCATTCGCCTTCTTGGGTAATTCATCACTATACCCGAACATATCCCACACAGAAAGGTGAGTACCTTATTTTTTTGGGGGGCAGTGGGGGTATACCATAACACCCCAACATGTCAGACCAGAATCGATATGGATCTGTTTGAAAATTGGGAAAATGCCCAAACTCGGTTTTCCAACCAGTTTCAGAGAAAATAATCATTCAACATCATTCATCATCATACGTTAGGACTGGATGATGAACTATTACGATGTTGAATGGTGGGTTATCATTAACATCATACAGGATGGTGCCCCCCAGTGATAAGTTGGTTTATAAACGGTTATAAACCCCATTAACATCCATTAACTATAGTTCTCCCTGCCAGAAACCATAGATTTCACTTGTAAGGCACCTTGCCACTAGGACGATTAAAACCCCACCATTTTTTGGGCGATTTCCCCTGATGGATCTAGGCCTCGATGCTCTGCATCTCCTCCGCCGTGGACCGGGACCTTGCGATGGCCAAGCGCTGGCCGTGGCGCGGCTGATGGCTGCAGGAGTGCTGAGGCGGGCATCTGGGGGTCGGTGATACAGTGGATGGAAGAAATCTTGCACCAGTTGATAGGTGGTTTATCCCATTGTTTATAGGGTTTCAACATGTTTCAACCATCCGGTTGGTGGTGCAGGATGTATTCCATCCACTGTAGTGATGGGAATGTAGAACTGGGTTATGCAGATGTAACGTATTTTTTTAATGTTCAATATATATATATATGTATGTATGTATATAACTTTTCAGTAATATGTAGTAATAGATTGTACTGTACTCGTACCAAGCATTTCTATTCAAGAATATCCAGTCACGGCGAGTTGTTGCACAGTTTTCGCTGTCGAATTGGCACCCAAAAGGCTTGACGTAGAGCCCAGCATCCGCCGAGGTCAGACGTTTGGCCTTCCCCGAACGTCAGCCAATGGAGGAACGACTTGAATCGCCACCTAAGCTGAACGATGGAGGGAGGTGCATGACCCCCCAACAAGGCCTGCCTGGGAATGCAAGATCAGAGAAAAGGAGGGTCGAAAACTGCCAGCAATTTGGCACTTGAGGTCTTGAGGCAAATGACCAAGTGCTCATCATTGGTGAATTCAGATGGTCCAAAAAATTGAAAAAGCCGGCCCTGTTGGGTTCCTGACTCCTGGCGACCTCTGGCAACCTCTGGCGACCCGAGGCTTGCTGACCTTTTTGGACCGAAGTCTCCTAACCACAAGCTGGAATCGCATGGTCTTCAGTGGTGGGGGAGCCCAGATCTGATGGAAAGTCACTGACTTTTGATGTTTGAATTTCCCCATTTGGGACGATAGCGGCTTGTCGACTGATGGATACTGGGGCTGTTACAATTTCAAAAAATCATGGAACATTGATCCCTGGCGCAAGGATGGCCCTTACTAGCGGTTCTACATCGCTTACAAGAGGCCGCTTTTCATGTCCATGTCCTGCGCCAGCCACAGACTGTCGTCAGGATGCTAACTTCAAATTTACTGGGATCGGCTCAAGAATACCCATGCTTGCCAGTTACGCATGAAAACCTGGGTGCCTTTGAACACGTACCCAAATGCAATTTTAGCAAGTGACATCCATGCTTTTGCTGGCTCAATCACAATTTTTGCTGGTAAAACCATGTAAAACCTCATGTTTGCTGGTCAAATCAACATTTGCGTTGGTTAAGTCCCCACATGTTCCCTCCCTGATTGGGGCTTGGCTGTTTCCCTCATTCTTTCACCAGCCAGGCCCACTTCCGCGACGCCGTGTGCGAAGCGGCCGGCGGCTATGCCTTGCTGAGTCGGGCGGTGCCATCCAGTGTGACCCGCCATGCATACATCAATGACTAAGTAAGGACATAAATCAATAAACACACACACACTGCTGATTTTAAGACATGTGTGTATACTTATATAACTGACTATCCACCGATATATATATATATACACATACACATATCATTACATATCTATATAGTATACATATGTATACATATGAACATCTATACGCACTTATGTCTGCATGTGTATATTTGCATCTATACTGTATCTATTCCATGATTTAGTATGACCAAAAATGATTTGGACGACTTTCTGGGACTGGTTGAAGCCACCAAACAGTCATTTCTGGGCCCTGAAAGCATCCTGACAGCTCGCGAGGTTTGGCTTTGCGTGAGCCCTGGTGAGGATCTGGTTGCAGAGAGGCGGCATGGTGGTGGAAGGGCGGATCGCAGTTATTGAACCAAGATGCGAACGGTTTTCGATGTCAAATCTGTGGTAATTTTTAAAGGTCGCCAAGTACAGATTTCTATATATTCCTGTTTAAGTTCTTAGTTCCAAGGATTCCAATTGACAGATCTTCAGACGGTTTTCAAAAGGTTCAGGAAGCCACTCCAAAAAACGTCAATTCAACAAGGCCCTGCAATTTGGATTTTTACTTTCTATTATTTTTTGGGGATTTTCAAAAATATACCTCTACCATGTCAAGAAGCTTCTGAGCTCCAGAGTGCCCAAACGGCACGGCTAAGGTGGCGTAGCCATGGGGAGTTTGTGGACTGCTCCTACATTGCATCATTGCTGGGCTATGGCAATGGTCTCTTTTTAGATGTAGGCGCCGCGACGGGGGGACATGGCTGACATGGCTCCAGTCGTCCCCCTTTCTGAAAGCACCAGCTGCAGGTGCGAATCTGGGCGCCTGCACTCTACTTGTAGCCAATCAGGTGCCGAAAAAGCTGTTGCAATACATTCTCACTACAGATTGTAGCTGGTAATGTGACAAGCCCGACAGTAAACCGCAAGTCGGTATGGCCGGTATGGTGTACGATAACCCCAAAATGGTAAGTCATCGGCTATAGCTTGGCATTGGGTTCATCACGTTGTCACTGGTGATGACCTCTTAGAGGGTTGAACAATTCAAACCCTGTAAAAATGGATGCGTTCAACCGAATCGATTGGTTGTTAAATGCAGATTTTTGGATGCTTCTACAGTACCACATTTTTGACGCCTCAATGTAACACCTCAATGTATTCATCAAGAAAATTCGTCACGATCTCACGTCACGTGCCGTCGCTGGAGCGATGGGAATTGGATTGGGGGAATCACTCTCAAAGGGGCGAAGAGGAATCAGCTCCACGGGGAATGGGAAGTGGCCGAACATTTCAGGTCGGTTAATTATGATGAAATGTATCCCGATATATATATATTATTTCTTTTAAACATATGATGATATGATATAATTATGTACATTTTGGTAGGTAGCTGAGGCTATTGAGTTTTCCATGCTTTAGCTTGTCTGGCTTTAAGAACGGAATGTCCACTACTGGGTGTACGGGGGCGAAATCAGCAACGCTGATGGTCTTGTAGCTAAAATATGGGTCACCCTCCATATTCTGACAGTCTCTTGAGCCAAACAGAACTTGGTTGAGGCAGTTTGAGACCAATGATGGCAAACAACTTCCTTCCCTCAATTGGGAGTACCAACCCACAGTTAGAAAGCACTCCTTCCCTCAATTGGGGAGTACCAACCCACAGTTAGAAAGCACTGCACCATACAACAGCATTATTCTGCCACATGTCCGCACGGCATTTGGAGGCAGCAAAACCTTTTCTCCCAGCCTTTGATTGCAACTAAGTGGAAGAACACGAACCCAACTCTCCTGGCAGACATTCTTGCAATCACCCGAAGCCCACTGTAGAGAACGGATGCCAGAAGAACCTTGCAAGAAACCTTACAAGAAACCTTACAGATTTCGCGCTCCCCTTTGCGTACCTTTCGTTCTCCCCCGCTTGCTCTCAAACCCATTAACATATATTAGCATCCTATCAATATCCCATTCACATCCCATTAAAACCCCACTAATATCAAATTGAAATCCCATTCGCGCCCCATCAATGTCCCATTCACATCCCATCAATATCCGATTCACATCCCATTAAAACTCGACTGATATCTTATTCAAATCCCATTTGCACCCCATCAATGTCCCATTCGCATCCCATCAATATCCCATTCAATCCCATTCATATACCATTCATACCCAGAAACAAAAAATATCCCATCAATATGCCAGCATACAAAATACCATGAAAATCCCATGCACATCCCATTGATATCACCTCAATATACATGTTTACAATAGTGAATATACCTACCCTGGCTTCAATGAGATTCTAATTTACTGGGATTCTAACGTTTTCTTTTTTTTAATAAATAGGATTCCAATGTGATTTAGCCATTAAAATCCAATGTATTCAATTCTAGAAGCTATATTCCCAGTTTCATCCCATGAAACTTGAAAAAGGACATCCCATTAAGATCCAACACATATCCTATTGGAATCATTGGAACCAGTTAAAAAATGTGTCAAACTTCCACAGATACCCTCTGGTAAACAGCCACATAACTATTGAAAATCACCATGTTTCATGGGAAAATCCACTATTTCTATGGAAAATCACCATTTTTGATAGGAAAATCCACTAT
This sequence comes from Cladocopium goreaui, assembly GCA_947184155.2. Classification (NCBI taxonomy): domain Eukaryota; class Dinophyceae; order Suessiales; family Symbiodiniaceae; genus Cladocopium; species Cladocopium goreaui. The sequence goes on along the minus strand of CAMXCT020003558.1, from coordinate 396,257 downwards.
TTCTATGGAAAATTACAATTTTTGATAGGAAAATCCACTATTTCTATGGAAAATCACAATTTTTCATGGGAAAATCCACTATTTCAATGGCCATTTTCCATAGCTATTTTGACATAACCAGAGGGATTTTCCAGGGCTTCAACGTCCTGGCGCTGGAGCCCAACGGAAACACTGCGAAGCTGCTGAAAGCCGCGGTGCTGCGGAATGGCCTGGAGCAAAGGGTCAGAGTGCTGCAGGCGTCTGGGGCGGCAAAGTTGTTGGAGTTTTGACCAGCAGAAAGCGTGGGTCTTTAATGGTTTTGAATGGTTTTAAGTTTTAACCAAGGGAAACAATGTCGTTTCAAGTGTCTTAATGGAAAATGAAGAGTTGCAGCATAATAAAGCGATAAACATGGTGGAGTTGGCAATAAATGGGAATGTCTTTACGCAACAACGGAGCCAGGGCATGGCTGCATGGCTAAACAGAATGGCTCCCAACCAGGTGGCAGCTGGCCAGCAGAAGGGCCATGGCCAGCTGAAATGCTGGGGGCATAGCGCCACATGCCAGGTGCGGGTTGGTTCACCAATGGTTTCGATTGGAACGTAGCGCCGCATTCTAGGTATGTGCTGCAGATTTTTATTACGCATGTACAATGACATATATACATAATGTATGTGTATTTTTCATATATATATATATACATACATGTTGTGTTTTATGGAAATATACATATATATATATATATGTTTGTATGTATATGTATATGTATGTATATATATATGTATGTATATATATATACATGCCCATTTATTTACATACATCTTGTCAGGGTCATATCACAATATTCACTCCACACTTGAATGAAGGCACACAAAGCCTTTTCCACACATGCTGGAGAAACCCACGCACACACACACAAATTCTTTATGAAACAGCATCATTTACGCAGAGGTCCAACCACTTCAAGTTTTTGAGGACGTCATGCATACATGACCACTCACATATATTATATACACATACGTACACACACACATATATATATAATATTATATATATATATGCATATTTACGCATGAGTATGATGATTTGGGCATTCCAACCTGAGTTATATCCCCACTTGAAGCTCCACTGCCCAGGTCTTTGAAGGCGGCAGTGAGGTGGAGAGCGCTGGGAGGCCTAGCCTAGCACATGCCGAAACTATAACTGGGTTATAAATATGGCTATTGACCACTTAATAAATGGGATTCAAAAAATCAAGCCATCCAAGATCATCCAAGTTTTTCTTGTCCCAATTGTTTCCGAGCGATTCCCTACAACAGACATATAGATATTCAGCACATGACATGGAAAACATTTGGCTCCGGCTGTATGTGCGACCTATTTTCGTTCCGTTTTTTTTTCACGGATCGACGATCCCCAAGGTAGGTTTGGTGAGAAGAGTGTCGCCATAAACGTTGCCACTTTGGGGCATGCTGTGGATTTGCGGACAACCCAAGTGTTGTAACCCCCAAAAACCGAGTGATTCATCATGATAACTCCTGATTTTTCCCAAGACCAAAAACCATGGTAAAACCTCTGATTTCCAGTCATTTGATGGCTCCAAAATTGGGATTTTCCCATGTTTTCCCATGTTTTTCCTTGTTTTCGATCGATTTTCTCCATCACGTCTCCCCGAGGTGTCTCTGGACTCCTTGGAGATCGAGACTCCACAGCTGGCGTTGAAGATCGACGTGGAGGGCTCGGAGGAAGAGGTCCTCCTTGGAGCCACGGAAGTGCTGAAGACCCGACCCACGCGGCTCGGAAAATCTGCCACTGCCAGGGTCTATGTGAATTGAATGGAGGGTAATGCTTTACGCAACTACCATTACTCTAATTACTTATATAGTATACAGTATTATATACATTTATGTACTTGGGATGTATGTAACATATACTGTATATATATAATTATATATATATATTATACTAGTATATCGATAGATATCGTTGCCATTAGTTTATTAGTATACATTATATAATATATTTAAGGGCTGCCGCCCCTGCCGCCGACCCCGGAAAAGAATGTGAAGAAGCTGGGGAAGGCCAGAGACTTCGGACAAAGTGACATAGTCGGTGGATTACCAAGGTCACAAGATTGACCTAAATATTCTTCAGTATTTCATAAGGTATATTTAATATTTTTGAATGCAATATATTTGACAAGATATTTTGATATAGTAAGAACACCCACCCACCAAACCCCTTCACCCCCCTGAGCAGTTCCTCGACGACTTCAACCAGAGTCTGGGTCTTGAGCTCGTGAATTACTGTCCCCTGCAGCTCTTGTTTGGTGGCTCCAAGCTGCAAGCATCAGGCCTCCAGAACGGACCCTTCGCCACAGCAAAACAGCACCTAATTGCGTGCCGAAACCGTGCTCAAACTTATCCACACAAACTGCTTAACGTCCCTTGTGAATTCCTAGAAAAAAAATATTTTTCTGTCTCCTGCAGCTGTTGTGTGGTGGCTCCAAGCTGCAAGCATCAGGCTTCCAGAAGGAACCCTTCGCCACAGCAAAACAGCACCTAATTGCATGCCGAAACCGTGCTCAAACTTACCCACAAAAACCGCCTAACGCCCCTTCTGAATTCCTTGAACAAATATCTCTTTTTTATTTCATTTGTTTCCTGCAGCTGTTGTCTGGTGGCTCCAAACTGCAAGCATCAGGCTTCCAGAAGGGACCCTTCGCCACAGCAAAACAGCACCTAATTTCGTGCCGAAACCGTGCCCAAACTTATCCACAAAAACTGCCTAACGTCCCTTCTGAATTCCTAGAAAAAATGTCTGTCTTTTTCTGTCTCCTGCAGCTCTTGTTTGGTGGCTGCAAGTTGCAAGCATCAGCCCTCCAGAACGGACCCTTCGCCACAGCAAAACAGCACCTAATTGCGTGCCGAAACCGTGCTCAAACTTATCCACAAAAACTGCCTAACGTCCCTTCTGAATTCCTAGAAAAAATGTCGACTTTTTCTGTCTCCTGCAGCTCTTGTTTGGTGGCTGCAAGTTGCATGCAAGCATCAGCCCTCCAGAACGAACCCTTCGCCACAGCAAAACAGCACCTAATTGCGTGCCGAAACCGTGCTCAAACTTATCCACAAAAACTGCCTAACGCCCCTTCTCAATTCCTGGAAAAAATCTATCTTTTTTTGTTTTTTTGTTTCCTGCAGCTGTTGTCTGGTAGCTCCAAGCTGCAATCATCAGCCCTCCAGAACGAACCCTTTGCCACAGCAAAACAGCACCTAATTGCGTGCCGAAACCGTGCTCAAACTTATCCACAAAAACTGCCTAACGCCCCTTCTGAATTCCTAGAAAAAATTTCTCTTTTTTATTTTATTTGTTTCCTGCAGCTGTTGTTTGGTGGCTCCAAGCTGCAAACATCAGGCTTCCAGAAGGAACCTTTCGCCACAGCAAAACAGCACCTAATTGCGTGCCGAAACCGTGCTCAAACTTATCCACAAAAACTGCCTAACGCCCCTTCTGAATTCCTAGAAAAAATGTCTGTCTTTTTCTGTCTCCTGCAGCTTTTGTTTGGTGGCGCCAAGCTGCAAGCATCAGTCCTCCAGAACGGACCCTTCGCCACAGCAAAACAGCACCTAATTGCGTGCCGAAACCGTGCTCAAATTTATCCAGACAAATTGCCTAACGTCCCTTCTGAATTCCTAGAGAAAATCTGTTTTTCTGTCTCCTGCAGCTGCTGTTTGGTGGCTCCAAGCTGCAAGCATCAGCCCTCCAGAACGGACCCTTCGCCACAGCAAAACAGCACCTAATTGCGTGCCGAAACCGTGCTCAAACTTATCAACAAAAACTGCCTAACGTCCCTTCTGAATTCCTAGAAAAAATTCTCTTTTCTGTCTCCTGCAGCTGTTGTTTGGTGGCTCCAAGCTGCAAGCATCAGGCTTCCAGAACGGACCCTTCGCCACAGCAAAACAGCACCTAATTGTGTGCCGAAACCGTGCTCAAACTTACCCACAAAAACTGCCTAACGCCCCTTCTGAATTCCTAGAAAAAATCTCTTTTTCTGTCTCCTGCAGCTGTTGTTTGGTGGCTCCAAGCTGCAAGCATCAGGCTTCCAGAAGGAACCCTTCGCCACAGCAAAACAGCACCTAATTGCGTGCCGAAACCGTGCTCAAACTTACCCACAAAAACTGCCTAACGCCCCTTGTGAATTCCTAGAAAAAATCTATCTTTTTTTGTTTTTTAGTTTCCTGCAGCTGTTGTCTGGTAGCTCCAAACTGCAAGCATCAGGCTTCCAGAAGGGGCCCTTCGCCACAGCAAAACAGCACCTAATTGCGTGCCGAAACCGTGCTCAAACTTACCCACAAAAATGACCCTTCGCCACAGCAAAACAGCACCTAATTGCGTGCCGAAACCGTGTCAAACTTACCCACAAAAACTGCCTAACGCCCCTTCTGAATTCCTAGAAAAATCTTTTTTTCTGTCTCCTGCAGCTGTTGTTTGGTGGCTCCAAGCTGCAAGCATCAGGCTTCCAGAAGGAACCCTTCGCCACAGCAAAACAGCACCTAATTGCGTGCCGAAACCGTGCTCAAACTTACCCACAAAAACTGCCTAACGCCCCTTCTGAATTCCTAGAAAAAATTTCTCTTTTTTTGTCTCCTGCAGCTGTTGTCTGGTGGCTCCAAACTGCAAGCATCAGGCTTCCAGAAGGAACCCTTCGCCACAGCAAAACAGAACCTAATTGTGTGCTGAAACCGTGCTCAAACTTACCCACAAAAACTGCCTAACGTCCCTTCTGAATGCCTAGAAAAAATCTATCTTTATTTGTCTCCTGCAGCTCTTGTTTGGTAGCTCCAAGCTGCAAGCATCAGGCTTCCAGAAGGGACCCTTCGCCACAGCAAAACAGCACCTAATTGCGTGCCGAAACCGTGCTCAAACTTACCCACCAAAACTGCCTAACGCCCCTTCTGAATTCCTAGAAAAAATATCTCTTTTTTTGTGCATCAGGCTTCGACTGGCTGCCTGCTACCTGCTTCTTGACTGCTGGCCCTGCTGGCTACTCGCTGCTGCTGGCTGCTACCTAGAGAATCCCAAATGCTAGGGAATCTCTTCGGGAATCCTAGACTACAAAAACGCGGGCCCCGGACTGCGAAACATCATATTGCTGCTGCTGCCTGCCTGCTGCTTACCCTTATAAGTACAAGCTGCATGGCTTTGTGACTGCCTGCTGCTGCCTACTGCTGCTGCCTGCTGCTGCTGCTGCTGCTGCTGCTGTTGCTGCTGCTGTTGCAAGCTTCCAAATGGTCGGCGGAAAATGTCTTATTCCCTGGCGCGCTCCCCCTTGCGTCGGCCGGGGTCAACATGGCACACGGGTCTGCAACGCATGTCATGTGGCCACAGTCCAAGCTGCCATCCGCAAGCGTGCCGCAGCGTTGAATGCAGAACCCCAAAAAGGGCCTAACGTCACTTCTGAAACCCTACTATAAAATTGAAACTTTGCCGCTGCCTGCCGCTGCCTGCTGCTGCCTGCTGCCTGCTGCTGCCTGCTGCTGCCTGCTCCTGCCTGCTGCTGCTGCCTGCTGCTGGCTGCTGCCTGCTGCTGCCTGCTGCTGCCTGCTGCTGCCTGCTGCTGCATGCTGCTGGCAGAAGCTGCTTGCTGCCTGTTGCTGCCTGCTGCTGGTGCTGCTACTGGTGGCTGCTCCTGCTGCTGCTGTGGTGCTGCTGTGGTGCTGCTGCAATCAAACAGCCTCCAAAGCAAGAAACAAACAGCCAGACACCCTTTTCGAAACACATCCGAAAGAGCAAAAACGTAGCAATGGAACCCCAAAAAAGGGCCTAACGTCACTTCTGAAACCCTACTATAAAATTGAAACTTTGCCGCTCCTGCTGCTGCCTGCTGCTGCCTGCTCCTGCCTGCTGCTGGCTGCTGCTGGATGGGAAAACACCATGGCAGTGAAGGACGGAGAAAACCCAAAATTGCACCCCATAAATGCCTAACGAAAACGCATAGAAAATGATGATTTTGGTTGCTTTTTCCTCTTGCTGCTGCTATGAATTTTGGCTACCTTTTCCTCCTGCTGCTGCAGAGGCTTTTGCTGCTGCTGCTGGTCCCCGACCCGTTGTTGTATTTCTTGTTGTCCACAACCTCTCTTCCCTGACGCGCTCCCCCTTGCGGTCGGCCGGGGTCGGCGGATATAATATGTCTTAGTATATACTTGCAGGGAATATATATATATATATACATATATTTAACAATATATATATATATATAGACATGTGCGATTCATTATATAAAGTGTATCCCAATTAACGGCAAGCCTTAGTAAAATATTTTGTGTAACGCCACATGTCATTAGCATTTTATACCCCATATTATGATATTCATGCTTAATGTTTTAATGGTGGTGTAAAACCAACAGTAGTGGGGATATAATATGGGGAACACACATGAAAACTCACCAACAAAATGAGATTTGGGTTTGTGAAAGACGGGGGATGCCCCAATTTCTTGTGATTTTCCCGGGAAAATGAAGTTCTGAAAGGATGCAATGGCTTTACTATAATGTTTTTTTTTTAAAAAAAAACAAATTATCGTGACCGAAGATGCGGATTTGAGTAAAATCTCAACACTATTGTTTTGATATACAGTTTCAATATGTTTTAATAACTCATGGAACATTTAAACACAAGAGGAATTAATTTCCAGTGCGTTTCCGCCTTCCGAAGATGATCTACAAATGGTGGGATTTCCGTGGATTTCCCTATTGTCCATCCTTGATGATGATGGTGGTGATGATGATGACGATGAATGAGATGCAAATTGACATGTCAATGTTTTTGAGTCCCAGTTGAATCCACAAAGATGTAGACAATATGGATAGATCCAAGTCAATGTCAATATTTGTATCTCTGTAATGATGTAAACATTTTACTATTTTTTTACTAATTCATTATTACTAATTGTTTATTACTAATTATTTATTTCTAATTGTTATTATTTATTACTATTTATTGCTATGTGCACCTGTCCAGTATATTCCGCTATATCCTTTAACATGGGAATTGACAAGCCAACACATGAACAAGTCAGTGAATACAAAGAGAACACAGGCGGTACATTTGTAGAAGTGCAGGTCCTTTTCGGGCTCGTGCCGATTTAACAGTAGGAACTCATACTGACATGAAGTGGCGCTAGTCCATGACATCACATCACTGCATCACTGCTAGTCCATGACATTATTTATTTTTGTTTCCCTCCCTTTGATTCAACCACGTCTCGATTTTTGATCTTGCCAGGTTAAAGTCCTGCTGATTCGTTTGGCTCCAGGACTTTAACCTGGCAATGCAAAATCCCGATGAAAAGTTGGGAACATTTGGGAACAAATCCGGCTAGCCATGTAAAATTACCGGAGGGCACCTGGGGGTGCAGTTCCAGTTATATCCCAACTTATGGGGGGTTAAGATCCCATGGTTATTCCCAAAAATAGCCCTAACATTGTGAAAATCCCCACTATTCTTCCAAAAAAAAATCCCATGAGTTTCCCAAATTTTGATGGTAAACGACTATAGTTACTATTCCCCATGATTTTTTTTTCACCCCAACGGCACCCCGTGGTCGTGGTCACGTTGGTCACGTTTCACTGGGTTTCCCCAAGGCTCTTCTTGGAACTTCACTCCTTCGAGCTCCGTGAGCGCAAGAGCTCCAGTGGCCAAGTGGTGGACAGGTCGTCCCAGGGCATTGATGCTAGGAATACTATCAGGATCTATCAGGATCTATCAGATATATATCAGGTATACCCTCTGGTAAACTAACATAGCTATTGAAAATTGCCATTTATAGTGAGATTTCCCATAAAAAATTGTGATTTTCCATAGTCATGTTAGTTTACCAGAGGGTATATCAGGTATATATCAGGTATATATCAGGTATATATCAGGTATATATCATCCAGCCTAAAATTCCATAAACATGTTGGGATTTATCATGTTGATTGGTGTCACTAGATGGTGAGCGATTCGGAGCGGACTGGGTGTCCATATTCCCTAGTAAATGGATCTATCAGGATCTATCAGGTATCTATCAGAAATATATCAGGTATATATCAGGTATATATCAGAAATATATCAGGTATCTATCAGAAATATATCAGGTATCTATCAGAAATATATCAGGTATCTATCAGAAATGTATCAGGTATCTATCAGAAATGTATCAGGTATCTATCAGAAATATATCAGGTATCTATCAGAAATATATCAGGATCTATCAGGATCTATCAGGTATATATCAGGTATATATCAGGTATATATCAGGTATATATCAGGTATATATCAGGTATATATCAGGTATATATCAGAAATATATCAGGTATCTATCAGAAATATATCAGGTATCTATCAGAAATATATCAGGTATCTATCAGAAATATATCAGGTATCTATCAGAAATATATCAGGTATATATCAGAAATATATCAGGTATATATCAGAAATATATCAGGTATCTATCAGAAATATATCAGGTATATATCAGAAATATATCAGGTATATATCAGAAATATATCAGGTATCTATCAGAAAGTTATCAGGTATATATCAGAAATATATCAGGTATCTATCAGAAATATATCAGGTATCTATCAGAAATATATCAGGTATATATCAGAAATATATCAGGTATCTATCAGAAATATATCAGGTATATATCAGAAATATATCAGGTACCTATCAGAAATATATCAGGTATCTATCAGAAATATATCAGGTATCTATCAGAAATATATCAGGTATCTATCAGAAATATATCAGGTATATATCAGAAATATATATCAGGTATCTATCAGAAATATATATCAGGTATATATCAGAAATACATCAGGTATCTATCAGAAATATATCAGGTGTATATCAGAAATATATCAGGTGTATATCAGAAATATATCAGGTATCTATCAGAAATATATCAGGTATCTATCAGAAATATATCAGGTATCTATCAGAAATATATCAGGTATATATCAGAAATATATCAGGTACATATCAGGTATATATCAGAAATATATCAGGTATCTATCAGGTATATATCAGGTATATATCAGAAATATATCAGGTATCTATCAGAAATATATCAGGTATCTATCAGAAATATATCAGGTATATATCAGAAATATATCAGGTATATATCAGGTATATATCAGGTATCTATCAGGTGTATATCAGGTATCTATCAGAAATATATCAGGTATCTATCAGAAATATATCAGGTATCTATCAAAAATATATCAGGTATATATCAAAAATATATCAGGTATATATCAGGTATATATCAGGTATATATCAGGTATCTATCAGAAATATATCAGGTATCTATCAGACATATATCAGGTATCTATCAGAAATATATCAGGTATATATCAGAAATATATCAGGTATATATCAGAAATATATCAGAAATATATCAGGTATATATCAGAAATATATCAGGTATATATCAGAAATATATCAGGTATCTATCAGATATATATCAGGTATCTATCAGAAATATATCAGGTATATATCAGAAATATATCAGGTATATATCAGGTATATATCAGGTATATATCAGGTATCTATCAGGTATATATCAGGTATCTATCAGAAATATATCAGGTATATATCAGAAATATATCAGGTATCTATCAGAAATATATCAGGTATATATCAGGTATATATCAGGTATCTATCAGGTATATATCAGGTATCTATCAGGTATATATCAGGTATATATCAGGTATATATCAGGTATCTATCAGAAATTTTTCAGGTATATATCAGAAATATATCAGGTATATATCAGGTATATATATCAGGTATATATCAGGTATATCTATCAGGTATATATCAGAAATCTATCAGGTATATATCAGGTGTATATCAGGTATCTATCAGGTATATATCAGGTATATATCAGGTATATATCAGGTATATATCAGGTATATATCAGGTATCTATCAGGTATATATCAGGTATATATCAGGTATATATCAGGTATCTATCAGACATATATCAGGTATATATCAGAAATATATCAGGTATCTATCAGAAATATATCAGGTATATATCAGAAATATATCAGGTATCTATCAGAAATATATCAGGTATATATCAGAAATATATCAGGTATATATCAGATATATATCAGGTATCTATCATATATCAGGTATATATCAGTATCTATCAGGTATATATCAGGTATATATATCAGGTATCAATATATCAGGTATATATCAGGTATATATCAGGTATATATCAGGTATATATCAGGTATCTATCAGACATATATCAGGTATATATCAGGTATCAGAAATATATCAGGTATATATCAGGTATATATATATATCAGGTATATATATATATCAGGTATATATATATATCAGGTATCTATCAGGTATATATCAGGGTATATATCAGGTATATATATATATCAGGTATATATCAGGTATATATCAGGTATATATCAGGTATCTATCAGGTATATATCAGGTATATATCAGGTATATATCAGGTATATATATATATCAGGTATCAGTATATATCAGGTATATATCAGGTATATATCAGGTATCTATCAGGTATATATCAGGTATCTATCAGGTATATATCAGGTATATATCAGGTATATATCAGGTATATATCAGGTATATATCAGGTATATATCAGGTATATATCAGGTATATATCAGGTATCTATCAGGTATATATCAGGTATATATCAGGTATATATCAGGTATATATCAGGTATATATCAGGTATATATCAGGTATATATCAGGTATATATCAGGTATATATCAGGTATATATCAGGGTATATATCAGGTATATATCAGGTATATATCAGGTATATATCAGGTATATATCAGGTATATATCAGGTATATATCAGGTATATATCAGGTATCTATCAGGTATATATCAGGTATATATCAGGTATATATCAGGTATATATCAGGTATATATCAGGTATATATCAGGTATATATCAGGTATATATCAGGTATATATCAGGCATATATCAGGTATCTATCAGGTATATATCAGGTATCTATCAGGTATATATCAGGTATCTATCAGGTGTCTATCAGGTATCTATCAGGTGTCTATCAGGTATATATCAGGTATATATCAGGTATATATCAGGTATATATCAGGTATATATCAGGTATATATCAGGTATATATCAGGTATATATCAGGTATATATCAGAAATATATCAGGTATATATCAGAAATATATCAGGTATATATCAGGTATATATCAGGTATATACCAGGTATATATCAGAAATATATCAGGTATATATCAGAAATATATCAGGTATATATCAGAAATATATACCAGGTATATATCAGAAATATATCAGGTATATATCAGAAATATATCAGGTATCTATCAGAAATATATCAGGTATATATCAGAAATATATCAGGTATATATCAGGTATATATCAGAAATATATCAGGTATCTATCAGGTATATATCAGATATCTATCAGGTCTATATCAGGTATATATCAGATATCTATCAGGTATATATCAGGTATATATCAGGTATATATCAGGTATATATCAGAAATATATCAGGTATATATCAGGTATATATCAGAAATATATCAGGTATATATCAGGTATATATCAGATATCTATCAGGTATCTATCAGGTATATATCAGATACCTATCAGGTATATATCAGGTATCTATCAGGTATATATCAGGTATATATCAGGTATATATCAGGTATATATCAGGTATATATCAGGTATATATCAGGTATCTATCAGGTATATATCAGGTATCTATCAGGTATATATCAGGTATATATCAGGTATATATCAGGTATATATCAGGTATATATCAGGTATATATCAGGTATATATCAGGTATATATCAGGTATATATCAGGTATATATCAGATATCTATCAGGTATATATCAGGTATATATCAGATATCTATCAGGTATGTATCAGGTATATATCAGGTATATATCAGATATCTATCAGGTATGTATCAGGTATCTATCAGGTATATATCAGGTATATATCAGGTATATATCAGGTATCTATCAGGTATATATCAGGTATATATCAGAAATATATCAGGTATATATCAGGTATATATCAGAAATGTATCAGGTATATATCAGGTATATATCAGGTATATATCAGGTATATATCAGGTATATATCATCAAGCCTAAAATTCCATAAACATGTTGGGATTGATCATGTTGATTGGTGTCACTAGATGGTGAGGGAGCGATTCGGAGCGGACTGGGTGTCCATATTCCCTAGTAAATGGAGAGCCAAGGAGCTACTAAGAATTTCCCAAACACATGATTATATATATATATATAATATTATATTTGTATATCCATCATAAGGGTTCTCACTCTGGGATGCATGACCATACCACATTCATCCCATGTTTTGACCACGGCATAGGGGAACGACCTGAGAATCCAATGGTTGTACCATCACTTTCGCATTGAAATTGCATTTTGGGGTAACCACCCTATTTCGGACCAAATCCTATTAAAAAGATTGGTGCACAAATTCATGATCCATCATGATCAGGGTGCAGGTGGGTCATTCTTGTTTGTTTCAGATGGTGTGAGATGATGCACCCCCCTGGTGCCATGGCACCAGGCTGTTGGGGGACCTGGGTTACGATGCGGTTCATCCCTTGTTCGACTTCGAGTGCCAAAGGTGCTTGGCAGTGCTTGGTTGACCGGGTGTTTTCTTTGACTTTGGGATTCAAAGATAGGATCTTATTGAACAATGGAAATTGCAGAGGCGTGTGCTGCCCAAATCTTATGCCATATCCCAGTTTTCGGTTCAAAACAGCCACATGTTCCCGTGTTCGGTTTCAACACAGCCATGAAGATAGCTTCGAAGTCTGACTTCTGAATCTTCTGATTCGTCCATAAAGTTGGGGCATCTCCCTGAAATTACCTCCATTTTGGGAATCAAATGGAGGGCTTTAACATGTATAAACCATGGCCTGGGAATGGCCCCTAAACCATGGCAGGTGTGTGGCTGAGAATGGCACCTACCAAGCTGCCGCCTGGACGATGGAGTCCCCCTGGCAAACCTGGCGCGAGACACGCAACGCCTGCGCTTGCCGCAAGGCCTGTTGGCAACAGCTGCTCCAAGGCGGGTGGTAGGGCAGGGGTGGATCTATGCTATGGCTATGATAGATACATATGCAGTAATATATACATATATATATATATATACTGTGTTGCTTTTATCATAGGTGAATAGTTGTTATAGGGTTATACATAATATATATATACTATGCTATCGGGCCACCCCCACATATTTATATTTTATGTAATTATAGTATATATATAATATGTTATCCGGGTCACCCCCATATGTTTACATATGTATATATATATATTATCTTATCGGGTCACCCACACATACACACACATATATATATATACTTAAAACCCCACAACGCTTCCACTCAGCCATCACAGCAGCAACAGCCGGCTGCTGCTGCTGCTGCTGCTGGCTGCTGCTACACCTTTGAAGAGATGGAGGAGATGCAGGCCTCAGCAAACGTTCCAATTCGTGATATATATATATATATCAGGTTTATCATTTAAATGGGATATACAAGATTGGTGGGAAATATAGTCATAATATATTTGAGATATATATACCAGATTTATCATATTTAGATTGGTGGTAACATATACATCATATATTTGAGATATATACCAGATCTATCATATTTAGATTGGTGGTAAAATATATTCATTCATATATTTGAGATATATACCAGATTTATCATATGTTCGATATATATGTGTAACCGAAATTGGTGGTAAAATATATTCATCATATACTTGAGATATAAACTAGATTTACTATATTTTTGGGATATATACCAGATTGGTGGTAAAATATATTAATCATATATTTGATATATAAACTAGATTTATCATATGTTTAAGATATACCGAATATTGTTTGTATCCCTGATTGGTGGTTTGTATCCCTGATACCATGTTAAAGGGATGATCAAGGGCCCTTAGATTGATCACTACTGGCAGTAAATTGGAATTTCAATGGATTTCCTTCAAACATGAAGATAATCATGGTTCCTTTGAGCGCTCACTACCGGTAGTGAATTGGGATGTTCTTCAAGAATTGGGATGATCGGGGTTCCTTACAACATTCACTACCAATAGTGAATGGGGAATTCTTTCAAACATTGGGATGATCGGTGTTCCTTAGAACGCTCGCTACCTGATATAGGGAGCGTTCTAACAGGGAGCGACCGTCGCAACCTCTTAGAACACTCACTATAGCGGTAGCGAGCGTTCTAAGGGCCCCCGATCATCCCAATTGTAGGAAAAATCAATTCAAATCCCAATTCACTAGCGGGCGTTCTAAGGGCTCTCCATCATCCCTATTTTTGAAAAATCCATTCGAATCCCAATTCACTACCGGTAGCGAGCGTTCTAAGGAACCCCAATCGTCCCAATTTTTTAAGAAACCCATTGAAATCCCAAGTCACTACCGGTAGCGAGCGTTCTAAGGAACCCCAATCGTCCCAATTTTTGAAAGAATTCCCCATTCACTACCGGTAGCGAGCGTTCTAAGGAACCCCAATCGTCCCAATTTTTGAAAGAATTCCCCATTCACTACCGGTAGCGAGCGTTCTAAGGAACACCGATCATCCCAATGTTTGAAAGAATTCCCCATTCACTATTGGTAGTGAATGTTGTAAGGAACCCCGATCATCCCAATTCTTGAAGAACATCCCAATTCACTACCGGTAGTGAGCGCTCAAAGGAACCATGATTATCTTCATGTTTGAAGGAAATCCATTGAAATTCCAATTTACTGCCAGTAGTGATCAATCTAAGGGCCCTTGATCATCCCTTTAACATGGTATCAGGGATACAAACCACCAATCAGGGATACAAACAATATTCGGTATATCTTAAACATATGATAAATCTAGTTTATATATCAAATATATGATTAATATATTTTACCACCAATCTGGTATATATCCCAAAAATATAGTAAATCTAGTTTATATCTCAAGTATATGATGAATATATTTTACCACCAATTTCGGTTACACATATATATCGAACATATGATAAATCTGGTATATATCTCAAATATATGAATGAATATATTTTACCACCAATCTAAATATGATAAATCTGGTATATATCTCAAATATATGATGTATATTTTACCACCAATCTAAATATGATAAATCTGGTATATACATCTCAAATATATTATGACTATATTTCCCACCAATCTTGTATATCCCATTTAAATGATAAACCTGATATATATATTATATATATATATATATATATTATATCACGAATTGGAACGTTTGCTGAGGCCTGCATCTCCTCCATCTCTTCAAAGGTGTAGCAGCAGCCAGCAGCAGCAGCAGCAGCCGGCTGTTGCTGCTCTGATGGCTGAGTGGAAGCGTTGTGGGGTTTAAAGTATATATATGTATATGTGTGTGTATGTGTGGGTGACCCGATAAGATAGTATATATATATACATATGTAAACATATGGGGGTGACCCGGATAACATATTATATATACTATAATTACATAAAATATAAATATGTGGGGGTGGCCCGATAGCATAGTATATATATATTATGTATAACCCTATAACAACTATTCACCTATGATAAAAGCAACACAGTATATATATATTCCGTAGCCATTTTGGCTCAAGTCAGCTCCATAGTGGAAATTTAAAATTTGTAGTTTAAAAGTTTAAAAGTTTTTTTTTTTTGTAACGATGGCAGGACACGCAGCGTGGTGCCCCATGGCGAGGTCGGCGTCATCGACTGCAGTCTGCACCTGTGGTTTTAAGGTCCCAGAGCCAGAGCAGCCAGAGCAGCCGCAGGAGTCTCCGCAGCAAGCAGAGGAAGAAGCTGGGACTCCACACCATGAGGGCACGGCAGATCGCACAGAGTGTGATCTCCTCGGGAAGTCATTGAGCCTGGCAGTGATGGGATTCGACAAGGAGTCACAGGAAGCGGAAGCTGGCACTCCACAACGAGATGCTTCCAGAGGAAGAGGGCACGGCAGAGTGTCCAACGTTCATCCTGCTGACCTTCGCCTCTATGCGGCAAGCCTATCTAGGCTTGCCTGATGGCAATGCTGTTGGCGATGAAGGGATTGGCGCAGTGGAGGAAACAGAAGGCGCACCCATGGAACAGCTGGAGGAGGCCGGCGATGAGCGCGATGACCGTGATGACTGTAAGGTTTGGTTCAAGGGCCCCTCGAATCCCTTGACTCCACTTACCTTAGCGGGTCTACGCGTGGCCCGCGGGTTGCAGCCATTGTTGGCGGCAGCCTTGCTGAATCGCGGCACTACATCACTGCCTTCGTCTTCACAGTCGGGCTCGCTGTGTTGCGCTGGTGGTGTGGCTTGGCGCTTTATGCTGGTCTCCCTCTACCGGGTCCTCCTTGTGGTGTTCTTCATCCTGGACAATTACTCCATCGTGCAGAAGGCGGTTGCGAAGGACCAGAGCCATTGCCAGGCGTCGCTGGCATCTACATCGCTCTGGTGTGGTGGTGCTTGCACCATTCCAACTCTGGAAGCTGCAGCAGCAACTTGCCAGTCATCATTCTCGCGATCCTCACCTTCTCCGAGCTATCAGAGGTGCAATGGTATTGCCCCTGCGGACGAAAGAACCGCAAGAACGCCTGGCACTGCCCAGACTGCCGCACCTCATGGACCTACGGCACTCCGGCAGAAGACCAAGCGCCACAGTCGCCGAGGCAGGCACGGAGCGATCGTGGACACTCCTATGCTCAGACGTGGCAATGGCCACAGGAACCATGGGTGCGTTCAACAAACAGTGCACAGAGTCGACCTCCCAGTCCTCGCCAGCGGCAAGGTGGACGTGGTCACGGCCGCAAACAGCGGCGTGGGAAAAAGGTGCAGCAGCAGGCCGCAGAACAGTATGCTCCCCAGGGTTATGGGGCGCAACCGCCGCTGCCGCCTCCTGCCACACCTCCACCGCCAGCTTCTGGTGGACAGGTACCGATGCCGCCCGCTTCTGGAGTGGCCATTGCAAGTGCACCGAAAGCCCCAGTTTTGCCTGCACCGTCCGAGGAAGCGATCAAACTCAGGTCTTTGACACAGAAACTCAAGAAGCATCAAGATCTGGGTATGGAGCTCCCGGAAGATGTGCAAGACGATCTCAAAGATGTTTGCATCAAGGAGGCCAAGTCCCAGCGCAAGACGATGCATCTGGCCGTGAATGCCATGGACGATGCGAGGCAAGTGTACGACGATGCAGTACGTGCACGTGCCCAGTTGCATTTGCAGTGGAAAAGTTTCCTTGCAGAAAGCCTGAAACTCTGGCAGGGGCATACCACAAGCTTCCAATCACAGGAAGCGCAACTCACTGCCAGAATACAGGAAGCCAAGGATGCATTTGTCCAAGCAAGAGATGCGCTGAATGCAGCCAAAATCGAGGCGGCAAATATGGTCCCGGTCGACGCCAAGTCCACCGTGACGGTGTCAGACGACGAGGAGATCAAGGACCTCAAAGATGTGCCAATGGCAGCGGCAGAACGCATTGCGACAGGGCTGAGCAACCTCGTGGAGACCATGTCCGTGCTCCACCACCAGACAGAAGAGTTGGTGCAGGAAGAGCAGCGAGCAAAGCGTCCACGAGTTCAGCCAGAGCAACCAGGAGTGGCTCCTTCAGAAGCTGCTCCCGTTGGTGGCGCTTTGGCGTCCAGTGCACCGCCTTTTGGCACGCCCGGTGGCCAGTGACTGAACAGTACGACCACCAAGGGCTGATTGTGCCTGCCTTTGATGGCGCTGAGCACTACCCCATTGTTGACAAGTGGCTTCATTCTGTACCACAAGAGCCCGATTTCATGACAGAATGGAAGGCCTCAGAATCGGCTGTGTCCCTAGCATTTGAATTGGGACAGCCCACAAAGTTGCACAGAGGCAGTGGTTTGAAACGACCGACCCGTTTGAAGACGCAGAATCAGGTGCGTTTTGCGCCTTCGGCTGAAGTTTGCATTTGGGATTCGCAAACCAGGCTTGTTCCTCTTTCTGCGTTGACTTGTTGGCCTGCGAAGCCATGGTCATTGGTCTCGAATTGGGAAGGGCAACCACGCCATGTGCCCAAGAAGTATCGTCAGCCTTGCTTCCCACCTTCCTGGCATTCGATGGTGGCATTTCATTTTCCAAAGGGGACCTCCTCAAGAGGTGAAGTTCCAGTTTCCCAGCTGCGCATCATGGACGAGTTCGTCAATTTACCGCATATCCCTGATGACGATGGCAATGGGCACCTTCCTGGACATGTTCCCAATGGCCAGCCACCTCCACAGCAGCCGGATTTTACTCACAACATGTTGGCCCAGATGGACCCTGCGTTAGCTACCCTTGCTAACTTGCAGCAACAAGGAGTGCTAGTGCGTACTTGGTACATTCACCACGAGACGCACATGCGGAACGACATTCCAAGGTTAGTGAGGCTTGGAGCTGATCGGCACCAATGGATCCAGCTGATCATAGATGCTTGGGAGGGTGTCATTGATGTTGCACTACCCAAAGCATTTACCTTGCCAACACCGATGCCCTTTCGTGGACCTGTTGTCCAGTTCATTGCGCTTGACATTATTGTTTCGCAAGGGCTCCACATTCCCAGGTTTTCCGGACTCGTCTCAGTCCACTTCCAAGATGATTTGGATGGCTTGCAGGCGTTTGTCATCGCGGCTTCTTTTCCGCCATGGGTCAGTGGATACCACATCGTAAGTGCTGCTGAAGTACATGATTACTGCTCACCTATCTCTGGACGAGTTTGCAGCATTTTTCATGGATGGGAGGCTATTCCCGTTGACACACAGCGGTTGCACCACATGCGCCCAGGGAACTCCTTCATGATTCAGGTCCCACATGACCCCAATATTGAGATTGGCAACACGCAGGCCGCATCCAGCACTTTGGCCAGTGCTGATACCCATGGGATGCCTGGTGGAACTGTGCAGCAACATTTTGATACTGGACCAGATGATGATGAGCAAGATGGCTCGGGGCCCGAAGAGCCGCCCTCTCCTGGCACACCTCATGATGCGCCGGAGCCAACTGGGCCACTGTTCAATTGTCATTTCTACAGGTTGCGGCATCCACCATTGCACATCTTTATGCGCAATGCAGCAGGGGTACCTATGTTACAGGAACTTGCCCACCAAATGGGGGTTGTGCCAGCCAGCCTCCTGCATGCACATCCTCTCCGTGCCTTGATGACAGGAGAACGTACCGATGACTGGAGCTTTGTCTTACAATCAGTCACCGATTTGCCTGCGGCGTCTTCAGACATGTTGGTGGTCATCGACGTGGAGGTTCATTTCCATCCTGTTCATGGGACCCTTCAACCAGTGCCTGCTGCTGCACGCAGAGTCGTGCGTGTCCCACTGCATGTGACCAGAAGTGCTGTGCTTGGCTACGCCGGCGTTCAGACCTATTGTACTGCTCAGAACGACCGCTGCCTTGTCCAAATGAATGGAGTTGGCTGGCCCATTCTGCAACCAGGCCCACGGGTGATGCAACATGGCACGTATCTCCGTGTCATTGTACCGCCGCCAACTGATGGCACTAACTCACTTCAGGCCATCCAAGTGAGTGAATCAGAAAGACAACGAATGATTGTGCCCATGCCAGCCCACTCGCAAGCAGCCGGCACGGCACCTTCGCCTGCTCCATTGCCTGTGCCTGGTGCGCCAGCACCTCCAGCACCTGCACAAGTGCATGGACCATTGCCTTTGTCTTCGGACTGGTTTTCGGCCTTGCAAGATGTCTTTGCTGAACAATCATTGATTGAGTTTGAGGATGAAGGTCCCATCTTGTACGTTTGGACATGGATGATCAATCATGCGTCTTTCAAGCACTGTCCGGCGCCTCGAGTTGTCAGGCTTGATGAGCTTGCTCACCTCTGGCTCACTGACATTTTTGAACCATGGGCAGTTGAACTGCAAGTGGATGCTCCTACGCAGATACGCATTGTCCATGCTCGACCGCCGACAGATTCCTTCCGTATTGATACTGTCCATTTGATGATTGAGCAGCACCCGACTGAAGCACGGGCAGCAGGCGTGCTCTCTGCTGTTTTTCATGGTCCTCAAAATGATCGCTTGCTACAGGCAGGACATTCTCTGCCTTGCTGGCTGTGTACTGAGGATGTCATCGACATCATGCAGCTGAACCACATTTGTGAGGCCCAGGTTTGTAGAGCATCAATTGGAAGGGTGCCAATGGAACAGTTCATTCGCCACGATATTCCCTCGGCTGCCAGCATTGAACTTCATGTACGCATGCCGCGTTGTGAAGGACACGAGAGGGCAGGTAGCTTTGGAGAGCGTTTCGTGCCGCGAACTGTTTTGCCGACTTCAGCTCATTCCCTGATGCAAATCTCCAGGCGATGGCATCGGCGTGTGAGAACATCAGAAGCAGACACTCCCGCACCACAAGATCACTTTGCTGGGCAGCATCAAGTTGAGTCGCCTTCATTTTTGAATTGCGTGCCTCCAGTTCCAGCGGTCCAGCCAAATTTTGCTTTGCCTTGGCCTACTACATGGCGATCTTTGGATGATGTCTGGGCATTCTTTGGAGTTGAGCATGCAACCCATTTTCCCGATGGCATCAGTGTCGAAGTTTGGTACTCGGACCACCATCGACGACCATGGTCAGAGGCGGGTCGTCTGGTCCGCCTTCCAATGGACTTTGTGCAATGGGTTCCTGCCATCCTCCAAGCTTGGCACGACTGGCTCATTCCTGGCGTTGAGGTTGACATCATTGTGGTTGCGCCAACACCCATTGGAGGTGACAATTTGGCACACTTTCATGTGATAATTGTGCAGCAGCCCATGAATCACCAGTTTTCCTGCATTCTCACAGTGATGGACAGATTTGCAGACCCCTGGGTGCCCAATCATGTCTGCGTTTTGCTTCCTCATGCCGTTGACCATTGGGCTTTGCTACATGCAGCCGTGGTCGATTTCCAATGCCCGCCTTTTGATCCAGGAGCCAGATGCCGCACGCTGTACGGCAACCTTGAACTCATGGCAGGCAATCTGTTTCCTGTGCAGCATGCTATGTGCTTTACCATCACGGTGGAAACGAATGGGCCCCTTCCAATGGAGCTGCCCGGCACGATGCCCATTACCCTGGAGCAGATGCCGGAACACGACATGGTGCTTATGCTTCAGACCAGCTTGAGAATGCATGTGGCCTTTGCGGCACACTCCTCCTCTGCTGTTCCATCTCAAGATGGAGGGCTTGATCCTGTTGTTCCTCTTGATGATGGTACCTGCTTTCGGAACCAGCTTGCTCTGTTGCACTCGGCGATTGCTAGTGCACTACAAAAGATCAAGGACATATCATGCGAACCATGCCCAACAATTACATCAACCAGGATCGGTGAGATGCCAGCACATGGGCCTTTGCCCTCACGCGTTGCCGACAAGAAGACCACCGTTCCGGTCGTGCTCTCGCTTGATGCGGTGCTGATTCCTGGTGGTGATCCTGATTTACCGCGCTATGATGATCAGCTCTCCACAATTGCTTGGTTGCAAGATGACAATTGGGCTGCCACTTGTGCCAATGCAGACCCCTTTCTTTGCCTTTTGCCCACTGCCGGATGGACTGCAGATTCCGTTGGAATCATATTTTGCCTTGGAGAACTCCGATGCTGTTCCACCATGCTCTGCTGCCCAATGGGAGCTATATGTGGACGGAGCCACATCGCCCACAGCTGCAGCATGGAGTGTTGTGATTGTCAAGGCTGACCCATCAGGTACCACATTTCATGGTCAGTTGTCAGGCCATGTCAACATCAATAGGGCTTCCCCTACATGGATTGGGGCCGACACGTTGGACAACATTGCGGCAGAATTTCAAGCCTTTGCTGTCGCCCTGTTTGTCTCCTTGTCAGGACAGTAGCCAGGAAGGATAGTGATTCGACCAGATCTACAGCTTTGTCGTACCATCGCTACTTTCGAGCACTGCACAACATCAAACCCATTGCTGGCCAATATCATGAGGCTGTTGGCGTACTGGTTAGGCCCCGCTTTGGAAGTCCTTGAAGTTCGCGGGCATCAGAATCATCCTTGGAATGAGCTGGCCGACCGCATCGCTAAGTTTGCGGTGCATGCCCCTTCTGACTCAATCAATCCAGTCCCCTTCAAGCCGTTGCATGATTTGGCCACTGCTCCACTTGACTCGCAGTGGGCTTGGCTGCAGAACTGCCCGCGCTCATTGCTGCATGCATTTCCACCCCTTTGTGAGGGGCAAGTGATGCAGTTCCCGCATTCTTTGAGACGGGTTGGGGTTGGGCAATGCTCTCCGCACATGCCCACTGTCAATGATGCACAGAACATCCAGCTTCAGCTTCAGTTAGCCACAGTCAATGTTCTTGCGCTGGAAGCCACCCTTGACGCAAAGGAATTTGGTCGCCGAGTTGGAGTGCGCACCCAGCGCCTTGACGCGCAATGGCATGGCCGAGGTCTTCATTTTCTTGGTCTTCAAGAAGCCAGAACGCCTTCTGGTGTTTTCCACTCAGAACATTACAAGATATGGTCCTCTGGTCACCATGGGCCCGTGGCCGCTAGCTTGGGTTGTGAACTATGGTGCCACTTGTCCCTGCCCATCGCGGCCACAGAGCAAGGCATCAAGCTGACTCTCGCTGACTTTCAGGTTGTAGTAGCCCACGCTGATCCTCGCCGGCTGATTGTGCGCTTTGAACACAACCTCCTTTCCCTCACAATGGTGGTCCTTCATGCGCCGTGCCTTAATGGAGCTCGAGGCAATGGTCACTCACCTTTGGAGGAGATTCGCGAGTGGTGGCACGATACCTCCCAGATGATTCATCAAACTGTCCATGGTGAACTTGTTTGGTATTTTGTGGATGCCAATGCCCCGTTAGCCTCGTGTGCTACGGAATATGCAGGGCTTCATGGAGCTGAACCTATGAATCCTCAAGGGCGACTCTTTGAAGCCTTCCTGCAAGAGCAACAACTGATGGTACCCTGTACCTTTCAGCAGTTCCACACTGGACCAACTACTACATGGACCCATCCAAATGGCCATAAACTCCGACGCGACTACATCCTTGTCTCCAAAGCGGCGGCAGAGATGGTTCAGGCTTCTTTTGTGCTTGTCGATCATGACACGACCTTTGAACATGAAGATCACCTACCAGTGTGCTTACGGGTCGGTGGCTCACTGTGCCTTCAAACCAATGACACCCGGCGTATCAAGTGGGACTATGCCAAGCTACGAGAATCCCAAACCGTGGCTCAGTTTCAAGATGCCCTTGCCACGTTGCCCATCCCGACCTGGGATGTCAATGTTGACCAGCATTGCCAGCTCTATGAAGCTAATCTCCTCCAACTAGCTCGGCAGTTTTTCGAGAAGACTGGCTCAGAACGTGTTCGCCCACAGCTTTCAGCATCTACTTTGAGTTGCATTGCCTTCAAGCGGCATGTGCTTGATTGTGGTCGCACGTGGGGCCTTATGCAAGATGCAGAGTTCAAGGTTGAGCTTCGTGCTATTGAGAAAGAAGTGAAAGCCCGAGTTCATGCTGACCTGCAGATCTTCTACGACCAGTTGTTGGTGGAACTGCAAAATGCTGGAGAACTTCAGGATCTCAAGGTTGTCCATCGTATTCTGGCCCGGTTTGGATCCAAGAAAGCCAAAGCAGCTACCAAGTTCAAGCCACTACCTGCCTTGCGTAAGCCTGACGGCACCTTGGCTACTTCCTTCACTGACCAACAGATGATTTGGATGAAACAGTTTAGTGAAATTGAAGCCGGTACCCAGATCCACTGGCAAGAACTTCAACGTCTTGATCGTCCTGGCCTTGGACCGCCCATTGATGTCCAAGTTCAGCAACATTTTCCCTCGCCGTGGACCTTGCAGTGCATGATGAAGAAACTCAAGCGGGGCAAGGCCCCAGGGCTTAATCGCCTGCCTACTGAAGTGCTCAAAGCCGGAGCGGAGCCGATCTGCACCCAGCTCTGTGCCCTTACGTCCAAGGCGGTGGCGCACTGTAAGGAGCCGCTTGAGTGGAAAGGCGGAGTGTTGGTGCCCCTTTCTAAAGGGAAGCCTGATGCGGCAGACCCGCTTGGCTATCGAAGCATTTTCATCAGCAACTTCACGGCCAAGCTGTATCATATGGCACTTAGGTCTCATTTGGTTGACGTTTGGGAGCGTGGCATTGCTTCGCTGCAGCTTGGTGGGCGCCGTCATTTGGGTGCCGATTTGGCCCACCATCTTCTACAGGCCCATGGGCGCTGGGCCACGGCCAAGAAGAAGCCGTATGCACACCTGTTCTTTGACATCAAGTCGGCTTTCTATAGTGTCTTGCGACAAGCGCTGTTTCCAGCAGATGACCCACCAGCGTCCTTGGTGGCTGCTCTACATCGCTTTCGGGTCAGTGCCCTTGACATTGACTACTACATGATGAAGATTGTGCACGGGGACAACGCGACGGCCGGGGTTGATGATCACTTTCGTCGGCTGCTCAAAGATGCCTTGACCAATACCCACTTCTTCATCCAAGGGCTGGATGCCCCTTGTGTGACGAATCGTGGCACGCGGCCTGGAGATCCGCTTGGTGACCTCCTTTACAACATGATTATGGGCCTGATCCTTCAGGATGCTCGCCAGAGGATTCTCGCAGCAACGGGAGTCCAGTGGGTAGGGGACCCAGCTCCTTGCCGTGAATTTTTGGACCCCGCTGGAGTTCCTCCAGAAGCCCTGCTTGACTTGGCCTTTGTTGATGACTGTGCTATGGCCATTCATGCAGCCTCTATTCCGCGAGTGCAGGAGATTGTCACCCAGGCGGTGCATTCCATGGAAGTTGCAGCGAAAGGCAGAGGTCTCCTCCTGAACTATGCGCAGGGCAAGACGGAGGTTATGCTTCATATGGTGGGACGAGGCTCGACCGCGGCCAAAGTTGCCCTCAATGACGCCAACAATGTCATGGAGTGGACTATGGACGAGCACAAGTACCAGGTGAGGGTCGTGCATTGTTACAAGCACCTTGGCACATGGCTCCAACAAGGCGCAAAAATCAACAAAGAGGTAACAGCAAGAGGCACGGCAGCCAGGCAAAGCTGGGGAACTCTGCACCGCTCCTTCTATGCCAAAAAGTATGTAGCGGTTCCAGCAAAGATGAAAGCCTTTGCACCCTTGACCCTTTCACGTTTGCTCTACAATTGCCACACCTGGTCCCCAGTGTCTACCACGGTAGTGCAAGAGTGGCAGAACCATATCCGCAAGCCCTTGGGCCTTCTAGCCAGAGGTCAAACATTGGGGGTTTCCCCCTTGGAACTGGATGTCCCTACACTATGTGGGCTACTTCATGTTCTACCTCCTGAAGACTTGCTTCACATGGCGCGACTCCGCTATCTTAGCAGGTTGCTGCGAACTTGCCCGGTGATCCTTTGGCAGATACTGTTGGACAACGAGGCTGAGCAGCACTCGTGGATTCAGGCATGCGCAACATCGTTGGAATGGTTCCGCCGATTCTACTCGGATCACTTTGCCGTCCCCTCGACCAATGACGTGCGACAGTGGATTCCCCTCATCAGCTTGGATGCCAACTGGAAGGGTCGGATCAAAGCGGCTGGGCAAGCGTGCAAGCGGTTCCGTCAAGCTGAAGCTGAAGCATTGACCTGGCAGAAGCGCTTTGATGCTTCCTTTTGCGCTTCTGGTGGTGTGCTCCCAGATACACCGCCTACTTGCGCAGAGCGCTGGACTTGCAATCAGTGCGACAAGTGGTTTGGCTCTAAGCGTGCCCTCGCTGCGCATTCTGCTCGGCTTCATGGATGCCGACGAGAGGTTAAGCTCTTTGCGGTGGGGGATGTTTGCCAGGCCTGTTGTCGCCTTTTTCACAATCGCAGTCGCTTGACGATGCACCTTCGTGACGCAGCCCGTTGCATGGCTGTGCTGCAGAGCTGCTTTCCCCCAGTTACTGATGAGTACTTGGCGGAGTTGGACAAAATGGAGCAAGAAGAAACCGCATTGTTGCGGAAAGATGGATGGGGTTCTACGAAAGCCCTGTGCCCAATGCGGAAGCTTGCTGGCCCCTCACTGCCGCCGCCCGGTTCACAAGCTGCGCAGGAGATGTTCCAGAAGTACCGCTTGAGGCAGGGAGGCGGAAGTGTCGCTGCAACATGTCTACAAGGTCGCCGAGATGGACCCGTTGATGAAGAGCCACAAGTGCACTTGTTTGCCGCTGACTTCCCCGCCTTCATTATGAATTCTCACGAAGGATTGCAGCTTGGGAATGGACTATACGACCTTGCTGGCTTGGCGAAGGAGTACGCCATCCTCAATGTGCGTTCCATCGTATTTGTGCATTTCTTCTCCGGACACCGACGACGAGGGGATTTGCATCACCATTTGCAGCACAAGTTCCTCGAGCCTGGCCTGGAGATCCACGTCATTTCCGTGGATCTTTGTATTCAACGTGAACAGGGGAACTTGATCGCTCCGGAAGCCCATGAAAAATGGCAGAAGCACATTGCTTCAGGGCAAGTCGTAGGAGCGGGAGGTGGCCCGCCTTGCGAGACGTTTTCAGCCGCACGACATCAAGAAGGAGGTCCTCGAGCATTGCGAGATGGAGCTCACCCTTACGGGTTGCCAGCACTTCGTCAGCAAGAATGGCATCAAGTGGTTGTGGGCACGCGACTGCTGTTTTTCCTGCTCGACCAGTTGCTGTTGCTCGCGCAATGTGGCGGTTTTGGGTTTTGTGAACATCCACAATACCCAGTGTGGCTTCACTCCAAGGACCCGGCGAGCATTTGGAAGCTACCTGCGGTACGAGCTCTTTGCCTCCTGCGATGCTGCGCTGTTACGTCATTTGACCAATGCGTTTTCGGGGCTCCGGCAACCAAGCCTACGACTATCCTGCATGTGAGGATGCCTGGCTTTCGTAGGCGGGTCTTGGCCGAAGGCCATTTGGGTCGTTGTCATCATAGACCGAAGGCCCACATCCAATTAAAAGGCATGGAAGCAGACGGCCATACGTTCCGTACTGCTCGCTGCAAAGTGTACCCACCGGGCCTGAACCAGGCGCTTGCTGAAGCGATTCTTGCCCAAGCTGCTGCGGTGTATAGTGGTGTCAAGATCCCAGCGAGCATGCCTGATGATCTCACATCCTTTTGTCACGCGGATTTTGTGGAGTCCGATTTGGTACAGCCAGATTACCACCGGCTCAGTGTGCAGGCGTGACATGGGATTGCTGCAAACGCAGCGCTTTCAGCATGGACCAAGTGCAGACCGCACAGCAGCCCGAAAAAAAAAAAAATATATACTTATTTATACGTATATATATATATACATATTATATTATAGTCATAGATAGGTGCTAGCTGCTAGATGATATTTTGAGACGGTGGTGGGTGAGTTTTCTGTGTGAGATCAGCAGTTTGCCGCCTCCCGAGCCGCGGAGCCGTGGGGCTGATCAGCTGATGTCGCTGGTCCCCATCTATCAGCAACCCGGGCATCCCTTCAGGCCAAACTTGTCGTGACTCTCCAAGAAACATCCAGCGGTGTTTCTGGGTCCGTATGCACCTTTCCCAACCTTCAAGGCTGTGCAGGTGGATCTTTGCCCCGCTAAAAATTCGCCGGGATCAGAGTTGCTCTCACGCCTTGCAGAAGGGTCAGAAGGTTGAGCACTTGGTGCCATTACTTGTGGACAGCAGAGCTCCGCACAACCCGTCTCACCACTCATTTGCAGAAGGGGTAGATTGCCAATTTGAATAATAATAATAATAATGATAATAATAATAATAATAATACTTTCAAATTCAAGTGTCGTTCTTGCGTAAACGCTGAAGCCTGGGCTTGAACCGAAAAAATGCGATGTTGGAACAACAACAAAAACCATTCCATGGGTGGCCTTTTGGGTCTTCAATGTTGAACAACTTCTATATTTAGGAAGCGCAAATGTGTTCGGGTTGCATTACAACATCATGTTTGTTTGATGGGTAAATTCATGCACACCACCCATTAATTTACACAGAGAAAGAATCATCAAAATTTGATGAACTAGGTCCAATATGGCTCTGCAAGGTCCGCCTGCCAAGCAGGAGGCAAGACTCAGTCAGTTGGTTGGTGGTTTCACCGTCCTTTCTCTTTCCAAATGTCTTTATCTGCGAGAAATTGGGTGCGGCTTGAAATTTCAAGCCACCAGCAAACCACACCATGCGTTGAGACCCCGAGAGGAGTTAAAACGGAGACCAGGGTCGCAGGGTCCCATTTTGGACGGGTGCCTCTTGCCATCCTTTACCACGTGGGATGCCGGGATGCATTTCTTGTGGCAGCCTGCCATGGTGAAAAGTTGGGTGATTTTCCGATCAAAGAGGCATGGTCATCCCGATTTCTAGGGCGTCATTTGCCGATGATTTTTGGTTTCCAATTATGGGACGGACGCCCGAGCAGGATGTAGATGTTGGGACTTTGATGCAGATGGGCTTTGCAGACTCTATAGGACAGCGGCAAGCCTGGTGACTCCGGGTGAGGTGGAAGTTCTTCTAAAAAAATTGGGTTTTTAGATGTTTTAAGACCCTTTAGATTTTAGATAACTTTCAGATAGCTGAAGCGACATTTTTTCACATCCGGGCAGAGGTAGCAAACAGTACCTCCCAGAGAATCTCCTTGGCGCGGAGGAGCTGCCAGGCTCCGCCCCAGTACTGCCAGTCAGCCGACAGCTGGGCCGGCGAAATGAATGGCAATTGGGTTTTCTCCAAAAAGTGTGCCCGTTGAACGGCTGCGTCATGCTTTTTTGGGGCGTTCCCGGAGGTTTGTGGCGATATTGAAGGCGTAAAGAGTGGTGTTTTTGGCATGCAATGTGGCCGGATGAAGCTTCCTCCATGCATCTCATAGGAGAGAGATTAGACAGCCAACTATTGGCACTGGATCACTTAGTCACTAGGGTCTCCAGTTGACGTCATAATGTCATACTGTACCTGGAGAAAGTACGCCGTACGCGTGGTGTGATGTTCATACTTCACACTTGACGCGAACGGCTTATGCTACCCTTTGGGTGGGTTTTGTCACCCTTGAGGGACCATGATATCCTCTCATAAACCAACATGCGTGGAGGCGGACATGTTGGTGGAAATTGAGGGGAGGCAGAACTTTCTGAGGCCTTTTTAAGCGCCTTGGCCGGTGCTGTGTGGGTGGACCCTTGCAAGATTTTCTTCGCACCAGCCAGAATCCATTCGACCCTGCTCATGTTTTTTTGCAAACAGGAACGGGTGCCATCAAAGCAAAATTGCTACAACGATACAACATCAAACAGAAATTGGCCAAGTGTTTGACCCTTGGGCAGCACAACTTGAAAACCCAAGTTGCCACAATACCAGCAAGCGGATCACGTGCATTGAAGCGGCCAACCATTTTTACGTGAGTGGAAGTTAGCAGGAAATAAATGACACCAGGCCTAGCAGCTGCCATGTTTCATGGCGGGTGACGTGGAGCTACCAAGCCTACCAGCAGAGGGATATGAGCCCTTAGAGTCTTGGCAGATTCTGGATTTCTGTTGAACTCCATGGGCTTGGGCCTTCTTGTTGTAAGACCCAATCTACTTGAAAGCCAAGCCATTTCAAAACAACAAGTGCATTCAAAATATTCAAACAGCCTGTCAGCCTCAAGAAGGAACAACCGAGGCCAAAATCTCAGATCTAAACTCTTTCGCATGGGCTGGCCCTAAGTTGGCCTTGAGTCGACCTTGGCCCCCAAGGTGGCCCATGGCCGTGCCGTGCTGCCGGCCGAAAGCGGCCGCGAAAACGGCCTGTCGTTCAGCGGAGGGCTGCTGCAGGGGCTGTGGAGTGCTGGAACGAGATGTATCTTCTTTGATCTCACCTACATGCACGTCCGGTGGCCCAAAGAACTGGGAAGACCTGGGGTGGCGGCAGTTGGGGGAGTCGCTCTGAAGAGTTCGTGGCAGTTGTTCGAAACATCACTTGGGCATCAGCATCGTTCGAATCTGGACTTTCAGAAATTTGCGTGCTTCCATGTGTGCTGTTGATGACCATCCAAGTTCAGTGAATCAGTGAATCATATATACCAATAACATCCAATAACCAGTGGTGACCGGAAGGTGCCTGGGAAAAATTGGTTCACCTCACTGATTGTGCAGGTTTGGTCCAAGTTTTTGGCCTTCCTGTGGCTTGGTTCGCGAAGAAGCCAGGCTTCAGGATGCTTCAGGTCATTGGTCGCAGAGCAACTTCCCCAGTAAGACTTGAAGAAAGACCTGGGAGAACGTTGATTCAGAGCTGAGCGATCAAGTTTTGGCCCCTTTTGTATCCCTTTTGTATCCCTTTTGTATCCCTTTTGTATCCCTTTTGTATCCCTTTCTTTTAGATGATTTTACATTGATCCCTCACCCCGGCGTTCGAGGTGCTTTCTGAATGCCACCCTTCTCTTGGGCGAAGAGAGCTTCTATTCAGTGATGTCGCTCATCTGCGCTGAATCTGCGCTAGGCCTGTCGGAACTTGATCGTCGTTTGATGGATGTCTGATTTGCCAAGGTCGGAGCTGCCATCCTCTTCTAGCTGTGTCTTGGGCCTTATCCATTAGGGGGAAAGGGTTTTAGGACACGTTTTTGCGTGGAAAAAGACAAAAAATCTGGAAACCCCATTTCTGGCTGGTCAAAATCCAAGTCTTGTCGCTTGAAATCCAATTTCTTGTCGATCAAGGCACGCATTTAGTCCTTGACCATCTGCCTGCAACTTCCAATCTGAGGCTTGTTGAATCATCGTGTGGGCTTTTGCAACCAAGAAGGTGCTAACCTCTTCCACGACACCAACAGAGTTGAGGCCTTACGGATTCAGCTTGGTCCAGCTGTCTAGCTATTTGTTTCAGTTTTGTTCAATATACTATATATCATACCGTATTTTTTTCTAAGATTTCAAATATCAACACAGACACACTCGATATCTATGCTTGTTTATTTACTGTATTTACTGACTGATTTTTACTGTATTTATTTATTTGATTACTTATTTCTTTATTTGTGCACACGCACATCACACACATATATTACATATATGTAATATTATATATATACATACACATGTATGCATTGATGTTCATTTTTTAGGGATGAGGATCCCAGGCAACGGTTTGAGCTGCGGCCAGGTGGTTCTGAGTCCAGTGGAAAGTGAAAAGCTGCAACTGGAATCCCCCAGCGTTTGGACCCTTTGCGTGGTGCTGGTTGTGGCCTTTGCCAACTCGCGCTATGTCAACAAGATGAAGGATGGGGGTGCAGTGGTGAAGTTTTGATTACAACTAGTAGGTATCTCGCCTTTTCTTGCTTGTTTGCTTGTTTGCTTGTTTGCTTGTTTGCTTGTTTGCTTGTTTGCTTGTTTGCTTGTTTGCTTGTTTGTTTGTTTGTTTGTTTGTGTGCTTGCTTGCTTGCTTGCTTGCTTGCTTGCTTGGCTTGGCTTGGCTTGGCTTTGCTTTGCTTTGCTTTGCTTTGCTTTGCTTGCTTGCCTGCTTGCCTACTTGCCTGCTTGCCTGCCTGCTTGCCTGCCTGCCTGCGTGCGTGCTTGCTTGCTTGCTTGCTTGCTTGCCTGCTTGCTTGTTATGTTCCCTTGCTGATTTCTAGGCCGGCGAGTGGTAGGCTGTAGGATCTGCTCCGATCTGCGCCTTGGAGGCCTTCATCGTTTGGCCCTTGGCATTGCTGGGCTTGCTGCTTTGCACGTTGCATGCCGCAACTCGGCTGCAATAACTTGGCACTGGGCCCTCCGGCCAGACTCAGCAGCCACTTGCCATCAGAAGGGTTGTGATATGCTATGATCATTTGAAGCATATACCAATGAACAATCTCATTGCAAAAAGAAAGCAATGCCGGCTGGGTGAAAGTATGAGGCCCGCACAGTGGTTGACCTGGCGAGTTGTAGCTCAGCTGGATGATGCAGGGTTAGACCTGAGTCTTTTGACAAACAGCGCCATATGTCTGTAATGAGCAAGTAGCAAGATTAGGGCAGATTTTGGTCATTTCTATTTTTCGCGATTTATTAATGTTTTTTTAATACATATCTCTCTCTCGAGATGAGTTCCCCATTGAAACCTCCATTTATAGGGGATTTCCCATTGCCATGTTTGATTGCCATCGTTGGATCGACCACCCAGGCGGTGCAACGTCGCGGCATCATCCGGTGCACTGGACGCAGATGGAAGCGCATTGGGCGGACGCCCAAGTGGCGTTGGGAAAGTCCAGGCGGGTGGATGCCGTTGTCATCATCAAGTCGTATTTTTTTGGCAGTTGACACTACAAGGTGGTGCCCCTTACTGTAGCTAAGTTGGTCTATAACTACAATAGCTAGGATTTATGGTAGATATAACTATAATTAGTGGGCTTTATAGGCTAACTTATAACTGGGGGGACACCACCTTGTATTATTAGTTACGAATCATCATGGACATTGCTATTTATTAGTTGCAATATTACTATTTATTGGTACTACTGTCTAGTATGTTGGTGTTGAATGGTGTTGTAATTTTCCACCCTCTCCATTTCACCCATTGCCGGGGCCCAGGTTGACTCCCTCCTCTGGTGCACAGCGGGTGGCGGAGTATTGCTGGGTGCCGCCCCTGCCGAAGCAGGGGAAGATGACCACCGAGACGGTCTCGGCCGTGGCCGAAGATGACTTTCAAAGACAAAGTCTGGACATCAACATGACACTTTTGGTCCGGGATTCTTCGCAGCATTGGGATGCTGAATCCTGTTTTTTTTCCCAGATGAGAGCTGAATTCAATGGTGGATGATGGATGTTTATGGATATTAATTAGATTTATGGCATTTCAATGTGCATAAGTCTTGTGTACCTTCAGCTGCTAGGCTGCTAGCTTTGCCAAAACACTTTGCAGTGGGATGCAACTGTGTTCAACTCACCAGAGCCCAGGACATGTGGATCAGCTTGATGGACTCGGCCACTTTTCTCCTGGACTTTGACAATCAAAGCGCTGTGCGCATCTACTGTGGCAAGGTGGGAAAAACATCCAGACGCTCTGAATCGCTCTGAATTGGTGAAACCCAAAAAGCATGAAGTGGGTGGACACGAATGTCCAGAGGCTTCAAATCACCAAGATTCCAACCTAAAACTCATAATTTGTCCGATGTTTTGTATAATACATATGTTACATATGCTAAAATCAGGAGTTTCCTCCGGTTTTCCCAAAGAAGTCGGCCTCCAGCCGCAGGTCTTGCAGATGCGCGCGGTGTCGCAATGCCTTCGGTGGATGAACAACACTGAGCTTGGGAACCGCATCACTTGCCAGGTCAAGGGGCTGCTAAAAACCGGTTCGGCACCAAGAATGGTGACCAAAATTTGAGGAAAAGTCCATGATTTCACATGTTCCAGCTTTTTTTTGGGGGGATGTCTCTTATTTACATCAAACTTTTGGGATGACTCGAGGATGTTGGAGGCATTCAGTATCTGAATGAATGACTGCAAGTATCGTATCTTAATATATCTTAGATATATCTATAAGGACACCACAGAATAATTTTAAATACACACTGAATGCCCACATTTTTGCAGGACACGGCGCAGCCGCAGATCACGGCTATGGAACTGGAAGGTTTGATGGAAGCGGGGTCGCCACTCAGCTGAAGCGGTTGACGCACCGCATTTTTGGAAGAATTCTGATTGGGCTGAGGTTTAGAGACCAGCAGTTTAGGGGATCCAGACAACCCAGATGATCCAGCATTTTGGGACCCCTCTTTGCATTGCCAGCTGGGTGAAAGAGTCGGTGCATTCTGCTGGTTGGAATTCTGCAACCTGGGGCTCAAGCCGATCAAACTGACCTGAAACCGAAACCCTACGCGGTCATCCCGCCATTTTTGCAGCCGAAAAAACCCATGGCTGTTTTGCGTATCGTGAGCCTTTGCATGCTGCTGTGCTGCAGCGAGGCAATGTTTAAAAAAGACATGAGGACAGTTGGGGCTGCATGATGTGGGGCTTCTCCAAGAATTCCCTTCCTCTTGAAGCTGGATGTGTTGACATGATTTACCATATTCGTTTTTATATTATTGTGACGCGTTCCATGCATTCCTTGCGTTTGCGGGAGGACTGTCATGGAGGAGGAGTGGCCAGACATGAAACTTGCACGCAGAGAGGGATCTTGGGAGAGTCCTATGACCCAGGTGGGACAATGGGACGTGGTGCATGGTTTTCCCAGGTTCACCACACCTGGCTCACCTGGCCTAGGAAGCACCTGGGCGACGTGGTGTCACAGGCCACCGACAAGGCCAAGGCCATCGTGCATCAGGGGCAGGAGGCTGTTGAGGGCATCAAGGACAGCTGCCAGCCCAACCAAGTCAGCCCGTTGATGTCAGAGAGTGGGTAAAACCATGAAGGGTGTTAGTTTTCTTCCCAAATTTTGGCCTAAGGATGAGTGAAGGATATGGGATATATTGGATATATTGAAATAGGTCGTCAAATTGAAATAGGTCGTCAAATTCACTTAACGCTGCTGGGGGTCAATGACTTCACTAACTTAGTGCAGGGAATTCGTTACCTGGAGCTACTTCCTGGGGTCCAGGACCTGGCGCTGGACACCTTTGAAGCCGCCGCTGCGAAAGTGAATCAAAGCCTGAAAGTGGTGGGTCGAATGCCTTGACTTTGGCATGTTTTTCATACTGCAGATGCCAAGGGCTTCAAGGGGGAAGATGGAACAAAACTCCCAACACCTCCAGCTATCAGCTATGTATAATTCTATATGGGTGTCTGAGAATAGGGTACCCGGGTACCCCTTAAATTCCCTGGTTTATCCTAATTTTTCCGATTGACATGGCCAAAAACGGGGCATTGTGTACCCATCCAGCTGAGGTCAAGAGGTGAGGGATATGAACACCACGGCCATGAAGGAGATCATCTCCTTAGACGATAAGGTGACCTTAGCCACAGTTGGGGTTGGTGAAGCACATGGCTGAAGAGTCATGGGGAAATAGATGGGGGTTGATAAATATCTACATTGTATGTATATATATATTTACTATAATATAATATAATATAATATAATGTAATATATTACACTACAATATAATAAAATATAATATAATATAACATTTTTAAATAATACAATATAATGTATTATAATATAATATAATATA
This sequence comes from Cladocopium goreaui, assembly GCA_947184155.2. Taxonomy (NCBI): domain Eukaryota; class Dinophyceae; order Suessiales; family Symbiodiniaceae; genus Cladocopium; species Cladocopium goreaui. The sequence continues at coordinate 361,088 of CAMXCT020003558.1, read as the reverse complement.
ATATAATTAATATAATGTAGTTTTATTTAATACAATGCAATATACTTTACTATAATATAATATAGTATAATATAATGTAATATATTGTAATATCATAATATACTTAATGAAATATATTATAATATAATATAATATAATATGACATGCAATGTAATATTTAATATGATAATGAATATATACATATATATGTATATATAGTGTAACACATGATATATGACATATGATATAATATTTATTGAACTATTTTCACTGGTTGAACATCCTATGCCAAAGAAAGCGGTGTTCACCCTAGGCTGCATCTGTTTTTAGGTCAAGTCTGCCAAGAACAAGGCGGCCACTTTTGCGGCTGGTACCAGTGCTGTGCTTGACCCTTGGTGGTCATGCTGGGTTTATATGATGGTTGTATATCTATAATCATTTATCTATGGAATCTATGGTTGCATTGGAATACCCTCTGGTAAATTAACATAGCCATGGAAAATCATCTTAATGGCTTAATCAGCTGTTGATGGGTTGGCGCGTGGCTGGACTGTTGTATTCAATCTATGGCCAAAGCCACAGTACTCTTGACGAAGGGCACCTGAAAGTTGATGGGCCTTGGCTGTGTCTGCTGCTGGTGGTGGTGGTTGCGTTTTGTGGCAGTGGTGATGTGGTAGTGACGACCAGGACAACGAGGACAATGACGGCAATGCTCAAGTGAATCATGAATATGAGACTGAAAGCATCTGAACTTCCTCAAAACATTTTCCTTGGGTAGTAGTCTAAGCTCAAGGATCTCTTGGGGGTGCTGTCAAAGCCAAGGAACAAATCCAACCCATCTTCGAACAGTTTCTGGAGCAATTGCATTCAGTCACCAAGATGGCAACGGATGCCCTGAACAGCATCAGCCAGGAGAGGCGGTAGAAGTTTGCCTGAAATGATTCATGTGCACAGAAGTTCCCTCCCATGTAAGGCCGGTCCCAAGATTGGAAGATGGTCAGACCCAAAGACCCAAGTTCTTAGGCTTGCAAAGAGGCTGAGGAGCGGTTGTTTATCTATTTTGAACCCGCATTTTATGCCAAACAACTTCATATAAGGCACCAAGTCACTTCGTTTATGCTCGCAGGAGAAAGCCGTGATGTCCCTCGACAAGGCCATGGATAAGGTCTTCGCCACGGCCTCGTCGTGGAAGTTTGCCATGCAGGATCTGGCTGAGAAGCTTCAGCAGATGCTTGGCTCGGGAGACGTTGGTTAGCCGCTGGTTTAGTCGTATTTTTTCTTGATATCATATAGATTAGATTAATAGAGTCTTAATAGAGTAATGGTCATATGTAACATTATGAGATATGATGTAACACAATATATATGCGTTTAGATTTACATTTGTATTTGCACTTTTATTTACATCATGTTACATCTACATTTTATTTGTAATATTTTTTTTGGTTCTATGTTGGGAGGGTTCTGATGTATGATTGGGATGGTGAAGTACAGTCTGTTCTCATCATCGAATTCTCTTGGCCATGGATAAACCGTGGATGCTAAGGATGAATGAGAGCCTTTCCGGCTACACACCTGAAGAAAAGGTTGAACGTCCCGGCGCCGCCCGACGTCATGAGCGGCAAGCAGATCGGCAGGCCAGCCGTGCCGACTCCAACTTGACCAACTCGAAGCTTGGTTGCCATCGATGTTTGCACAGGCTTCAAAGTATAGCAAGGGAATTGACATAGATCAAAATGGGTTCATCCGCGAAATCCATGGCTTCAAACCATCATTGTCCCTACATGGTCATAACTGGCGGGGCATAGTCCATGTTGAGACACACCAACATTCCGGCGAACTTAGCTAAGGACGGAGCCTAAGCCTACGGTGGCTGCATTGGTGCAGTCCATGGCCATGGATCCAGTGGAGGAACTCTCCAAGACATTGAAGGGTCCAATGCTGCTTGCCTTACGAAATGTTTCGGGATGGTTGAAGTGACATGTAACATATTGTAACATCATGTAATGTCAACGATCAACAAGGGGCCTGGCAACTGCTTTGGACCTCTTTTCAGTCATTTTTAGGACTGCAAGCAACTCATCATGAGTCGGATTTTTGGAAAATCTAGGGTATCTAGGGTCGTTAAAAAAGGGGATCCTGGCATATCCTGACTTCCCGCTCACCCATCATGACCCATCATGTTGTGTTGGTGTCTAAAACCACAGAAATCTCCAAATCTCCAAGGAAAGAGCTGAAGTCGGCTGCCGCGAAGCTGAACGACATGGCAGAGGAGGTCACTGGAGCCATGGGAAGCTTCGTGGATGGCGCCTTGGAGGCCGCGAAGTCGAAGCTTCCCAAGTCCCTCATGGCCAATGTGACGGAGGTGCTGAAGGGCGTACAGCACGAGGCAATGCAGGAGCTGGAGCCTTTGGGAGAGGTGGGTCACTTGTCATTAACATCAACTGCCTTTTCCAGAGATCGCATCAACCCCTGTTTCTCCTAGAGTTGGTGCACTTGTCAAGCTGCAAATTTTGCTTAGGGTCAGATCGCGCAGGCTTTGAACATGTGGAATACCGGAATAGGCCTCAAAAGGAACGTTGCAATAGGCAAACAAACCATATATATATATATACCCATATATCATATATTCAATCATTTATGACCCCATTCCAAACCCTTTTTTATATAATGGGTATACTGGGAACATGATTTTCTCAAGCATCAAATTTTGGGGTGCGGTTCGAGACAATCCCCACACGTCCGAGGTCAGAGCATTGTCAGTGGCCTCAAAAAGGCCGGAACGGATGCTGGTCTCGTGGCGCACCTTTTTTCTTCCGACTTGTTGAAGTCTGGGAAAGGTTGAAACACTGGGTACCCTCTGGTAAACTAACATAGCTATGGAAAATCACTGGTTTTAATGGGAAAATGCACTAAATTGCCATTTTCAATAGCTATGTTAGTTTACCAGAGGGTAAACTTTAAAACCTTGGCTGGTTGATTCATCCACGTAGTTTCTCGCCCACAAATGGTGGGGAACACCAGAAATTCGTAGAAATTCAACAACACACCGGTCACTTTCGAAGGAAGATTGGCAATGGTAACACTACAGGACTACCATCGCATCAATATGCATCAATGATGCCAATGGATTTCACCGATCAGTTCTCGATTGCGAGACTCGTAAGGTTTGGACTTCGACTCCGGGGTGGCTGCGCGCTTGCCCTTGACTCTCCTCATGGGCTTGGCCATGGCATTCATCGGCTTCGCTTGATAGAGAGGCGGAAACGTCTAGAAAAAAGGATGGAGTGTGTCAGGGTCAAGGAATGTCATGGACATCAAAGTCGATCTGGTGGCCTCAAGTTAGGACAGATGGTCCATGATGGACACATTGGTGGCATTGGGCAATGCTGCTACCATCTGCAGTGAATTTGTCTAGCATTGAGATGAACCCATTGTGGCAGAAGGATGTAGAAGCAATATTTGCCAGGTTTTGGTGCGGGCACTAGTGGAGTCCTCCATTCTCTCTCTCTCTCTCTCTCTCTTTCTCTTCCCCTTCCTATATATGTACATTTGTATACGTGTCAGTTTGGGACGTTTGGGCATTGCTTTGGCAAGCCAAGTTTTGCAACCATCGGGCTCAAGCCGATCAAACTGACCTGAAACCGAAACCCTACGCGGTCATCCCGCCATTTTTGCAGCCGAAAAAACCCATGGCTGTTTTGCGTATCTTGAGCCTTTGCATGCTGCTGTGCTGCAGCGAGGCAATGTTTAAAAAAGACATGAGGACAGTTGGGGCTGCATGATGTGGGGCTTCTCCAAGAATTCCCTTCCTCTTGAAGCTGGATGTGTTGACATGATTTTCCATATTCGGTTTCTATATCATTGTGACGCGTTCCATGCGTTCCATGCGTTCCTTGCCTTCCTTGGGGAGGACTGTCATGGAGGAAGAGTGGCCAGACATGCGACCAGCTCGCAGAGTCGGGTGGTGGGTGAATGGTGGAGTATACGTTTGCACACTGTCTTGTGCTGTGTCATACTAATTACATTATACCTTTATGCATAGACGCCACACCTAGACACGCTTAAAAACAGAATAGATAGAACAGTTCGGAGAAATTATGAGGTAAACCTCAGCTCTAAGATCTTCGAACATTATCCATTTCCCCCACTAAGAAATATCTCAATATGAACGCCCCAGCTGAATAGATGCGACACTAGACCAGGGTTCCTGGGTGGGAGTATTTCATATTGGAAGGTAGGGATTGAAATCGCTTGTGCTGAGATCACAATCTATTTATCCAATCACATACAACTCATTCCAACGAGAATTATACCAGGGATTTAGTGGTTTGGGTTTGTCTGAAAAAAGGGTGCCCCAAAATCTGCTTGAAAACAATTGTCCGCATCCCCGATCTTTGGACAAACCCAAAGAACATTTTGTGGGATACCCCACATGGCCGATATTGCGTATACTCCAATTGTTGCTTGTCTTTTACCCCATTAACACATGATTATATATCATGATATGGGATGCAACATACTACTGCAGCTACATTAAGTATTGTAAAGAACATTAACGTCGTAAAAAGTATTATCCACAGTATTCCGCTGAGGACAAAATGGCATATTACACACTAATCCATTCTCCAGTTGCATGCTTACATTATGCCTGACTACGTGTTACTTGCTAATATTCTACCACATTTTTGCCAAAACATAGTTACTAAATGGATAACAATAATCATACTCATCCATTCTTATATGCTGTACTAACTATATATACATAAAATCCATGTTAGTGAAAATTGTCATAATAAGCAACTGTAATTACACTATTACTAAATATGATACCAGTAGTACCGCACAAGGCGGTGGCGGAAGTTTCAAAAATTAGACTGATGGACTGATGGACTGAAAGGTGGTTGGAATTGTCTATTTTGTGGTTGATGGTTGCAGTGGTCACCTGATCGGTCACCTCACCCACAACTGCTGGATGTAGTGTGGTGTAGTGCAGCTGTAGTTGTAGTTGTAGTGGAGTTGTAGTTGTGGTGTAGTGTAATTAGTGTAGTGTAGTTGCAGTTGCAGTTGTGGTGGTGTAATGAGTGTAGTGTAATGTAATGTAGGGTAGCGTAGTGTAGTGTAGTGTAAAGTAGCGTAGTTGTAGTTGTAGCTGTAGTTATAGCTAGTGTAGCGTAGTGTAGTGTAGTGTGGTGTAGTGTAGTGTAGTGCAATGTAATTAGTGTAGTGTAGTGTAGCGTAGCGTAGTGTTGTAGTTGTAGTTGTAATTGTAGTTGTAGTTGTAGTTGTAGTTGTAGTGTAGTGTAATGTAGCGTGGTTGTAGTTGTAGCTGTAGCTGTAGTTGTAGTTGTAGTTGTAGTTGTAGTGTTATTGGAGCGTAGTGTAGCGTAGTGATCGTAGTTGATACTGCCACAAAGCCGTCACGTTTTGCTCACTGGCAAGGTGCAGAATCCCTTGTGCCTCAAAACGGTATCCGAACGTCCAAAAGTGTTCCGAACCCCTCAGTTTTTTCCACATTTGACTTCGAAATGTGCTTCGCGCCACAACGGCGGGCACTTTTTCGACATCTCAACTTCCAAAAGTGGTCCGACTCTGACGTGTTTTGTACATTTTGACTTAGAAATGTGCTTCGCGCCAAAGTGGTCCGACACTGAGGTGCTTTGTGCATTTTGACTTGGAAATGTGCTTCGCGCCACAACGGCGTGGACTTTTTCGACATCTCAACTTCCAAAAGTGCCCCGCAACAGTGTTTCGCGACTTTCTACCTTTTCGCGCACCTGCATCTTTCTTCTGACTCTTTCTGATTCTTTCTGACTCTTTCTGACTCTTTCTGACTCTTTCTGACTCTTTCTGACTCTTTCTCTTCTCTGATCTTCTCTGATCTTCTCTGATCTTCTCTGATCTTCTCTGATCTTCTCTTCTCTTCCCTTCTCTTCTCTTCTCTTCTCTGACTCTTCCCACCTCTGCTTTTCCATTTGTCCATGTTGTCGGAAGTTTGACTTCTAATTCTAAACCCCCTTCGGCTTTAGCAATCATTATTCTCATACTATATTGTACTATATACTATATTATATATACAATACAATGGATTATGATCCATTCTTTATGCCCCATCTTCGTAAAATTTTGCCTCAGGAAGCACCTGGGCGACGTGGTGTCACAGGCCACCGACAAGGCGAAGGCCATCGTGCATCAGGGGCAGGAAGCTGTTGAGGGCATCAAGGACGGGACCGTGGCCAATCCCCCCAACTCGATGAAGGTTTACACCTGGGAAAATCATGAAAATCCGTGAGCTTTGGATGTTCAATTGCAATGTTTCATTGCCGGAGTATATATATATATGTACGGAATGTACGTTGTCATAGTTTATAGACGATTGTAGATGATAGAAAAATATAGAAAACGACTACAAACACAGACGCGCACACACACGATATATATATACATACAATTTTTTAGTAGATTGTATTCTGCATTTTGCTATTTGGCCAAATTATTTTTTCTTTTATAGGTTATGTCGGTTATCCACGCCATACCGCATGACTCATTGAAGGACATGGCGCTAGACACCTTTGAAGCCGCTGCTGCGAAAGTGAATCAAAGCTTGAAAGTGGTGGGTCATTTGCCTTGATTTTGACATTTTTTTTTTGATATTTGTTCAATCAATGAATTGACTTTCAAGGGGCAACTTAGAAAAAGGAAACGACACCATTTTTGTTTGCCATAAGGTAATCAACTATATCTAGGGTGTCCTGTGACTTTCCCTTAAACCAAACCTGGGACGGCATTTTTTCATGTTTTTCCAAACTGTAGATTCCTTCCATCGGAAAAATTTGGACATAGCCAGTGCCCAGGCCAAGAGGTGAAGGATATGAACACCACGGCTATGAAGGAGATCATCTCCTTGGATGAGAAGGTGTGTGCCAAACCCATCAACGCAAAGCTTCAAAAAGAACCAATCAGAAAAGTTGGGAGACGCCGGAGACACCCCTGAAACAGGTTACAATATGGTTAGAAAATGTTAGAAACCTTCAGAATCTTCAGCCTTTTTCATCGGTGGCGATGATAGCTCTAGATGGATGCCTCGGTTCAGGTCAAATTGGCCAAGAATAAGGCCGCCACTTTTGCAGCCGGCACCAGTGGAGTTCTCGATGCTTGGCCGTTCAGTTGACTGTGGTGTATCATGAGCATTGCCATGTGGCCTTAGAGGAAGGGCGGCCGCAACCAAGGAACAAATCCAACCCATCTTCGAACAGTTTCTGGAGCAATTGCGTTCAGTCACCAAGATGGCAACGGATGCCCTGAACAGCATCAGCCAGGAGAGGGGGGACATGCCGGAAATACTGCTCTAGTTTTGTGAACAAGTTGCACTCATACCCACAACACTTCTTCACACACTTTCACGGTGATGATGGCTCAATGAACACGGGCCATGTCAGGCACCAAGTAGCTTCTGGACCCCCAAAACTCGCAGGAGAAAGCCGTGATGTCCCTCGACAAGGCCATGGATAAGGTCTTCACCACGGCCTCGTCTTGGAAGTTTGCCATGCAGGATCTGGCTGAGAAGCTGCAGCAGATGCTTGGTTTAACTTTAACAGTTTCAGAGTTCAACAGGTCCAACCAGAGGCCCGAGCTGGCGCAACCTGTGAATGTCTTGCAATCTTTAGATTTGTGTTTGTTCTGATTTGTTCTGCTGATCAGTTGGATGCCAAGGATGAATGAGAGCCTTTCCGGCTACACACCTGAAGCACATGTTGAACGTCCCGGCGCCGCCGAACGTCACAAGCGGCAAGCAGCTCGGCAGGGCAGCCGTGCCGACTCCAATTTGACCAACTCGAAGCTTGGTTGCCAGCCTCTGGCAGGATCTGACAGATGGGTAGATGCCTTGGGGGCTGCTTCCTGAGTCATCAGCCAAGGACTGAGTCTGAAGAGGTGGCTCCTTTGCTGTCCATGGATCCAGTGGAGGAACTTTCAAAGACGCTCAAGGGTCCAATGCCGCTTGGAGAATCCAGTGTGTTTTCTCGATCACTTGCATGATTTTGACATGGACAAGTTGAAAAGTATGTTCAAAGAAAGGGCACCCTGCAAGACTTCCAAGGAAAGAGCTGAAGTCGGCTGCCGCGAAGCTGAACGACATGGCAGAGGAGGTCACTGGAGCCATGGGAAGCTTCGTGGATGGCGCCTTGGAGGCTGCAGAGTCGAAGCTTCCCAAGTCCCTCATGGCCAATGTGACGGAGGTGCTCAAGGGCGTACAGCACGAGGCAATGCAGGAGCTGGAGCCTCTGGGAGAGGTGGGTCACTTGATTTCCAAGTTATGATCTCTTTATTTTGTTAAGGGAGTTCTACGGATTTACACTCATTCAAAGTAGCATGAGTAATGAGTAGCATAGAAGAGTTTCTGATCTCAGAAAGGAGTTTTGTCTTGGTTTCAAGCTGTGTAGTACAAAGAGCGTCAAAGAATCAAAGAGCCTTCATCCTGTACCCTGAATATCACATAAATGATGATGTTGCCCCTAGTGTAGCGGGCACCTTGCTGAGGCCGGAGCATTGTGGGTGGACTGTACAAGGCTGGAACTGATGCTGGTCTCCGGCCCTTGGCTTCGGCAACATTTTTTTGGGGACATTTTACACTTTTTAAGCATCAAGCAGCCATGGTTTCAGCACTACAAAGATCATGGCCAAGAGCTTTCCGCTTCCATTTTCTCGGCCTGGCCTTTAGCCTCTGGTAAATTCACATAGACCCTGAAAATAGGCCACTATCCAGTGGAAACTCATCTTCCCACCCATATCTGCCAGGGTCTATGTTAATTTACTGGAGTGTAAATCTCGTGGACCACAACTAGTCTAAAGAGACAATAGTCAATAGTATTGATACCCTCCAAAAACCTGCAGTCAGTTATCGACTGCGAGACTCGTAAGGTTTGGACTTCGACTCCGGGGTGGCTGCGCGCTTGCCCTTGACTCTCCTCATGGGCTTGGCCATGGCATTCATCGGCTTCGCTTGATAGAGATCAGGCGAAAGGAAAAATGATGAGGATTTCGGATTGCGCCAGGGGGTTGATTTTTCAGCACCACTCCTTTGCGGTTTCACATCATTTCACATCATTTTTTCTGGCCTTTTGGTCGGGGGATCATCCAAAAAAAGACCATGACGTAACCTCCATCCATAGTCCCATTGAATTGACGCTAAATCCATGGTCCCCCTCAATAGTAGTTGATATGAATGTCCATTCCTTCCATTTCCATGGCCATCTACTGCCTTGCCTAAAAACCCTCCAAAGTGAGATCCCACAATAAACAGATCACCGCAATCTACCAATTTCGACGCTCTCTTTTCCCAGAGGCTGCCAGAGGCTTATAATCTATAACTTATATAACCCAAGACAGTTTGTTGATGTTTGTTGTGCTAAGCATTTTTTTCTCAATGATACCAACTATACCAACCCATTGATATAGTATATATATATACCAACTATATATATATATATAGATATATATATATAACCCATGATGCCAACCCACTATGCAGCGACCCTACCAGTGCCCCTCTTGGCTCTCCGAGGGAGCTGTCCGAGCGTCAGCAAATTTCGCACTTGCTGCAGCTGTCGGAGAAGTGGCAGCTGCGGCTGTTGGAAGCGCGAAACTGTAGGGCCGCCATCAGCCCCTTGGTGAATTTATGGTGGGTGTATCAAAGTTGAGAGATAGGGTATCATAAGCCAACATAACTGAGGGGCTCTTGCAGGTGACTTGGGGTGTTGGATCAGGTAGGGGCAGATAATTACTTTGATGCTTCTTTTGATGCTTCAGAACTTCAGGGTGTTTATCCGTTTATCCGGAGCTGAGTGGCAAGGCCAGAGTCATTTTTTCAGCTGCTAGCCAATGCTCAGCCCAAATCGTTAGTAGCTTGAACTCAGCACCGGTAGCTAACAGGAATTTTCGGGACATCTTTTAGGCGAGTTCTTCTTTCAAACTGCTTTGCTCAAAGTGGAGAGACATCAAAACTGATTCTGTGGATATACTCTGAGAGAGAGAGAGAGATATATATATATGGTATATATATATATATGCCATGCTGATGCATCATGTCTTGCACTCTTAAAACGAACCGCTTAGGTGGCCATAACTTTGCGCTGCGCCCACCAAGCTTAGGCGAGGCCACGACAGTTGGACATGCTTTGAAGATCTCTTGCCACGAATCCAGATTCAATTCCGAGATTTGACGTGGAGAATCAACAAAAGTTGCCGTTCCGAATCCACAAACATGGTAGTTCAACCAAGAAAGAATGGGATGCTTTTCCTCATTTCTGTAGAATCAACGCCATTCAATTCGTTTGAATCCCAATTGTGGACAGTTAGGTAATATAACATCATCTTAAAATCGATTTAAACCATTTACACATTGTTACATCCAATATTTTGATGGCAAAAAACTCCGCATTCTGAATGCTTTTGATGGTTGAATTCGTTGAACCAGCTTAAAATTCCCCATTTTTTCATGGTGAAAGCAGCCTGTTGACATCATTAGACCCCCATTTTTTTCATGTTTTCCCCATGGAAAACAGCGCCAGGTCCGGACGTGCCCGGTGGTGCAACGGCCTCGAAGCGGCACCTGCTGGCCTTGCTGCAGGGAGTTGAGACACCGCGGCTGCAGCTGGAGGGGCCAGCAGGTGCCGACTCGAAAAAAAAATCCTGGTGGAGTTCACATTTTATTTTTACATGTTTTTTTCCTATTTTTTTTTTTAAATTACATGGGTCTCGTAGATTTGTCATAGACTTTTGTTTTGATTCTAGATGTTTCGTATGCAATCTGACCTTCAGGATGATTATAGAATTATAGTCAATCATATTGCGTGTATGTAGATTTAGGAGGATTGAGGTACAGATATACTCATGAGAAAGTAGACCAGCGTTTTTGATAATGTGTCAGAATCCTCTTCGCAAACCGGCGCTTCCCCATGTACAAATATATATATAATATCATCTCATATCTAGGTATACATATGCATATATATACAGTAAGAGAACGATAGATAATCTAAGATTCTTGATTGCTTCTGCATGCAGGTTACCTAGATGAGTTTCCTGCTGCCTACTTGCGGCCCGCATTCATAGGTGCGGCACCTTTCGGAGAGTGGGCTGTGGAAGGTTCTGTTTGATGTCGATCAAGGTTCAGAATGTGACAAATCCTTGGAACACAAGTTTTTTTTTTGATGTCTAAATGGGGGATTGCCCCCCCAATGTTAAGATATTTTGGTCTATTTTCCATGGTAACTTGTGGGATATTGGGGGCGCCTTATCAAACCTAGCGGTAAGATGAGGTACCAGGCTTTGATGGTTTCATCCATTCACCGAGTAGGTCAAATAGGTACTATAGCTTATCTTCCCATTAGTATTCCCACTGTCAGTGGTATTTCCTAAAGCCTTATGAAGCAACAACCGCCACCAATAGCCACGAACATTCACTGGCATGTACAAAGGCCTTTCGGATATTCATGAGCCATTACTATATAATCAGGGCCCCTTAGCCTCCTTAAACATCAACAGCCATGTTTATAGGGGTTTATAAAATAAGCATCTATTGTAGGGGGTTCTGGGGGTGGCAGGGGATGGTTTGAATTATATAATGTTACTAATAGTAAGTTGGAAGAAATGTAGATATACATTTTTCAAGTAGACAAACATAAAATTACTTGAATCCCCATGACAATTTCATAGAAATCCCATATATAGTCATATATATAATATAGATATAGATATACATAGAAATTCTATAGACATCACAGGGAAATCCCATCGAATCCTCAGTTTCGAAGAGGCTGCGTGGCGCGCATCTTCCACGTCTGCGCCGGTCGCAGCGCCTCAGCCACGCTGACGGCCTTCCGCTCCAGTTGTCAGGCGGCAACTGGTGGCCATTTAGGGGATATTCCCAAAAAAATAGGCCTTATATATGGTAGGTACCTAGTAGGTACCTCCAATTTAGGTTCCTGAGATGGCCATGGACCATCATGGACCATGGGTCACCATATATTTGAGTGGAAATGGTGAGGATTTGAGCCGTGAGGCGTTCCAAATGGCTTTGGGTTATGGAAATGACCTTAAAACATCTTTAAACCACCCAGAAAATACTGGAAATACTGAAAGTTCTGGAGAAATCAAGAAAGAGTTGATGATGTTGATGGGGATGATTTCAGATTGGGATGTTGCGGCCCAAAAAAGAACTGGCATGCCTGGTACCAAGGGGATGGATGGTCATGGGGCTGTGACGTGGCAAGCTGTGCTAATTTCTTTCGACCCTACTTGTTTGCTGTTAGTTGCCACTGTATGATAAGCCTGATGTCAGTGATATATCTAACAAAGGCCGAATTTTCGTTAAAATTCATCTCTTAGCTTCTGTTAGCTGCAGGCTGCCTGTGCGCTGCTGATGCTTTTGGGGCACCTTCATTTGTGAATTGTGGGTCGCGTCTGACATTGGTGAGCACATCTCCACATGTCGATGGTTTCAATGAATCACTTGCACTCAGGGATGGCTCAAGATTTGATTTTCCCATGTGATTTTTCGTGAATATCCACGCGTTTCCCAACTACTTTGTGAAAATGCATGGGTACGAGGATTGACCCACGCTCATACCAGGCAATCTTCGTTGAGTGCAGTTGATTGCAGTCCAGTGTCCAATGGTGCCGAGGTATGTCCGGATGCTTTGCATTCGCATCGGCTGCTACCGCTGGTGGGCTGAGTATTGTCCTGATACTGATGCTTCAAATAGTGCCTTGACATTCCGGCATTCCTCGACCGCTTGCGTGGCCATGGGGATGGGGTGGCTAGGGTGGACTGGCCCCTGCCAGGGCCGAGCCTTCCTTCCCAGGTTTGGTTGAATGTTCCCTTTGCAGGAAGCCCCCGCATCTATATATATATATAAAGGAAAAAACTATGGTTTTGGTTGTCACTTTCCCTTCCAGCAATCCAGATCCGAATGCTTGTTGGTTGAATTTTGATTTTTGACCACAGACCAAGCCGCTGGCAAATTCCCATCCTGAGGTTTGAGGGAAAAGGTTCAAAAGGCATTGGATTTGCTCAGCTCTCGTGTGGGCGTTGGGCTGTTGATGGCAAGTCTTCTACAGGTAGGTGACTTGACTGCTGGCCAGCGGCTTGGGCGAAGGATTTGATTGGTTTGATGGTGAGTCACTAAAGGTAAGCCCAAAATGATCTTACTTCAGGTTGCTGGATTTATTTTTAAAAGCCAGGTGGTATGGTATGACACTAACTCCCAGCCATTGGTCTCAACCATTCTTTTGGGGATGTATGGTTGAGAGATGTGTCAGGTTTGGGCATCATGCCCTTGCTGAATATTTCCACCTGGGTCGCGCCCCAACAAGACTGCGAGTCAGGCTTTACCGTGCTGGCGAATGAGCTGGCCGTCAACTGGACTGGGCCTGGCAATGGCTCTGGGTTTCAAACCTTTTCGGGCGCGTGTGCAAATAGGGTGTGCCCCCCAAATTTAGCAGGGTGAAAATCATGATACATCATGAGATATATATATATATCATGATACGCCAATGGATTTTGGGGTGGTCCAACACTTTTCAGACAAACCTCGCCCTGCATCAGCATCGAGGGCTGCCAGCCCACAGCAGGATTGCAGAAGGGCATGGTGTCCGCCTGGCAGAGATGTTGAAGCGACTCACATGCAGATCAGCCTCGGACCGGAACCTCTGCTGATGTGAAGACTGTCCCAGTGAAAATGGATGAAAATTGGTGCCAGAACCAAGGCTTTATCCATTTTCCCTGATCGATGTGCTGCTGATCTTGTCCATCCGCCTGCAATTGGCGGTCTTCCTGTTAGCTGTGTGCCTTGGGCTATCCCTCCTACCTTAATGAAATTATTTCAGGGGGGGGGTTACCCTCCAAAATAATTTTTTGAAAATAATTTCAAAAATCTAACATGTTGGATGTATAGATTTATAGACTCTAACCATTGCCAAAATAATTTCTGGTTGGAAATTATTTTGATGGGTTACCCCCCCCTCAAAATAATTTTGACGAAAACACTCTCACAGCAAAAAAAATATTTCAAAATAATTTTGGTGTTTGACCTTGTTTTGATCCGATGACATATTCCACCTTTGGTCGTGCACTCAAGTTTCTGCAGGCTGTGTTCACACAGCACTTCTTCGCAGTGATGGCAGTGTTGTAACTTTCGGAGGAAACGATGTAGAACAATGCGATATCCCATCTTGCGCAATGTTGGGCTTGCAAAAGTGGCTTATTATGTTTTAGGTTTTTTGTTTTTTAGGATTGATGCGTTGCGAATCCTACAACGCAAATAAATTCAACATCATGTTTCATGTGTGCTCCCTGGTAGTCATGTCAGAATCCCCCCAAAAATTAAGTTGCAGCGAGAACGCATCAAAACTTGCAACTCGAAACCAAACTCGTTCTTTAAGAAATTATTCAAAGGATCTTGGAGATGCCCTGCATTCCTCAAAAATCAATGTGGGAAGCTGCCAGAACCATCCAACTCGCCCATATACTGGAAACAAATGAAAAACCTATCAAAACCGAACGCTTCCCAAAAAAGAGTTCGTTGGAGGGAAATGAAGGGAATATTGGAGAAAAATGGGAAATATGACAGGTTAGGAAAATCACTACAGGAAAGGGCCAGGTTGAATACTATTTTGTGGTATTTCCCACGGGGAAAAATTATTTTAGGGGTATTGGAGATACCCTGCACTCCTCAAAAACCAAAGTGAGCAGCTGCCAGAACCATCCAACTCGCCCAGAAACTGGAAAAAAACTGAAAAACCTATCAAAACCGAACGCTTCCCAAAAAAAGTTCTTTGGAGGGAAATGAAGGAAATATGGGAGAAAGAGGGAAAAACATGAAAGGCTAGAAAAACCACTATAGCAAAGAGTTAAGTTGAATACCATTTTGTGCGATTTCCCAAGCGGAGAAATTATTCTAGGGGTATTGGAGATGCCTTGCACCCAAAATTCAAAGTGAGCAGCTGCCAGAACCATCGAACTCGCCCATAAACTGGAAACAATTGAACAATCTATAAAATCCGAACGCTTCCCAAAAAAGAGTTCTTTGGAGGGAAATGAAGGGAATATGGGAGAAATAAGAGGAAATATGACAGGTTAGGAAAATCACTACAGGAAAGGAATACTATTTTGTGGGATTTCCCAAGCGGAGAAATTATTTTAGGGGTATTGGAGATACCCTGCACTCCTCAAAAATCAAAGTGAGCAGCTGCCAGAACCATCAAACCCGTCCATATACTGGAAACAAATGAAAAACCTATCAAAACCGAACGCTTCCCAAAAATGAGTTCGTTGGAGGGAAATGAAGGGAATATGGGAGAAATAATGGGAAATATGACAGGTTAGGAAAATCACTACAGGAAAGGGCCAGGTTGAATACTATTCTGTGGGATTTCCCAAGAGAAGAAATTATTCTAGGGGTAGTGGAGATATCCTGCCCTTCCCAAAAATCAAAGTGAGCAGCTGCCAGAACCATCCAACTCGCCCAGAAACTGGAAAAAAAATGAAAAACCTATCAAAACCGAACGCTTCCCAAAAATGAGTTCTTTGGAGGGAAATGAAGGGAATATGGGAGAAATAATGGGAAATATGACAGGTTAGGAAAATCACTACAGTGTCACTACAGGAAAGGGCCAGGTTGAATACCATTCCGTGGGATTTCCCAAGGGAAGAAATTATTCTAGGGGTATTGGAGATACTCTGCACTCCTCAAAAATCAAAGTGAGCAGCTGCCAGCTGAAAAAAAAAAACACCGAATGCTTTCCCTTTCACAGTCATTCCCACCGAGTGTTCTTTGGAAGGAAATGAAGGGAATGTGAGAGAAATGTGGGGAAGTATGAAAAAAAATGGAAATATGTAGGAAAGAACCCAGTGATGAAGATGATGGTTGAACATTTTTTTTTGCGGGAATCCCCAAGTGTTTTTTTTAAATCTTTTTTTGTTCAACCATTTAAAATTTAGATGAAGTTATGTCAAAACATAGTTATTCCAGGGTATATTTGAAGGCTTAGATTATAATTCGCATATTCCAATATGCACATCCGTAGGCCCACTGCTTAGGAAAATTATTCAACAACATGTTTTCTTTAAACATATTCCAAAACCTGGTTGATACCCCCGCGTTTTTCTTGAAGGGATGGAATATCCCCGGTACACCTGCGAAGGCGATCATGTCGGGTAGGGGGGGGGTCCCAAAGTATACATATGTAAAGATGGGAGTCTCCGGAGGGGGGCAAAATAATTACCTCCCCAGGGGTTGAAATAATTTTTACGAAGGTTCACCACCGTCGATGAAGGGGAGGGGGGGGTCTATCGTAAGAAATTATTTTACCCTAAAGAGGGTTGTTTCGTATAACAACCGAAGACACTATCAACCCCCTGAAAATAATTTTGGAAATTATTTTGAGGAGGGGGGAGGGGGGGGTAGTTTAGGTAGGGTAGATCTTGGGCTGCCTTGGGCCGGGGACTGGATGTGGGTCATTGCCCAGGGCTCGGAAACTGACTTTGGCATCTTTGGCCGTCTTTGGCCGTTTTTTTGTATTGATCATCCAATCTCAGGCGTTCTCAATCGGTCCTAACCCATACCTGGAGCGGCACCTGTGCAACCAACTTCACGACCTGATCCGGCAAGGAAGTGGATCCGCTTGGCTTCTGCCTGTCCTGGATGCATTGTGGCCCAAACTGTTGCCGCGCCAGAGAAAAAAGCAGTGTGTGTGTAGTTGACAAACATTGACAAACATTTTCAACACACATGTACAACATTAACAGTATTAACATTCACCGCAGTTCTTGTTTCTATTCTTTCCGTTTTCGGCCCGCGTTTTCCCTTGATCGCGATGTTGCATTTGGTGCTTTATCCTGCCGTGGAGTCCGTGTCGAAAGATTCGAGTCTGGTGGTGATCCGTCAGCTTTCAGGAGAGTTGATCTGTGCCCTGGAGCCAGAGCAACTGGAGCAGCTGGCGTCGTCTCATGGTGATTCGGTGCGAGTTCTGAAGCAACACCTGGCCGAGTTGCGCGGAGAGTCCAGGTACAAGGTCAAGCTGGTGACTCAAGGCAGAGTCCTTCAAGATCAGGAGCTGAAGTCGTTCTCAGATCCATTCAAAAACCCAAAAAACAAGCCCCCAAATTAACATAGACCCGGAAAATCCTAAGTTTTTGGTGGAAACGAATCTTCCAACCCCCTGTTCGGCATCTATTTGACAGGGTCTATGTTCATTTGGGGGAGGGTATAATTGTCGTCGTTTTATTTTTTCCCCATATTGTCTCAGGATGTTTCAGGAAAATGAGTTCATTCGCTGAATTTGCGCACAATTCACAATGGACATATTTCACCATATTTCCAGTCACATAGAGCAGTACAGAAAATGAGTAAGGGTCAAACTAGATGATTCCATGATAAACACGGCTCATTTTCTGGGTCCATTGGTGCCCTATCTTTGGTCAATCATGCCTGTTGCAGGAAAACAGGCTTATATCAGGCTCATTTTATCCATGCCTAATGCCATTCGCTTTCGATATCTTGGGATCTATTGAGACTTGGAGATGATTTTCCTGAGAGAGCACCTTTTTTTTGTGCCTCGGTTGGCTCAACATGACCAAAGAGAGGACTTGTTGTCGGAGTTGCGACCACCCTTGGACCTGCAGATGCTGCGGCTAGACTATGTCGCGCCAACGCCCACGGAGCGCCAGAGCTTGTTCACAGCTGCGAAGAATGGTGACACGGCGATGTTGGATGAGATCTTGAGCCTTGGATTTTCTGGTGATTTGTCATGTTCCCGTTAGTCATATATCAACACATTCCGGATGTGGAAATTCGATGGAAAGATGGTGATTGGTTTTTGAGGCCCCTTAAAATCGCCAAAATCAAGCAGCGGCCAGTTTGTTCAGTTGCTCCTTTAAATTCACTGTCATTCGGTTTTTTTAGCCGCTTAGCCAAGCAAAGCCAAGGAGCAAACCAGTGGATCCCAATGTCTTCATAGATTGGAGGCAACGATTGGGTTGGCCCGACTTCACCTGTACCAACCCCTCATGTCTGCAGCTGGCCTCGGCGGGTGGCCACAGAGATTGCGTCAGGCGGGCGCTTTTTGGGGTGGCGATGTCTGACTGGTCATGGGAGGTTCACACATTTTCACATACCCTCTGGTGAACTAACATAGCAATGGAAAATGGCCATTTATAGTGGATTTTCCCATTAAAAATGGTGATTTTCCATTGCTATGTTAGTTCACCAGAGGGTATTGAACATTTATTGCTATGCTATGCTATGCTATGCTTCCATCCAGGTTCCATCCAAAAAAAGGGGGACCATGGTTCACTGACTCATGAAAAATGCGACAAATTGGTGCCGTTGTGAAAGACGCGCGGCAGGATGCTGATCGATGCCAAGGCCAACGCTGCCGCGAAATGTGGTATTTCTGATGGCGAGCCCGCTTTATTTGAAGCCTCCAGGCTGGGGCACTGGGAGATCGTGCTGCTGCTGATCGAGGCACGATGTATCGGTGCGTTGAAAAAACAGCCTCTGATGTGAATGATCGGATGTTTATCTGGGAGTTGGACGAAAACTCAGCTGACCTGTTAGTGAAGGGGGAACCTTGGTCAGAGAGTGATGATTTCGAATTTCTGATTTTCTGAACATCAAGTTGAAATGGAGCATTTGGGTGTGGCTCAGGGGTTCGCCGCCCAAAATGGATAGTCTGACACACCTAAGGATAAAAAAGAAAAACATGTTTTTGACAATTTTGTTGGTGAGTTGGTGCCCTAAGAGTGAGCCTGTAATATCCGTTTCACCAGCCCTGTTATCAGTTTCCAATAGGCTATACCTCACTCTTGGGTAGTTCCCCCCCATATGTGCTGGTTTCCATAATTTCTCCCGAGAATATATATTCAGGTTTCAAGCAGTCTACTTCATGGTGGTTTCAAACATGTCTTGCAATTTTCAACCATAGACACGGGATGATGTTCTCCCGAATGGCTAATAATGATACTAACAGCTATGAGTAATAATGATAACAGTAAGAGAGATAATAACAATAATCATAGTAAGAGTAATAGTCACAATACTTAATAGGAAGAGTACCAGAATAGTGAAAAGTATGGGGCCGCCAAAAATTATAAAAAAAACTAGCCATCCACACAAAACCTACTGTCGATTGTTCGCAGGCAAAACAACCGACATTTGGAACAAATAGATTGCATCCAGATTTTTAGCAATCCAAACCCACAGACGGCATCGGCACAGATGGTTATTGCCACGATGCCTACAGACATGCAATCGAAACAAATAGATGGCATCTGCATAAATAGGTGGATATTCATGACCAAAAGAAAGAGGGGTTGCCCAAGAAACATGCCATCGAAAACCACCATTTTCACAAAGGAAGCAGTAGGAGATTGACCACTTTTGGGCGGCAATAGTTTTTTGATGTTTTTTGGCGTTTTTGCGGCGTTACCTCATGCGGCAAGAAGCCGCGATACTGCCGCGATGGCACCCAGGGCCGCAAAACCACTTCTTTCATGCAGTTGATCGCAGAGAGATTGATCGCTTTTGGGTGGCCTCAGTTTTTTGAATCTTGCGGCGCCATCTTTGTCTTGCTTCCCTTCAGAAAACTATCCCGCGTTTGGGTTTGGGAGTGGCTGCCATCCTATTAGTTGCCTTCCTTTTAGAAACTAAGCAATGCACATTTCACAAACTACAAACATATTCATATACATACATACAGACATATATTGCAACTATCAAAAAGTAAGGTTTTGTTGGTCTTAGATGGCAGTGCCATCTTCGTGGATCTTAGTCCCCTTTGACCCCAGTTTGTCGATGCCAGTGGCGGAGAAAGCCGCGATGCCAGGCCAAGGCAGACGTGGACGAACCGCCCATGAGCTTCAACACGCCCATGAGCGGCAAGACGCCCATCCAAGCCGCTTGTGAAGGCGGCCATACCGAGGCTGTGCAGGTCTTATTGAAGGCGAACGCCAAGAAGCCGGAGCTGGTGTCCGGTGACTTGTTCTCTGGGAGATTCAACATGATGCAACCAACATTCTTGGGATACAACATGACAAGCATGTAGAGTGTAGAGGCAATTCATCAATACAAGTGTTTGGTGGTTTCAAAAGAGTTCATTGTTTCCGCTCCTTAAAATGGGGTCATGATACCAATTGACTGCAATGAAACAACGAACATGTCTTGGACTTAGCTGCCACATTGGCGTGGTGAAGTTTTGAGATGCTTCGATTTTTTGATTTTGGGTGCTTGTGCATTCCTTTGCGCGATACCTGTATGTCACATCTATCTCAATCGTCTTACATATCATATCATATTATTACACAATTCCGTATTTCATCATCGGGAAATCCAGAGAGCCCCTAATACTCAAAGACCTAACGAAACTCATCAGTTTAGTATTGAATCCATTCATCATAGGGGCCCTGGGGCCTGGGGCCCTTATCATCTCCATCTCCCAGGGTCTCAGGTTGCAGCAATCGGCAAATCGTACGCCTCTTGCTGAATGCCGGCGTGGAAAGAAGTGAGGACACCGCTGCCTCAGTCAATCTGTAGATCTGTCGAAAAGCGCAGACACAGAAACGCACATGTTTGGGGTTTCCATAAATGGGGTAAGCAATGTGTTGTAATGTAATGTACTGCATTGTACTGTAATGTAAAGTGCTGTGCTCTCATGTCTTGTGCTGCACCGCAATGGACTGTAATGTAAAATGCTGTAATCTGGGATAACCTGGGTCAACCTTGGTTCGATAGTCTAGTACTTTTATCTTTTGCTATCAATGGCAAAATGTACTAACCGGCGAATATATATATATACATATCATGTATATATATATAGAGATTTTCTGACAGGTAATCTAAGATTCACCATGTATTGTACTGCACTGTAATGTACTGTACTGCAATGTACATGTAAATGTAATGTGCAGTGCAGTACAGTACTCTAATGCAATGTAGTGTAGTGTAATGTAATGTAACGTATATAATGTAATGTAATTTATATAATATAGTGCAAATGCAAATGTAAAGGTAAACACCAACGTAAATGCAATGTATATAGTGCAATGTAGCGATGACACGCAATGTCAGTATGTATACTGTATAATATTTTTTTACATGTATGAGTGAGATATATTGTCCATCTATGTCCATCTATGTCCATCTCTTGTATCTACTGTATCCATTCATCCAACTTTTTTTTTGCTTTTCTAGTCTTTTGCTTATACCTAGAATCATTTGTTTGGCCTCCGGACTGATGGAGAGGAGACGATGTCGGCCGCCATGTGGCATGCGGTGGGCGGAGGAAAAGCAGAGGTGCTGCAGGTGTTGCTCGAAGCAGGTGGGGCTGCAATCAAACCTGGCAAGCGGGGGAAATGCCCATAGATGTTTCTAGTAGTTGTAATGGGAAAATATTGGAAAATGTGGACCGGACCATCCAGATTTCCGCAGACCCATTTGCACTTGAGCATCGTTTCCTGTTTGTCTGGGCAAGTCTTTTGAACAACGGTGGAACTCCCCAAGTTTTGTTGCAAAAACCTGTTGAAAACCTGTTGTTTTTCCACCAATGCGTTGGCATGTTTCAACCTGATATACGCGGTTTTTCAGGGTGACAAGAGGCACCCTTGCACTTAGGTTTCATAGGCCCCATGACCCAATATTACATGGTTTCATTGGTATCGGTATCTAACTAACTAATCGCATCACATCAATTTTTAAACATTCACCTCTCCGAATCATCCGAATCATCCGAATCTGAATGGAAAGGAACATCTAATCACTCCATTTGGGGGTAAAAGCCAGGGTTTCGATGGGTTTCGGGGTTCCATTTTATCATTGATCAATTGCTCACCTTAAATCAGGTGCCAATCCAAACGTGCTGAATAAAGAAGGGAAATCTCCTCTCTGGTACGCAGCTGACTTGGGACGTTCCGGCTACATTGCGCAGCTCTTACTTGAAGCCGGTGCTGACAAGGAGGGGAAAGGGGCCGAAGATGTGGGAATATTGAGGGAAAATATAGGTATTGGAAAATGGCAAGGACATCCAAAATGATGAGCAGGACCAACAAAACTTACCATTAGGGTCTTTATTGGGGTTGCAACTCAAACCCTGCAACAGCAAACTCTCCGGTTTGGTAGGTAACACTCAGAACAAAGCAGATATCAGCAAACAATGCCAAGGGGAAACATCAACATGGGTCCAATTTTGGAGCCCTCCGGTAATTTCCACCCGGGAACATCAATAATAAATGGGGAATTGTTCATTGCGATGTCTGATTTTTCGGAAGGTGTCTTTGTGTCTTTCATTCAACCTGTGGTCCCACGTGGTCCCCGCAGAACTGGGTGGATGAGCAAGGGACATCTCCACTGTGGACCGCCGCGGACCATGGCAACTTAGAGATTGTCAAAATTTTGGTCAAGGCAGGAGCCGACTGTGACAAGGTGAACAAGAGGCTTGGTGGTTTGAACTTGAAGATATGGCTGATAGTCAGGTTTGTCCTGAGATGGGGGCAGCCCCAAAATGGGTCTTTTTATTGTGGTACATGATGATCAGCCGTGTTGGGGGCACTATGTTTTCAGACAAACCCGTATTTTGGTTGTGTAAAGATATGGGGAGATGAAGCTGGTTATGGTGCAGGCTACGAGGTTTTTTGTGCCGGGAGATGCATGGTTTCCAGATAGAAACTGCCTCTTTTGTGCAGTGATGTTTAGTGGAAACAGTGGAAACTATTCCTTTGCGATTGCCTCAATCCAAGGAGAGGGGTGTCCCCGCTTCAAATTGCCAAGTATCGCGGCCATCCAGATGTCGTTGAATCTTTGCTACTGCCTGAGCGGGACCGGGACCTGAGAAGGCGTCGAACCTGAACAGGTTTGGGAGAAACATCCCCTGCTTGATTCATGACTGCAAAGCAGTGCAACCATGCTTGGCTGGGCAACCAAAAGCTGTAAAGATATAGGACCGTATAGGACCTATTTTTTGGTCACAAGATGACAAACAATTTTGGAAGAGATAGTAGTCTGCGCAACATGTCTACACCAGCAGTTGCAATTTGAAGCTCCTTGCATTCCACAAAAGGATTGAACACGCATTTGAACTCTCCTTTGCGTTTGGTTTCCCAATTTATGTATGGTTGCCAATTTGTTGCCTGTGCCCTGTGCAGCTGGAGCATATGACAACTTTTTGTCCAAAGTTTGGTATACGGTCAGAAGTGCCGCAGCTGACGGACAGCCGAAATCAGGTCCGAATGGGTCTGAAATCCCGCGCGGCACCAGATGAAACAAAAAGTCGTAAGAATATATCCCTTCCCCTCAACAATCAACAATGCCCCCACACAGAAAACATCAGAAAACCTGGCCATATATATAGGGAGACGTATTTTTTGTTGGGGATAGGATGTACCTTGATGAACATGGGTCCTATGGCCGCTGTCGCCCCAAAAAATACCACTGTGCACTGATCATCCAAAAGTGGACCATTGGACCCACACATGTAAATGTAAACAATGCCTTAAGTTGCGGTCCGAATCTGCACCCTCCCACAGCAATAAAGGATTTAATTGTTTTTGAAACGGTTGAGAGACAATCCCCATACAACTTTGGAATAGGAGATTTGTTGCTTTGAACCTCCATGCTTGTGAAGCAGAACCATATTTTAGTTGCTTCGAGTTTCCCAGTTCTTAGGCGCTGAAATCACATCCTCATATTTTTTTCCAGCCCAGCCCAGCCGCCAACAATGCCCAAGAATCCCGCTGGTGAAATCCGTTCAATCCCTGGTTAAATCACTTCAAAACCCCCCAGTTCATAATTTTTTCTGTTGAACTCCCCAGTTTTCCAGTGGATCTTGGTGAAATCCCCAGGTTCCCATGGTTCCACCATGTTCCACCCATGGTTTTCCCATGGTATCCGCCGGGAGCCCCCGGTGCGGGTGCCCCAGGTGCTACAACATGCTGCGCCACGTGAAGCTCCGACGGCAGATCCTGGCGCTGCCGAGGAATGTGCTCTTTGGGCACGGCAGCAGCGAGGTCCCAGCGCCTCGATGATGGCATTTTTTTGTGAAGTCATCATTGACATCATATGGTTAATATGGTATATACATAGTATATATGGTATATATATCGTATATATATGGTATATATATGGTATTAACATATCATTTTTTGTTGTTAATATGGTATATTAACATATGGTATATTAATGTATATTAATCATGAACATGGTATATTATACAACAGTATATCTAGATATATCTAGATATACTGTTGTATATAATAATGGTTTATATCTCTCTTAAAAAAGTATATCTATGTATATCTAGTATATAATATAATACAACATAAAGTCATATCATATAATATGGTAAAATATAATATACCAACATATGTATATATGTATGTATGTGGGCTGTATGTTATATATGTATATATGTGGTACACCCGGTACCTACCTTTTCTATACTTTTATTGGTTTTCATTGGTATTTACTTGGGTTTGTGACTGATTTACATTGTTGGAGTTTGGCAGTAGTTTCGAGAGGGGGTACCATACATATGTATGTATATATATAATATAACATGCCTCCACCATCAGCATACACTGCTCAAAGAACAACAATTTCCGCCATTGTATACATTGTCTGCAAAAACATAGTCATATCTTGAAAACCTAAGTTTTAACTTAACTAAAAGGTAGGTACCGGGTGTAGCCCCCACCCGGTACCTACCTTTTAGTTAAAACTTAGGTGTTCAAGATATACATACACACACATATATATAAACATATGCTATGTATCAGTATGTATCTAAAAGTCTACAATTATCTAATTATTATATCTGTACCTGTAAACAAACAAATAAATAAATAATATATATTCTCACAAATCTATAACTATCGATGTCTATATGTTCTGAATGTATGACACACCTTTCGATGCCGAAATCGTTGGCGGCCACCAAGGAGTCGTATTGCGGGCCCGACTTGAATGACTTGAAGCGCATGGGCCGCACCAGCCGCTCGGCGGAGCTCTTGGTGGCTTTGGTACCTGGGGATGCCCCAAGTTGGGGCCCTTTACCATATCTTATTAGGGGATATTAGGGGCAACTAATCATAGAGCATGATAAATCACGGGATTTTGATGGATTTTGGAGGTGCCCTATTTTAAACCCACGGGAACAGTCTGGGTTTGTTTCCAGTGATCTGCGTGGTCCACGGTTTCGTGAAAAAATGGCATATCGTGTGGTCAGTGAGTTAGATTTGCTCAGGTTTGGTCTATGCCATGTACTTCCCTGGCATTGCCGTGGTCTCAGCATTAAACAGAGACGTTGCTGGCTGCAAGTCTTCATTTTTTGTGCCTGAGCTATGGATTTTTCTAAGGTTTTCTGGCATTTCTTTTACGCATCCTGGATCCTGGTCTTGCACCTTGTCACATAGGGACTGGTCAAAACCAGGGATGAAAGCCCACAACAACCAGCTGCTTTGATGTTGCTCATTGCAAGCTAGGAACTGTCAGGGGTCATGGGTCCGCTATAGTTGCGCGTGAAAAAGGGGGTACCCCAAAATGTATGCACGCACAGACACACACACACACATATATATATATATATATGTATATGTACACATTGCAGTATATACATATTATATCATATTATATATGATAGATCTAAAGTGATCCAAATTCATCCACAATCTGTGCCCTGTTGAGCCTGAGCCGTTTGACACCGTTTGACATCGTTTGACTCACGGAAGGCCTGGATGTTCTGAGGATGTTCTCTTTCACCTGCGGGTGTTTGGTCATTGTGAGTCAACCAGTCGCTGGGCTCCATGATGCTCGATGGCTTGATGGGGTCCAAGATTTTCCATCGTTTTTCACATGATACCCTCTGGTAAACTAACATAACTATGGAAAATCACAATTTTTAATGGGAAAATCGGAAAATCCACTATAAATGTCAAATTTCCAGAGGGTAAACCGTTGTAGACCCACATCTGCCAACTGCTCGGAGTCACCAAAATCCATCCGAGCAGTGGATATCAGGTGGATATCACTGGCACTTCCACGAGAGAAAAAGGGTCGCCAGCAG
>CAMXCT020003558.1:235000-330000 GCA_947184155.2 Cladocopium goreaui | reverse complement strand
GAAAGATTAACCACCAGTTTTGGCCATGTGCACGCGGAACATTGCGATGAACATGATTAAACATCAAATTCGAGGGTAGCCTTTCCAGGCAATCCCAGATTGTACGGAAAAATGTGTATCAAACACAAGAAAACCCCAAACATTGGGGGGGTTGAACGCCTGGAACCGACTTGAGACTAAGAGACTAAGAAGGGGTCACGTCGATGAGATGAGAATGGAGAAGATGGGAGGCTGGGGCTATTGCGTCATGGCTGCCAGATTTGCACAGAAGGGAAATTGCATCAAAACAGTAGGGCAAGCAATTTGTATTGGGATGTGGCTACATGTTTTGGATCATCAACGCATATCAACGCCATTTTTTTTATTCTTCCGGGATTTGTCGGTCAAGTTTTTGTTCTCGCACCGGGAAGCTCCAAATCTGTCTGGAACTGATCGGTAGCCAGGAAGAGGAAGTGCAACATGTCAAGGAAGAATACGTTTGATGTGATATGATATCCAGCCAATATGATTGATATTGTGTCCGAGTGGACGTATGATTGTTTGGATATTGCCCATTCGAAATTTATTTTGCATATGCACTGGATGATTGTATCATGGATTGCCCCCATTTCAGAGCTATTCAGAATGGAAAGTGAATGGTTTTTTCCACTGAGGGCATCACCCAATATTCCGTTCACATCCAAGTACTATTCCACTATATCCACACTCTATACCAGCATTTTTGTTGGTTAGATACCCTTTGGTAAGCCAACATAGCTATTAGAAAATCACCACTTTAATAGCACAATCAACTATAAATGGGCCATTTTCAATAGCTATGTTCAATTACCAGAGGGTAGCCATTCCACATATTCATATCATATCACATAGCACATATCACATATCACATGTCATGTCATGTCATGTCATGTCATGTCATGTCATCGTATCATCTTTTTTTTGCCGCGCAGGATTTGCAGCGAAACTGCGACCGCTGGGACTCGAAGGCTGAGCCTTCTCTGTTGGATCAGAGCAGCTTGGATGGCGATGATCGGAGTTTTTTTTTTGGCCACCTGCCAGGTGAGGGTCTCTAGATTCTGGATCTTCAGTTTTCCTTTTGTTTTGGGGCTGGGGGGGAAATTGTCTGGTTATGTGGTGAAGCTATAATTTCGGGTTTGCCATATTGCCGCTATTGAAAGGGGACTCATCAAAGCCGTTTGGTGTGTTTCAACGGGGATTTCCCTTCAGCCGTGACATCATCCAAGTCATGGACGACCGTGGTTTTGTTGGATCCCCCAGTTAAAGAACCCCCCTGTATCAATGAAATGTCCCTTGGTACCAGGGGAGGCTTCCTTCATTTTGTTTTTTGTTCAGCTTCAACCACTGGTCCCAAACTTCAGAGTATGCTGACAGTTAGGGGTGCAGTGAACGTGACGCTCGGGATGGTGACGACGACGACGACGACGACGACGACGAGGACGACGACGACGAGGAAGAAGAAGAAGAAGAAGAAGAAGGAGAAGGAGGAGAAGATGAAGATGAAGATGAAGATGAATTATCAAAAGGGATGAGGTGACGACAAACTGATAGATAAAGTCCTAAAGTTTGTCAACCCCACCCTGGGATCATTTGATCCACAGGCTACGAGTCCAAGTCAGTCTGTTTCCGCCGGACAGCGGCATTTTGGCTGCTGGGCTTCAGGGGCAAGGGCTGTCGGGCATGATCACTCCATACTCATCATTCATCCCAACATGGATCAAGCAACTTGACCATGTAGTCTTGACCATTCAAAGTGGTTAATGATAGTTAATTAATACTTAATAGTAACTATCATTAGTAACTATCATTAGTAACTATCATTAGTAACTATCATTAACTGGTCACCAAATGAACCAATTTCGCCAAATTCTACAGCCAATGGTCAACTATTGGCTTTTGATTCTTTTTAAATACAGTAGCAACGCCATGGCCGAAAAGCCCACAGGTTGTTGTTCCTGGGGCTGCCACTATTAGCAGCTGCCACGGTGGACCGGAGCAGCTTCGCTTTGGGTGCCTTGGAGCAACTTCCGCCGATCACCGCTGTGGAGCATCATGGAGATACATGATACACACACACATTTACTATACATACATTTACTATATACACATCATATATGTATATATACATGTATACATTTATACATATACATATATATGTTATGATGTAGGTATATATGCATATGTATATAGATAGATAGATAGATAGATAGATAGATAGAGATATAGATAGATAGATAGATAGAGATATAGATATAGATATAGATATAGATATCTGGAGATGATTTGCAGTATATCATATGTGTTTGATTCTATTTTTGCCGACATGAAATGACATGACGCATACAAAGTACAAATGACATGCCTATAGATATGGAAAGATGCGGATTCAGGTGGTGAGTGCCGTAATTTGAGCTTCGACGGTGACGCAGCGTGCTTTTGAGGTTATTCTTGCCCAACATTTCTGCAGACCATCCTGCCAATCAGAAGATGCAGCCTGCCAGAGACAAAGAGGATCGAGCGCCTGCAGCCACAAGCTGCTATGCCCTGCTTGACCTGGTAGAAGCGGAATTGATTATATAATTAAGAAAGACCACCAGTATGTTGGTATATATATATACACACTGTATATATATACACATAGTATAGTATCATATATAATGTAGGCACATATGTATGCGTTTTCTTTCAGAGAGAGAGAGAGAGAGAGAGAGAGAGGGAGGGAGAGAGGGAGGGAGGGAGGGAGGGAGGGAGGGAGAGAGAGACAGGGGAGAGAGACGTATAATATCATGTAATCGTAAAATCTTTTTTTTTGGGTCTTGTAGTTGAAGGAGTTTAGCTATTCTGCCCATGAACCCACAGCGATACGATCGCTTTTCTGCACCAAACGTTCCAATTCGGTCCCTGAGTTCTTCGGTTCAGGATGATCCAATGCAAAAACCAGGTTTCGTGGAGGGCATTTTATGTTAATGTATAAGGTTACTTATGAATCCATTCCTAATTATTAAATACCACCGATATGGCCCAGTAAAATGGACAAAATTTAAGGCAAAACCACGGTTTCCGGGGAAGTATTTTATTTGCATACTGACATTCGAATCTATGATGGTATGTATCCTATTTATCCAACCATTTACAACCCCTTATACCCATTATAGTATAACAGAGATTTAATAGCCGTTATAAGGGTACCGATTCGATCCTTATGAATCCCATGGTTGGAGGATGGATTTGACATGATTCGACCATGGCAAAATCTAGTGGCCAGGTGAACCATCTTTGCGCCGAGTGAGCGAAGACGTCTAGCCTGGTAGGGGTGAATAGTTGGTACAATCCTGTTTATAGTTGACATATGTTGATATATTAATCAACAAAGATTGTTGATATATGTCGATATATATGTTGATATTAATACAATCCCGATATATTCCTCTAATTTTCTTACTTCGGTTCTCCGTTCGTTGATCAGGTTTTGAATGATAAGTTCGTGTTTGTTGATCCCAGTTATTGAAACAACATACGCTGTGCTGATCATCCAGGCTGGATGTCCTGGACGCAAACAGGTCCATGTTGACCACTGAGCATACTGAATATCAACGAGAGATCTTTAGTACCCAATGTAATTGGGTGGTATCACTTAGTTCTTGATCACAACATGTAAATAGCCCATTTCCTAAGACTTCATAAGTAGTCAGGGTCCATCATTGTAGTTTTGGCGACCTCGAAACTCGCCGTTTTCCGACATGCCAAAGCTAATGGCCAGCGGCGTGGCAAAGGCCCTTTGACTGCTGGGTATCACGTGTGCCACAAGGTGTCACGATGTGCTTGTTGGGTTTTTGACGGTTTTTGTCACGACGTCCTGATGTGGGTATGACTCAAAACCAATGGAATTCCCTGGTTGTCGCTAGTATAACATAGCACAAGAGAGCTGGAATTTATGATGCTTTATGGATCTTCACCCGCAAGATATGATACAAGGTGGCCCCACCAGTTATAAGTTGCTTTCACCCCCATGAACTATGATTATATATCTGCCCTTTTTAGCCTAGTTCCGTTAGATATGTTCACCAACTTAGATATCTAGGGGCCACCTGGATGATGATGATGATGATGATGATGATGATGATGATGATGATGATGATGATCCCATGTGGTCCCTATCGCCGAGGCCCCGAAGGCCCGGAAGGTTGAGGACCTTCCCATAGGGTCCCCCACCAGCTTTGGGGCGGCTGCTTGACAGATGGCAGATGGTTGAGAGAGAGAGAAGAGAGAGAGAGAGAGAAATTCTTAGAAGGTTGATCCAACTTTCACGCCTGCAGCCATCTTGGCTCCTGCGGCGGCTGGGCCACCAGCCGCCAGTTATTGCCAGCTGCTCCGGCACGCCAGGCAGCCAATGCCGGTGTTTAATACCAAGGGGATGGGCTTATTGTATTGGGATGTACTGGGGGGCTCAGCTTCACGGACTTTCCAGACCTGGGAGGTGCTGCAATGGCGTTGGCGAAGGCTGTGACTTTCACTGGCCTTTGCCAGGCGGGAGAGGATGGGATTCAACGACCCGGTGATCCACGTTTAGAAGGGCTTCTCAACCAGCGGGGAGGATCACCTGGGGCTGAATCCCGAATTCCCATGATATTGTACCATAATCTTGGGGGATCAACGTCCGTCGGGCCTGAACCCAGGGTAGCAGGGTTCTACCCATACCAATGTTTTTCTGAAATTGACAGGTTGGTGGAGTCCGTTTATCGTTTCAATTGCAGAACATATGGGGAGGATTTGAGGTTTGCCACAACATCTAATTCAGTTTCCATCCTCGCCTCCTGTGTTGAGGTGCTCAAATGTGACCAACATGTACCAAACAATTCTGAATACGACGATGCTCCAACCTGTCTTTATTCATGTTTAGTTTCCAAACCCTTTGCCCCCCCCATGTCCTTTGGAACCTGTCCCATTGAGTCGGTATTTAGTTCGGGTCAATGTTCCCCCCTTTTTGGGTTATGGAACACCCAAAAATAACATAAACAGTCTTGCTGATATCTATCATTCCCCGCTGTTCATGCTTATTCCTACCCTTTAACTATGATAGTGTAATAGAGTCAATAGAGTACCATATGACATAATGTAACACAAGATGACATAATAGAATACAATAACACATAGATACATACACACACACAGACACATATTACGCACACGGATATCTATCTATCTATCTATCTATCTATATATATAATATAATCTCCCTCCAGTAAATCAAGATAGATATGGAAAAAAACATGAAAAAACACCTGGTTTCCCAATGAAAACGATCTACATTTCTGGTGGGGAAACTCTCGATGTTCGCGCCAGGTCGTGTCTGGCTTGATTGGTACCTGTCCGACTCTCTCCAGGTCACCATACCTTGAGGAGGCGCCAAAAAATCAGACTTTGGCTAAGCGGCTAAGCTTTAATTGGGACATTTAAGAGTCGCTACCAGCTTGCCTTTGTTGGTTGCCTTTGATTATGACAGTTCCATTTCTCCCAGCAGTGGAGGCGTCTCCCTTTGGTTGGCCCCTGTCACCCAATGATTGGACCTTCCTGAAGCAAGAGGAATGGAGTGAGAGGTGCGCAACGCGGGAGCGGGGACTGACCCAAAACCATCTCCTTCCACTGTTTGACTCATGGACACAGTCCAGCAATTTTCCGGGTTGAGGGTTGGCGGATGGATTTTTTCCCAAAAAAGGTGGGGCTCCTGCCCTGGGCTTGGCCCCAGGTACATGGTTTGTGGAGGTGAACTGCAATCTCCCATGGACATCGCCACCAGCGGCTCCTGTGTGATGAACGGGGGCCAGGACGTCGCTGCGGGAACAGATCCACCCGTATCCACCACTCGGCAAACCCTCTGGTAGTTTTGCATACATTAGCTATTGAAATGGCCACATAAGACTTATTGTTGATTTAATTTAGCATGATTTAGCCATTAAAATTAGTGATTTGCACTGGTTATGTTAGTGTTCCAGAGGGTACAAGGACTTCCGGGGGCTGTTTATTGTAGTTTATCGGCAGCCTCAGGCCAGGCACCTGATGGCATAAGACATCCCTTTTTCTAATGGCTTGGCCGACGATAATAACAGCGGGGTGAACCATAACCCCCCTTCGCAAGTTGAATTACCGACTGCTCTATTTTACCAATTTGTTTTTTCTTTTTTGTAATGATATACCGTGGTATGCCACCTATTGGTATAGCTGAGAAGCTGTCGCGGACTGGTTTTTTACATTTATTTACCATTCTGATGATACATGGCTTTGTGTTAAAATGGGGGATGCATCAATATTGCAATTTCAGATAAGAAGAGGGGTCAAAAAACACAAGCTGCCCCGGTGTTAAACCATGGCATTTCGGGAGCTTTTCCCATGTTTTCCCCCACAAAAATCAGGTCCCAAACGCAGCCGTTGCCTGACACCAGGACGGTCTGATCTCAGATGCCTCCGACTATGGCACCGTGGGAAAAGGCACCGTTGGGAGCCTCAGGCATCTTGGAACCTAAAATGATGATACTATGAATGCTAATAGCAATAATAATGAGAAACATGAGAACGCTACATGCATGAAAAAACACATGCATGCGTTTCTATGCGTTTGTATTGGTTTCCTTACTGTTCACTCAGTTGAAACCTCTTCACTATCTACTCTATCTATCTAGTTTGATGTAAAGATTCTGATGAATCTGTCCAGTGATAATCCAGGAGCTCCAAGATGTTGGCACGAGGGAACTTCCGAACTACCTCACTCCAGCATAAGTTTTGATTTCAATCATGTTGCTGCCTTTTTTTAATGGAACAATATGATAAATCATGGGTCAACATGGGACACGCACATGTGTTTATGTATATATATATATATGTATGCATTATTACAGCTATGTATCTATATACAGTGATTACACGCGCACACACACACACACTAACTGTACATATATACACACTATACACACATATGCACATTTGGAGAAACGAAAGACGGTAACTCTGCTAATTATCAGGGTTGCTCCAACCTACAAAAAGGTAAATGATAGCCAGACGGGTGTGAAATTGGTGAGTTTCCCTCCATTCAGCGAGGTCCACTTGAGCTCATACATGCGCTCGGCGTCTGTAAAAGGGGACTTTGGCTCCTTGTATCTCAAGGCACTGGCAGTTGCGGAGGGACCTATTGGATGGGCGGAAAGTCATAGAAAGAGGCTCTGAATCGACAGTTTGAGGCTCTTGGTAGTACTTGCTGTATTTTCCTGTTATTTCCCCCCCATAGTTTTCAGATATTTTCGGTTCAACCATCCAATTCTTGAGAGCTGCTGGCAGACGTGCTGTCACATGCGCCGGCTTCCTGCAGGATACAGAGGGCCACACCGTGCAGTATACAGCGCATGAGGCAGAGGGCTCTGGGCTGGTGGTATCATCGGGGTTTTACTTTGCCCCCATTGCAGGGGGTGTACCGGGTGTACCAACAAATTCAACAAAAATAAGGATTTAATATCTCTAACCAACGAAAAAGTAGGATTTGAACAGCCAAATTGCATTGGTTTACGGGCAAATTCAGGGTGGAAACGATGCTTTTTACCACTCAATCACCAAATAGGGCTTCCTGTAATTTGTTCCTTTAATTCTGGGATGGTACTCTGATGACGGAGACAGGAAGGAATGAGAATGCATTTCATCACAAAAATATCATAAACAGCATATTTTTTTTTTGCAGACCTTGGGAGGGTTTGCTCTTTGGTACTCAAACCATGGCTTGCCGGAAAATCCGTCCCCATTTTTAGTTCGAGGTGTGTTTTTCCCAGCTATAATAACCTCATAACATCATATATATCCTCCATTTTTCATGGATGTTCTCCCGCCACGAGCGAGGTACACCTCTCTACAGATAGCTGGCATACTTTGGATGGCCAAAGCAGAGTGGTGCCTGGACACCGGTCAGCTGAAATGAGGAGCAGGGCCATTTGAAGATGTACATCTAGTAGGGATCTAATCCCACTGATAATATGGATGTATATGAGTTATTGTGGATCTAATTATGATATATATATATATATATCCAATATGCTTATATGTATTTTTTAACCGTTCTAAGTTATGCATGTTGATGTTTATCTACGTTGGAGATGAACACGTGTATAGATATGGATATATATATATCTCATTGGTCTATGAACAACGTCCGAACAAGACAATGTAACCCAAATAGGAATGCAGATGAATGCAAAATTCAATCCCAAACACCAAACTTCGAATCCATGTAACCCAAATAGGAATGCAGATGAATGCAGAATTCAATCCCAAACACCAAACTTCGAATCCTCATGTCGGATGACGTTGATTGGTAATCCTCACCGCCTTTCCTGACACATGGGGCCCCAGCAAGGCGGAACTGATGATCTTCCACAAACCCAAAGATCATCGCGACATGCTCAAAGATGGCGTGGCGCCATGCCCAGTGCGTTTTTCTGGCCAGAAACGGTGGGTGGGAGGTGTTCTTAGCAATCAGTCCATCCCCTGAAAACACCTGCAGCTAGTTGCGAGGTTGAAGATTGCTAAGGTACATAGCCTCTATAGCCTCAAATGTGGCTTGCTGGAAAATCCCTTATTTAGTTCGATGATTTTCCCATTGAAAGAGCCTTGATTGAGCACATCCCATGAGGTCGTGAGCGTGCTTTTCGAGCACAACGAGTCTGCAGACAATGCCATCTTCAGCTACATGGGCTTTCCACAGGAGCGTAACTGACTCCGGTGAGGTGATCTTGGTTTGTCTTGGAAATCTGGGGAAAACACCCAAACTCCTAGGATTTGTCATCTATTGATATCTATTGAACCTGTCATTTGCAGGGTCTACATGGTTATACATGGTTGTTTTTTTAACCATTTTTAAGTCACATTTTCAGACAGCCATATTTGCAACCATCAATTGCTCCGTTTCAGGAATTCACCAAGGGGCAGCATGGGGCAGCGGCCCACCTGGGTCAACACAGAAGTAGATTTGTAGAGAAACGATGAGAAACGAAGAGACGTGAAGAACAACAGAATAACGAAGAAACACACACACATATATATATGTATACATGTTTATATTGTATACATATTAGTATAGTATGTTAACATATGTTAACATATTAATAGATTAATGCATTAATATATTAACATATTATTAAATATCCGTTGTTGGTATATATATATATATGTATTTATTTGTTTATTTATTTATTTATGATAACTTATGACCATGCATAGTCACAGACAATCACATATAATCATGTAGAACCACATATATACATATACACACATTACACACACATATATATATATATTATATTATATATATACATATCGGTATAAAAAATAAGTGTAGATACCTAGGTTCTTTTCAATGCACAAGTGGAGATTCCCCAGCGTATCGGAGGGACATGAAGAGCTGGAAGTGGATGAAGACGCCACCTGGCCGACGCTGACTGAGCAGTTGAACCTGAAGGAAGCCGTGAAGGACGGATGCCGGAGATATAGCTGGTGAGCTGGGCTGGTGGTGCAGGTATCTCCAATATAGCTATGGTTTATAGTAGATATGTGGTTGATATATGGTTGATATATGGCAGATATGGCAAAAATATATGGTAGATATATCATGATATGTCTATAGTTAATGGAGTTATAAACCAACTTACAACTGGGGACGCACAACCTTGTACCTCATGGCTGGGATGTAGCTGGAGATGCCAATGGGATGTGATATCCCAGTCTTGAATGGGATGAATGGGATGAATGGGATGAATGGGATGAATTGTAGCTGATTGTGGGAGGAATGGGATATCAAATTTTGAGTTGAGACATGTTCCAACTTATCGGGGTAGCTTCATTCGACCATGGAAATCACACACTTTTGGTGATTGAAGCATCACTTAAAATGACAGCGGAAAAATCCGTTGCCATCTTGGTTTCCGGTACATCAGGTATATTCCATAAACATCCCAGTTGCCCTCTGGTAATTTAACATAACTATGGAAAATCACAATGTTTCATGGGAAAATTCACTATAAATGGTGATTTTCCATAGTCATGTTAGTCATTACCAGAGGGTAGAGGTTACAGTACGGTCATAGACTCAGATCATCTTAGTCCATCTCAACCCTGGGACCGAAGGAAGCGACAGCTGGAGCATCGTACATGTACCAGGGCTCAGTGCCGGTGCTAGCCTCGGGGTTTTCCCACTGCCTAGCGCCCCTGGCCAAAAAGGGAAGTCAAGGATGGTGACATGTGACGTCTTGATGAATAGAATTAAAAAGATGCATTATCCGTAAATCGACATGACATGATATGAATGAATTCTATTGAGTTCTTAGTTCCCATGTTTGATTACTGGAGGTTAGCCTCCATGAAATCCACAGGGTTTTCATGGGGTTTCCCAATGTTGACCATCACCAGGTGCCCCCTTGCTCAGAGACGGTGAAGTATCTCGTGCTTGGCAAGGCGGCTGAAGGGTTAAGGGCCAGATGAGTAAAACTCGCGAAACGGCCGATGTCCGAAGGCACGGCTAAAGTCACTTTGACCAAGATGCCAATTCAAAAGCTGCCGAGATCATGGAACAAGACTTTTCGCAAGCTGGTTGGCCAAATATCCTGCATGACGCAGCATTTGTTGGATGGATTTTGGGACAACTGCGTTAAGGTAGATATTGGTAGCCATGGCGAGCAGCATTGGTGAGCTGGCCATCGTGGCGCACAAGTTCATCACAGCTCCGCAGGCAAACCCTCAGACCTTCTGCAACTTGACCCAAAATTGATCAAAATTGGATATAAATGGGAATATCTCATATCATCACCTTGTATATCCTTGTATCTTTGAGGAATAAGCAGAACGGGAACTATGTAGCTAAGACTGACATCCCGGGTGTTGGTTGAACATGGGCCAAGGCAACGTGATCAAGTTGGGTACCTTCGTGCGAACCGTTGTGTGGCCCTGCCTGCCGCCATTGATGATGTACCAGTACATTCGGGGCAAGGACGAAGACATGTATGCCATTGAGGTCCTGTATCACAAGTCCGGCTCTTCTGAGCCCAAGGCCTTCTGGGATGCTTCCCGGCTGAAGGGATCGGGCCACTGGCGCATGATGCAGGACTTGGAGACGATCCGAGCGGCGGCCAACGCTGAGTGAGCAGGCATAGCTCTTACTCTTTATAAAAAGATTGACCTTTTTGACATAGATTGCCTTGGAGAAAGCCAGCGCCCCAACTTGAGCTTTTCATTTGAATCCATCAGAGCATGTCAGCCCTTTGAAGGCGCAGGGGATTGAGGCCATCCCTGACTTTCTCTTGACTGTCTATGTAGATGGGCCGCCTTAGACATTCGTGGTGAGACACCAGATCTTGAAGAGAATTCCACCGAGCGCCAGTTGAGGTTGTTGCAAAAGGGGTGTGGTGCTTTTCATGACAGTTGAGCACAAGAATCCAGCCTCAAGAAACTTGAGGTTGAGAGAGAAAGATGAGAAAGAGGGCACATGAGGTGATGAAATGGTTCAACAGCAAACATAAAAATGATTCAACATGATAAAATGAATAGGAGAGATTTTGGCAGCCAGGTGAGGTTGCTTGCGTATTGCCTAAACTTTATAGATATTTGGTTGCCATGGGCGCGAGATGTGTTTCACCAGACCCTGTCGGCTCAGAGCATTTGGAGTTGTTCTGTGGCATCAGCAGTGGTAGTCATGGCGAGCAGCATTGGTGAGCTGGCCATCGTGGCGCACAAGTTCATCACAGCTCCTCAGGCAAACCCTCAGACCTTCTGCAACTTGACCCAAAATTGATCAAAATTGATCAAAATTGGATATAAATGGGAATATCTCATATCATCACCTTGTATATCCTTGTATCTTTGAGGAATAAGCAGAACGGGAACTATATTATATAGCTAAGACTGACATCCCGGGTGTTGGTTGAACATGGGCCAAGGCAACGTGATCAAGTTGGGCACCTTCGTGCGAACCGTTGTGTGGCCCTGCCTGCCGCCATTGATGATGTACCAGTACATTCGGGGCAAGGACGAAGACATGTATGCCATTGAGGTCCTGTATCACAAGTCCGGCTCTTCTGAGCCCAAGGCCTTCTGGGATGCTTCCCGGCTGAAGGGATCGGGCCACTGGCGCATGATGCAGGACTTGGAGACGATCCGAGCGGCAGCCAACGCTGAGTGAGAGGTTTGTCCGTGACATATGCAGAGCTGATCCAGCTTGATGGTTGAAAACGCAAACATGATGCAGTGGGACTTGGGTTGGTCGGGACAGGGTGTTGTACTATGAAGCTCGAGCGTGGCAGCCGGTTGGTTTTGGGTGTTACTGTAGAAAAGCTGATGTTTACGTCCCAGACGTTGGAAACTTACTGGATCTTTTCCCAGTGGACGTTCTGTCGCTTTCTGCATTTCTGTTCCATGACCACACTTGTGCGCACATGTATGCGCCGGTACCGACCCCGGCATGTTCCCCAGACGCACATACATACATCCGCCTACACACTGATTTTGCAAGCTACTAGTAGTAATGCACAATGCACACATCTACTCTCTTTCTGTCTCACACATGCATTGTCATGCTTTTTCATAGATGTTCTGTTTCTGAGTGCAAAGAGACCAGCTAGTCCTGGCATGGATGCTATCAGATATTATCAACTCATTCACTGGTGCAGCTTGCTGGCCTGCTTGGCTCACTTGGCTCCCGTGGCTCACTTGGCTCCAGGGTTCACTGCTTGGTTCTTGACAGAGAGGAGTCAGCTATTTGGCCATGGCGAGCAGCATTGGTGAGCTGGCCATCGTGGCGCACAAGTTCATCACAGCTCCTCAGGCAAACCCTCAGACCTTCTGCAACTTGACCCAAAATTGATCAAAATTGGATATAAATGGGAATATCTCATATCATCACCTTGTATATCCTTGTATCTTTGAGGAATAAGCAGAACGGGAACTATATTATATAGCTAAGACTGACATCCCGGGTGTTGGTTGAACATGGTTGAACATGGGCCAAGGCAACGTGATCAAGTTGGGCACCTTCGTGCGAACCGTTGTGTGGCCCTGCCTGCCGCCATTGATGATGTACCAGTACATTCGGGGCAAGGACGAAGACATGTATGCCATTGAGGTCCTGTATCACAAGTCCGGCTCTTCTGAGCCCAAGGCCTTCTGGGATGCTTCCCGGCTGAAGGGATCGGGCCACTGGCGCATGATGCAGGACTTGGAGACGATCCGAGCGGCGGCCAACGCTGAGTGAGAGAGTGTGCGGGGACTAGGGCCCGCATGTGGATTTGCACCGAATAGATTGGTTCTGAGAGCACCTGAGAAGCATGAGAAGCCCGCTGAGAGACGTCATTTTTGAAACGTGTGGCTGCAGCTGCAGCTGCAGGGCAGCAGATTTGGCTGCACGTCGGGCAGGGAGACGAGCCTCAAGAGAGAAGTGCAACATGAGTCACGCGAATTCATGAGAGAAAGTCTAGCTTTTGGGCAGAAGAAGTCTTCCTCCTTTGTTCCAGACCAACATTATGCACAGTTTTCATGACTTTGATGTCACCAATTTTGGAACACTCATATTCATGTCACCACTGGTGAAGATGGTGAAGGATTTTGTGAAGGTGCAGCACGTGTAGCCCTGCCCGAGCTGATATATTCCGTTCACGAGAGCTGCCTTGGGTTGAAAAAGATGTTGGCTCTTGATAACCTCAGCCTGGTAGGCTGCATCCCTGGAAACCCCATGATCCCCCATGCACCAAACTGACGCAGGCTATCGTTGAAAGATGTTGAAAGCCACTAATGATACTATATCCATCATTATCCTACTCAAAAGGCAAGCGAATGTGTTTGGACTCAAAAGTTCGGAATCCCAACAAATACATCAAGGTCACATTTGAATCCATGATTTGAATTGATTTGATGATATCATTTGGTGATACCTAGGGTAAACTAACATAGATGTGGAAAACCCACCATTTATATATAGATCATTTTCCCTGGAGTTTCCCCATGCATTTTCCACATCTATGTAAACGTTTACCCTAGGGTATTCCATGAAATCCGTATTAAATCCATATTAAATCCATATAGAATGCACATAGATTCCCATGACATACCATAAAAATCCCTATGAAATCCCTATGAAACCCCTATGAAATCCCTATGAAATCACCCTTAAATCTTGCACCACATCCAGGCGCTTCACGTCCACCCCGCGCAAACTGAGAAGCTGCGCAAGGCACTGGCCTGTTTCGCGGGGGGCTACAAGAAGCGTGGGGACCTCGGCCTTGGAGCTGGGTGCCCATTGAATCTGATTTTCAGATAGGGATAAGAGTGACTCATGTGTATACAACTATGCATTCACACACACACACACACACTATTATATATATATATACATATATATATATATATATTATAAAAGGAGCTTTCACAAAAGTTAGTGTTTTTAACATGTTTGGTGTTTTCAGATATTCACACACACACATATATATATATGTACGTATGTATACTGTATATGTATGTGATCTATCTCAATAGATGTGGATGATGTGGCGCATCAATAGCGATGGTGGCATCATTAGGAATCAGCAAAGTTTGGTTGATGGATGTATATGTAAGATCCACCAGGCTGCCATGATTGGTGCATCCTGAGGCCTTCCAGTGCCCAATCCTCCCTACAATTGCCGTAACGTTTTGAAGAACAGCATGCAGGCAGGTGGTTGTTGCGAATCTTCCATCCGTTCCATTTGCTGATTTTGCTGGGGACTCTGATTGAGACAGATTCAAGGAATTGGGATGCGAAATTCATCCTAAGTCACAAGTAATCACGTGTTCAGTTTCTTTTTTAGTAAGGGAATATGTTATTCCTTGTTTGACCTGGTGGGCACTGTTTGGAACGAACCCCTTCAATACCTTCTGGTAATTTGCTAGTAGCTATGAGGACAACCACCATCGTCAACATGTATTTTTAGTAGGTCCATGTTAGTGGTCTTCATCGATTTTGAACATTCAATGTCCAACTACTATCTTGGAATAGTATCATATATTTAATAGCTATTGTGGAAACTTAGAAAATCACATTTTCCAGTGTATCTATTACTACCTTGGAAAATAACATTATCATATATGAAGTAGATCAATTTTCCATAGCTCTTCTGGTCCCAGTTCGCCCGTCAGTAGGGAAAAAACGCCTGCAGGTGGATGGGCATCATCAGGACCGTACCTGCAAGGCGCCAGCGGTGATTGCGTTCGTGCACATAGACAAGCAGCATTCACACACATATAGGATATCTATCTATCTACATACCTATCTATCTATTTGTTTGTCTATCTATCTCTATATGTCTCTATGTCTCTGATTCTCTATATCTCTATAGATACATATCGATATATATATATATATACACATATGCATATATATATATATCAATCTCTATCTCTATATCTATCTACCTACCTATTCTACCTATTCTACGTATTTTACCTATCTATATATCTATCTATCTACCTATCTGACCTATCTATCTGTTTGTCTATCTATTTATCCAATCTATCTTTCTATCTATCTGTCTGTCTGTCTGTGTCTGTCTGTCTGTCTATCTATCTTATCTTATCCTATCTTATCCTTCTTATCTATCTCATCTATCTCATCTATCTCATCTATCTCGTCTATCTCATCTATCTCATTTATCTCATCTATCTCATCTATCTTGTCTATCTTATCTATCTTATCTATCTTATCTATCTTATCTACCTTATCTACCTATCTACCTGTCTACCTGTCTACCTGTCTACCTGTCTATCTATCTATCTACCTATCTACCTATCTACCTATCTACCTATCTACCTATCTACCTATCTACCTATCTACCTATCTACCTATCTACCTATCTACCTATCTACCTATCTACCTATCTACCTATCTACCTACCTACCTACCTATCTACCTATCTATCTATCTATCTATCTATCTATCTATGTGTGAGTTTATGGTTCATGTTTTGAGCCCCCAGGAAAAATCAGTACGGGGAACCTCCTTGGAACTTCGAAATATGCTTCGGCTTGGCTATCCGTAGATCTTTCCTGTCCAGGAAGCGCATGAGAGTGGCACCTGGTACCGTGCAGCAGCATGCTGGGATTATGGTGCCAGTGCAACCTGGCGACGCGGGGAAGTCTTGGGATTGAAGACCTGGGAAGTTTCAGAGGTCCAGGGGGGTCCAGGGGAAGTTATGTCCCTAATCAGTGATGAAAATAGGGTACTGTACCACACATGTTTGATGGTTTATATGTTTTTTTCCCATTAAATGACCATTTGAAGGGTATACATCATTTTCAGACACACCCAGCATGTCAAAGATTTTGGACCATTGGATTTCAGTTGATTACAATACATCTTGGGACCTGGTATGTAAAAGGTGCTTGCCGTCCCAGCCCTTGTGGACCCAATTTTGAGGTATGTTGACCCATCGTATAGTCCAGTTCTCACACATTTGCTGTAGATCTTTATCCTACAGGGTGGCATCCGCCTATCATCCTCATTGACTATAGATATAACCTCCATAAACCCTAGTTCTTGGACTTATAAATAAACATTTATAAACCCGACCTGGGTCATCACCCTGCACTTCCAATAAACAACCATGGCGCTGGTAAATCAATCGACCGGACAAAGCTCCACTCGGGGTCAAAGTTGGGAACGATTAAAATCTATATCCCAACAAGACAATATTGAAGCATACATGTACAGTTACATATAAAAAGACGCGTGTATATATATATGATTATATATGTATAAAGGTATCGGCTGTAAGTGTACTGTCCAGGAAGAACTTCCAACAATGGGCCGAATTGGAAAATACATATATATATATATGTATATATATATATATATCAGATATTACATGATACTCACTAAATTTAGATCTTACTGATATGACATTATAATGACACTGATATGACACGCCAGGCGGCCCATCGCGCGCAATGCGTCAAGAGCCCCATCGACCTGGATGCTTCCCTTGCCGCCGGGAGCAGCGGGAGAGACAGCGAGGCGTCGCTGCAGTTTGTGATGAAAGCTGTGCCACGGCCACGATGGGGCCCGGGGTCAGAAAAGAACATTTTTTGAGGGAACAATAGGTGGTTTGGAACATTTTTTAATTTTCAGAGGGAATAATAGGCCGATTTGACTACCTTTCAGAGGGGTTGAAACCACCAACAAGTTATAGTTGAAGTTTATATGGCTTTATATGGGTTATATGGCTTTATATGGGTTTATATGGCTTGATATGGCTTTGTATGGCTTTACATGGCTTTGTATGGGTTTATATGGCTGGATATGGGCTTATATGGGGTTATATGGCTTTATACGGCTTTATATGGGTATATATCGCTTTATATGGGTATATATCGCTTTATATAGGTTTATATGGCTTTATGGCTTTCTATGGCTTGAAATGGCTTTATATGGGTTTATATGGCTTTATATATGGCCTTATATGGCTTTATATGGCTATATATGGCTTTATATGGGTTTATATGGCTTTATATAGGTTTATATGGCTTGATATGGATTTATATTGCTTTATATGGGTTTATTATTGGGTATAATTGCCCCCCCAAATGGTTGCTCAATAAGATTGTTCTTTTCTTGGGTTTACCTCACTACATAGCTACTTTGGGATATTTTTGGATAGTTGATTCTGAATCATGAACCACTTATGTGCACCCTAAGGCCCAGCAAGACGTTGTGTGCGAGTTTTGTTTTCAGTACCTGAAGGCTAGTTTTCTTCCTTAATCCCCCTGGTGTGCGCTGAGGGTTTAACTTGTTTACGAAACAAAGATTGATCATTTCCCACATTCAATGACGAAGAGAAAGGCCAGATGACCAGCAAGACTAGCTGGGGAGGGTTGAACAACAAACATGTGGGGATAGAACTGTGAAGAAATGCCCTGGTTTCCGGCGGTGTTTAGAACAAAATGGGAAGTTTGATGAATTTTACAATTTGGTTCACACATCGAGGGTTGTAAGCGGCAAAGATATAGAACTTGTTGTTCAACCCACAAGATGGGGAGAGAACGAGCGCTGGTGGATTGTGATTCGAGTGATGTGTGAGAAATGATTGGTGTTCAAACAGGCCCAACTATAAATTGACGACAGGCCATTAAAATCCATTAAGTATACCATCTGGTTATT
This sequence comes from Cladocopium goreaui, assembly GCA_947184155.2. Classification (NCBI taxonomy): domain Eukaryota; class Dinophyceae; order Suessiales; family Symbiodiniaceae; genus Cladocopium; species Cladocopium goreaui. Next base: position 311,777 of record CAMXCT020003558.1, on the reverse strand, counting down.
TAACACAGCCAAATGGGCAATTTTCCATGGCTATGTTAAATAACCAGAGGGTATATGGGGATATGACCAACAGCATAAGTACTGGAGGTGTAAGAATCTGCTTTGTGGTGTCAACTGTGTTTTTTTTTTGGCCTGCTGCATCATGCAATATACTCTATTTTTTCGGGATTGGTTGCTCAACTCAACCACTAACCAGAGAGATAGATATGTAGTTTGGCCGAACCCAAATCTAGGAACCCTTGGATTTTGGATGATTTTGGTAAGATCTTTGGGCCAAAAAACTTGGAGCAACCATGGAAGATCTGGGTCTTGACGGAATCCCACCATGGCAGCTGGCGTTTCCTAAGGTGAATAACGTCACAGTGCAGGCAACCAACTACACTTTAGACTCTTGGATTGAGATTGCACGGTTTCAGCAACTGGTTGCGTTTTTTCAGAAACTTAATCGTTATGTAATGTTAATTGAGTTTGATCTTGGTTGGATAATAAAGGACGAACCTATAATCTAATGTGTTTGTTTGGATTTTACTCTATAAAATCCATTTCTTGGATTTTGGGAGGTTGCTAGCTGCTAGAGATGGCTGTGGCTGCTATGGGAAATCTTCAGAGTTTCTCAGGACGCTCTGCCCAACAGCTTCGGCGTCAGGGCGGGCATGCCAAACTTCGGGAGTGTCATTGTCACTGGACAGGAAGTGCCAGAAGGATTTTCAGATGCACACAGACCAAAAAATAACGTAGATACATCATGCACAAAAAGACATGTATTTGAACATGCATATGCATATGCACATGCAGATCATGCAGATAGATAGTTAACATACATATATGTTGTAATTATAATGGACGGGCACTATGTATTCAACGTATATATATATATATACATGAAATGCATATTATCTATGCATATTTTTGGATAATTATCTATATTTTCATTCGCATAGATATGCACAACTATAAGCACTCCTGCGCTTGCAGGATTTTTTTTCGTGACCCATGACTTCATATCCACATAGTACACGGGGCACATCAAAATAACATCGCCGTCCAAGCATTGAGGTGAGTGGCCGAAGCTTTCTGGCGGCGATAACTGGGATGAGGGCTGCTCCGATAACCAGCCTCTTCTGGCCATACTGTGGTGAAATCCGCTCATTTGTAGGGAATTGCTTGAAATATATAATAACTACAATTAATAATCATAATAATAATAATGATCATAATGATAATGATGATAATGATAATAATGATAACAATAATATAACAATAATAATGATGATAATAATGATAACCAAAAATAATAACAACAATAATGAACATAATGATATAGAAGAATAATAATGATAATGATGATGATAATGATAACCAATAATAATAACAACAATAATAATTATAAGTATATAGAATAATAATAATGATAATGATAATAATAATGGTAATAATGTTTTTACTAATAAACATATTACTAACAATAATGATAATAAGAACAACGACAATAATAGTAATAACAATAGTGTAATAACAATTATTATTATTTATTATTTATTATTTATTATTTACTATTTATTATGCATATATTATACATATATCCGCCCATGTCCTTTATTATTGTCGGTTTTGCCGCTATCATCGTTATACCATATATTGATGCATGTTGATACCCCATTTTTATAGACTATGATGATGGTTTGGGAACCAAGTGGCCGCCCCCTCCAACGCCTGACACCAAGATTTCCTTCTGCACAAGCTCTCTGTATCCTGGCAGCATTGGAGGCAGCACCATCAGCATCACCAGATGTCAGCTGTGCAGCGGCCCTGACTGAGGTGAAACCCATCTCATCTCATAGCTATGAGGGCAAGCACCACGTGGCGGAGATTCAGGTGGAAGGCATCATGGACGGTGATGGCTTAAGAAAGTTGGCGGAAATTTCTGGAGTAGCTGGGCACCGTTGGGGAGCGGGACTTGGAGGTCTTCTGCAAATGAACACGTACAGGTTTTCAAGGAAGACCGCGTTTGACCTGGTGAGGCAAGATTGATTTTTTAAAAAGATTTTTAGGAAAAAAACATGTCTTTTCCTGGTGTGCTAGTTTATCGTTTTTCCCAAGGTCCACAGCGGCCGACATGCGGAGCGCCCTTTCGGGGTGGTGGTTGGCACGATGATCACGGGTGGCGGTAGAAACTGGTACTCGTAGGAACTGACGATTCTATGGGCTAATTAGGAACACCCATGGTAGCAATCCTCCAAAGGTTTGTAATTAAACTCCCAACATGGCTGAGTATGTTTTAGTCTTGGATTTGCCGTATTGACTATTTGAACATTTGCCAGATCGACGGATATCGACGGTGCATTTTTCAGCAGATCGTGGATGACTATGGAAGTGGCATGGGAAGCTAGTGAAGATTATTTCTTGGGCTCCAGAATGAATACAGTAGGTCACTGAACTGCGGCTTCTCAATAACCCACACTTGGGACTACACTCTGGTAAACTAACATAGCTATGGAAAATGGCCCATTTATAGATGGTTTACCTATTAAAAATGGTGATTTTTAATAGCTATGTTAAATTCCCAGAGGGTAATTACTTGGGTTTACTTGGGTTCTCCGATTTTTCCAGATTTTTGAGCTGTTCAAACACTTGGGTTTAAGAATTGCGATGTTTGACTACGGCAACTGAGCCATGAATCAGCTCCCTTCTTATTGGAGGACACGCATCGACGTCTGTCAACCGAGGGGGCTCAGGCCGGAACTCAGGACAGATGGGTCAATTTTTTGGGGTTTATGTTTTGTTTTAAAGCTTAAGTGGATATAAGTGGTTGATGTGGGATAATTTGGACTTATTAGATATTTTGGATATCATTAAAACATATGGACTATATTACAGTTTCATTAGGGGCAACAATTTACTAATATACTAAGCTGCTATGATATAATCTGAATGGCTGTTTCATGGGATAGGGCTGATACATGGCTCACTTGGGATGATAAATTGAGCAGAAATCTGTTGGCGTTGCAAGGAGTATCACAGGCTGATTCTCAGCTTTCCTTTGGAAGCTGGAGCCGACAACAGCTTGCTTGACCAGCTGGGCCTACCAGTGGCCAAGTCGCTTGGAAGTGTAACACTGGTGACACCTCCCAGGATCTGATTAGGATGAAAGTTTGATCATTTGACAGGATGGCCCCCAATGAAACGAACGAGATCCTATTTTAGAATATCTTAGATATCTTCTGGCATAGGGGATTTGTCAACTTCACGGGTTCTTATGCCATAATCTCGTTGGTTGTGGAAGCATTTCCCAGAATGGAAGGGAACATCTACAGAAAACCATAGGAACCCCTTAGATGTTGAGGTGGAAACTATGCTCATTGACCATTGACACCATGGTGTCCCTTGACATCTCAGGTACCGGGACCTCATTGCACATGGAAAGAAATATACGGTGGAGCACGTGGACCTGCAAGCAGGGCTCCATCAGGCATGGATGTCGCTATGTTTGTTGGGATTCTGCACTGCTCAGCCAACGAATTTCTCAATTAACTAGCATTAATTGGAATAGCCAAGCATCAGTCATCAAGCAACATCAGCCACCCAATATCTGGGTCACTTGTACGTCTCCCGACCTCACAGTAAATGATGCTAAAAATATGAGTGACTATCCGATGATCCCCAGATTGCGGAACTGAGTTTGGTGACTTTCTGCATCCAGAAAAGTCCAGCAATACGATATTGCCATGGTTGACTTTCTGCATTCAGGCGATGAGCGGAAATTGGTTTTGGTATCGTGGTGGCATGACAGTGCCGGGCTGCCCCGATTGGGGTGTGCGCTGGATTGTCTTTGAGATGCTTGGCGAAATGGCTGCTTTGAAGCGGGACTCTTACAGCTTCTGGCCATTTTCTTGGAATTATACATATTTTGAACATCATTATACTCGTATCAAGTAGTCCTGGAAGCTTTCGGTTTTGGCCTTCCCAATTTTCGAACTGCAAACTTGGGATTTGAAGTGTTAGAATAGCAATTTGCCAACCTTCCAGCACACCAGAATCCACACCAAAACCGGCCAAAACTATAACCCAAACAACTGAAACAAAGCAAACATAGTATCACGCCCGCAACCAGTACAATGCAATATTCTAATATATAAGTCCGGCAACGGATATACGGAAGAATCTCGCACACATACAGCAGGGCAATGTAGATGGGCACTTGAAAGCTTCAGCCAGACCGGACCCTCCACAGAAGTTTATGGTATTACGGTATTCTTCAGCCAGCCAGTCGGTAACATGTTCGCTTTTCTTCACATTTCACCATCCACTTCAACGTCTACATATGTCTACATTCTACGTCCAATACACAAGTATTTGTGACTTCCGCCTCCAGATTTTGCTCAAAGATCCATTCGCCATGTTGTTTATTCTTAGTTGGCCATGCCATGTCATTCTGAGGAAACCGTTGCCCATCAGCATGGCCCAGCTGAACTATTTGGACCTCAAGGTATCTGGAATGGACTCCACCAGATTGGATGGTCCCAAGCTGGATGCCGCCGCGTACAAGGCCAGTCTGGATGACCTACTGGTTTCACAATTCCTCTGCTTTCAAACCATTTTAAACGGCAAACATGAGCCAACGAATCCAATCCCCATCAGTTGCATGGTGTAATCTCCCCTGATACGAGGCTGTTCAGTATTGGATCTGAACTTGGGTCCCTTGTTGGTAGTCAATCTGAGAGGGATGAGGCTTATAGATTCTCCTGCCATGAGGCCACTGTCTTCTTGAAGAATTTGCCACCCCTGGCGGTGGACAAACACACGACCTGTATTGACGAGGACGACTCTCTCATGAAAAGCCGGAGATGGGTCAAAATGTCAAAATTGTTTTGCAGCCTAAGAGCCACGGCCGTATATGAATGTATTTGATATATTTGATCAAACATGATGAAAACATATGAAAACCCTATCAACCATCGCAGTTTTGTCCTGAGTTTTGGGGGGTGGGGTTAGGTAGCCTTATAATCCTTTCCCCTATTACTAAACGTTCCCCAAATACTAAAAACTAGGGTCCATCTCCCAGTTTGGAAAAATTCAGGTTGGCTAATTTGACTTTTAATTGATCCCCTTTAGAAAACAATTTTAAAATAAAGCTACCATTTGTGGGTTTCGCCCCCTAATAATAAAAACTAGTTAACCCCGGGGTGTTTATTATTAGGGTCCGTACGATTTTTTTATTTTTTTTTATTTGGGTTTTTAATTTATTATTAGGGCCCTCTTCGAAAAACAATTTGTGGCAATATTTTAATTGCGTTATATAAGGAAATTTAATTGATTTTGAAATCGGAAAACATAGTTTATACTATTAAGGTTCTAAATTTATTAATAGGGTCCGCTTCGAAATCCAATTTTTGGCAATATTTCAATTGCGTTATATAAGGAAATTTAATTGATTTTGAAATCGGAAAACATAGTTTATATTATTAAGGTTCTAAATTTATTAATAGGGTCCGCTTCGAAATCCAATTTTTGGCAATATTTCAATTGCGTTATATAAGGAAATTTAATTGATTTTGAAATCGGAAAACATAGTTTATATTATTAAGGTTTTAAATTTATTAATAGGGTCCGCTTCGAAATCCAATTTTTGGCAATATTTCAATTGCGTTATATAAGGAAATTTAATTGATTTTGAAATCGGAAAACATAGTTTTTAATATTAAGGTTTTAAATTTATTAATAGGGTTTCCTAATAATAAATACCCCCCTAATAAAAAAAAACTACCTGAGGTTTTTATTGATAGGGGAGGGGGGGGACGTTTAGTATTAGGGGGACCCCTCCAGATCCTCCAGGAGTGGAACTATGACAATCCAAGCTGTTGGGCCGAGAAGTTCCCCCTATGTAGTGAAGGACAACGCCAGTCACCCATCCAAATCCACAGGCAGGACAAAAGGGAGGTGAGCGATTGCTAACAAGTGCTGCACTGGAATCTTTTGGATGTTTTGAACATCCACAGATATTAGCCTTATTCCGGCTTTAGAGTGTGTTTCTCTTTGAATTCTCTTCCCAGGAAATCGGATCTCGGAAGTTTGGGATATCTTGCTTTGAAATACCACATGTACCTTGTGATGTCCCACCCCCAAAAAAATCAGAGGTGATGAACCAGCAAGTTTGGTTGATGCCAGTGGATGCCGGCGCTAGCCATCCCATAAGACACCTGCAGGTCTCATATCAAGACGGTGGGGAAGGAGCGGGAGAAGCCTGCAGTGTAGGATTTACATCATACTTGCAGAACATTTATAGCAAAGATTCAACTGAGAGAACTGGTTTCAATTCACTTTTCTGACTAAAGACCAAGTCCCTAAACATCGGATGAGGCTCCCACTTTCCAGGATCATCCCACTTAGAAAGTGGTTAACCAATATATAACCAAATTATAAATGTTATAAATATCTGGTTCTCAGTTAGGATTCGTGGGATGACCCCCCCCACAGGATACCACAGCATTTTGCAGCGGGCAAGGACAACTTCTTGGCAGCCTGCAGCTGGCGTCCAGTGGCAAATTTGCACGTAGTGTGCCTTGGCTGGCATGAAGGGGCACAGCCGTCAGTAGATCTTATAGCCTCCGGTCATCCCTATTTCAATAGAGGTTTTAATGGGACAATGATATATGTACTCTGATAGATGGTTGAATAGATAGTTTCGTTCTTTAAATATCTTTAATCGCATTTTTGACCCATAGTTCAATATATGAAATGTCTCAGCAATTCAGTGGGTCCATGATGATGGTCTATCGGCAATTGCCCCGAGTTTGATACCAGTGGGTAGCGGACAAACTCAAGTATTCAGGGTATCACCTGAGGCTCAAGTGTGCTAAAACACGCCGGATCTAAGAGCTATGAGGGTTTCAACTACTGCAAATATTATATGTACAGTATTGTATACATAATATAACACAAACATACACAAAGCAAGGTATGTAGACATGGAACAGTGATTGATGTGATGAATGTAATTGTGATTGGGTGAACGTGAGATCCTCGTGAGGTTTCATGCCCATCATTGGCCAATCAGCCAGTGCCAGGAATTTCGGCAAGGGCTTGGCGGTCCCGGGCGACCAATTGGGTTTCCTGGCTGCAAGCGGCTGCAAGTGAGCAAGTTGGACCCTGAAAATGGGGTACAGGACCGCCGAATCTGTTGGTTTTTTAAATGTTTTTTTCGGTACTGTTGGCCTGACAATATTCAGACCCTTGCTGGGTAGGCCATTTACTTGGATTCAATCCACTAGATCAGCTAGATCGTCATGACAGAACACATGTCCAGTTTCATTTGTTTCTGCTTGTGCCATCTAGTGCCCCAAAATTGTGAATCCTGGAACCATTACGAACCCCCCCATTCTTTGACTGCCGAGAGAAGTCCATGTGGCCGCACTTCATCACTTTACGTTGTTGGAGGATCTGGAGGTTTCAGCAGTACAAGTAGCAGCTGCCATAGCTGCCATAGCTGCCACGGGTACAGCTTTTTCGACCTTGCCTTGACTGCCAGGTTACATTACAATGATCGGAGAGGCCCTGCCCTGGCTGAGTCCGTTTAGCCGTTTAGCCTTCCCCAACGGGCCCACGGGGAATCCTGACATGTCATCGCCGGCCAGGATGGCTTTCCGCAGTTCTGGCAGGTGCACAACTGCTTCCCTTGGAGGATCAGCCCATAAGTAAAGTCTTGCTACAGAAAATATGCGAAAATGTGGGGCGTATAATTTTCTAAAGCTGGATTTGGGGGTGCCCTGGGTACCAAAACCAACAATTACTTAATCGCACTACAAAACAGTCCCATTGCTGCCCATTTACAGCGTCCAGTGATTGAATCCCGGTGACTTACAAGGTGTTCCCTAATTACATGGTTTGGTTTACTAACCCACCCAACTATAGTATACTCATGTATACTCTAGTTTTCATCATAAATCTAACAGTTAACCCAGTTATGTTCATCAACTTAGCGATTTAGCTCCCTGTTTTTTGGGGGGCACCACCTTTGTAGTTCCATGATGGCACAGCTATGTCGCTTTGTTTCAGGTGGCTCAGCTCCAGTTGAAAATGCCTTCGGAGCACTTCATCGATGGCCATGCCTATGCGGCGGAGCTTCAAGTGGTTCACAGGCGTGGAGCGAAGAACGCCAGACTTTTTTCAAGAATGGCGAGCTGCGGAGCTACAACGAGTGTCCCAAACGCATAATAGAAGCGATATATATATATATATAATATGTATATAATATAATATGTGTATAATATATATGTATATATAATATATATATATAATATATAATATATATATAATATATAATATATATATAATATGTATGTATGTTTATCGCTGGATCTTTAATCTTTTGTTGCTCCTTGCTACATCTTGCTAGTAGGTATGTTTGCATGGGATGGGCAGGAGGTGATGAGAATGGTGAGATTAGCAGGCAGATGAGCTGCCCTTTCGGAGGCAGTTCTCCCAGACCCCTTGGGATGGGATGATGCACGACCTGCCTTGGGACCTTGGGGTCCGGTCCAGGAATCAACAGACAGTCACACAGAACGTGAACAGCGAGAAATCCTTTCCCTTCGTATCTGAGCTGGAACTGTTGGCAAGTTGCAAGTTGGTGGCTTTAGTGATTCATAGTGATTCAACACGCCGCCCATTTGATGCGCTGGTGAGTCTGGTGAGTTGCGGGAGATCCACTGCCGTAGGTCACGACGTCATTCTTCTTCGAGATTGGCGACCGGGAGAGCAACTTGCCAGCATTGAGGAGGAGTGGAAGCAATGTCATCTCAGTCAGGTCCCAGGTGATGGCTGCACAGAGTCATCTCGTTTCTGAGGCACGCTGCTCAAACAGTGACTCGGCTGGCGGGCCACAAAAAACATCAGAAACAACTCCATGAAAGTCAGATGTTTTATGCATTTTTATTTTTATGCAACAACCTGTACGTTTGATTTCCAGAGAGTATCTTCCAAGTTTAGTTGCTGCAACATTCAATTTGTTGCTGTTGATGAACAGCTCTGTGTTGATATTATTGTTTTGTTATGTTTTGTCCCTCTGGATCACAATGATTGATCACCCAAAATGGATGATTGAACACTTCCAATGATCAGCCGTTTTCTTGGTTCCATTGGCACCCCACACCCCATTCTTGACCCACCAGATGCCACCGATTCCTCAACAACGCCCATGCTGCCCCGAGGCTCTTCTTGCCAGGTATTCTGGAGCCAGAGACCTATCGAAGCTTGGCACGGTTTATATTCAACAACAAAAAGAAAGAAAGAAAGAAAGAAAGAAAGAAAGAAAAGAAAGAAAGAAAGAAAGAAAAGAAAGAAAGAAAGAAAGAAAGAAAAGAAAGAAAGAAAGAAAGAAAGAAAAGAAAGAAAGAAAGAAAGAAAGGAAAGAAAGAAAGAAAGAGAGAGAGAAAGAAAGAAAGAAAAGAAAGAAAGAAAGAGAGAAAGAAAGAAAGAAAGAAAGGAAAGAAAGAAAGAAAGAAAAGAAAGAAAGAAAGAAAGAAAGAAAGAGAGAGAGAGAACTGAAACTTGCGAGTTTGAACCAGGAAAGCCGGGAACTTCTGGCTATTTCTGCATGAATCATGGGATGAGTAGAATTGGTGGGCCCTGAGGTGTGATTCCTCTCTCCTTGGATCTGATGCGGCATTTGGGTCCAGCCTTGGATGGCGGGGCTGGGCTGCCGGGGAAGTCATCTCGAAATTCTAGAAATCTCAGTCCGGATGGTGCCAAGGTGCAAGCTGGTTGAAAAAAACATGCCTAGTACTAGTTCCACATCAGTTTCTAGGTATTTCGGAACCACGACCATTGCCAAGTTGCATCCAGGAGCAGTCTGCTGCCATTTGCTCAGGGTGTTTGATCCAGGCTTCAATCAACAGCTCTTCTAAAGGAAGCAGCGCTGCGTGGCGGGCCATCGCCATGGCAGAAGACCTGGAAGAAGAGACCGAGATCTTGGAGGACGTGGAGGAAGAGACGGAAGACGTGCAGGTGCCGCGTTGCGGGTGGTGCGGTGCTGTCCCGTTCCCTGCAACGTTCCCTTCCAAAAGCACATGCAGATCCGCATGTGTTTACACAATGCATATATTCTTGATATTTCTTGATTATTGTTTTACTATGTGTAATTCTATATACTGTAATAAGTATGTGCACACACACACAGACACACACACACATATATATATATATATATTTGCCTGGGGGCACTGTCACTTGCGGCCTTGACACGTGATGTTTACTATCAACCTAGTAGGTGGTTTCAGACTTGCTTCAAAAAATCAAACATATTCGATAATGCAAAAAGCTCAACCAATATATATCTATATGATCTATAATATACATCAACCAATGACTGATATCTTTGGGATGGGTTGAAAGAAATAAATGAAGGGGGTTCACTGTGCTTCTCAGTTCTTGCAAGTTTTTCCTCATCCTTCGTGGCCTTGGGTTTTTCTCCGGCAGGGGGGGTGTTTCCTAGCTCGGTGGTTTCAAGTAGATTTCACGCACTGTATATATATATATATCAATTCATTTAACATTATATCCATTTGCGTCCATTTAAAGATTATATCTCCATTTGTATCCATATAATTATATATATATATATATGTATGTATACACCTACATCCATCCCCAAAAGTATCTACACTCCAGTCACATGTCCAGGCCGAAGAGGATGGAGAAGGGTCCGACGCTGGAGACGGGGAAAACAGCATGCAGGGAGAGACGGTGGCACAGGAGCATCACGGGAGGGCACCATGGGACGGACCACATGAACTCGATGACTTGGTGGGGAACTGCTGCGAGAAAGATCCTTCTGAAAGATTGATCATTTGGGTCAATGAGCCAAACTTCAATGGATGTTGGCACAGTTCTTTTTTTCCCGGTGGTTTTTCCCCAACAGCGTAAGCTAATGGGGTCTTCAGCCCAGAATAGCTCCGGTGTGCACTGGTGCAGGCGCCGGGTCAGGTTAAACAGGGTTGCGGAGAAGGTTCCGGACAAGGTCTGGGAGGCTTTGGTGCAGAGCCAGGTCAGGTTCAACAGGTTCCGGAGAAGGTTCCAGAGAAGGTTCCGGAGAAGGTTCCGGAGAAGGCCTGGGAGGCTTTGGTGCAGAGCCAGGTCAGGTTCAAGATGGTTTCGGAGAAGGTTCCGAGAAGGTGTGGGAGGCTTTGGCGAAGAACCAGGTCAGGATCAACAGGGTTCCGGAGAAGGTTCCGGAGAAGTTTCCAGCCCCGCAGCACGCTTCAGAAAGATTTGTAAAAATAAAACGCTGCAGCTGAAGGGGATACCGCCGAAGCTTATTTTTTTCAACAGTGAGTATCGGAGTATCGGGAGTATCGTGTGTCGAGTGTAGTCACTGTCGAAATCGCCAGGACGAGGTGCTGGACAAGTACAAGATGGTCTATGACCAAGGACTTGATCGGGTGAAGTTCCCATCGGATATATCTGCGGAGGCTGATGGGATCTGGATCACGCCCCGTGAAACGATAGCTAAGTTGGTGAACATAACGAAGTTACTATGGTCAACTATGATTAACTATGGTCAACTATGGTTAACTATGGTCAACTATGGTTAACTATGGTCAACTATGGTTAACTATGGTAACTATGGTTAACTATGGTCAACTATGGTTAACTATGGTTAACTATGGTAACTATGGTTAACTATGGGTTAACTATGGTCAACTATGGTTAACTATGGTTAACTATGGTCAACTATGGTTAACTATGGTCAACTATGGTTAACTATGGTCAACTATGGTTAACTATGGTCAACTATGGTTAACTATGGTTAACTATGGTTAACTATGGTTAACTATGGGTTAACTATGGTCAACTATGGTTAACTATGGGTTAACTATGGTCAACTATGGTTAACTATGGTTAACTATGGTCAACTATGGTTAACTATGGGTTAACTATGGTCAACTATGGTTAACTATGGTTATCTATGGTCAACTATGGTTAACTCTGGGATAACTATGGCCAACTATGGTTCACTATGGGTTAACTATGGTCAACTATGGTTAACTTTGGTTAACTATGGTCAACTACGGTTAACTATGGGTTAACTATGGTAAACTATGGTTAACTCTGGGATAACTATGGCCAACTATGGTTCACTATGGGTTAACTATGGTCAACTATGGTTAACTTTGGTTAACTATGGTCAACTATGATTAACTATGGGTCAACTATGGGTTAACTATGGTCAACTATGGTTAACTATGGTCAACTATGGTTAACTATGGTTAACTATGGTTAACTATGGTCAACTATGGTTAACTATGGGTTAACTATGGTCAACTATGGTTAACTATGGTTAACTATGGTCAACTATGGTTAACTATGGTCAACTATGGTTAACTATGGTCAACTATGGTTAACTATGGTCAACTATGGTTAACTATGGTTAACTATGGTTAACTATGGTTAACTATGGGTTAACTATGGTCAACTATGGTTAACTATGGTTAACTATGGTTAACTATGGTCAACTATGGTTAACTATGGTCAACTATGGTTAACTATGGTCAACTATGGTTAACTATGGTCAACTATGGTTAACTATGGTAACAACTATGGTTAACTATGGTGGTCAACTATGGTCAACTAGGGTTAACTATGGTTAACTATGGTCAACTATGGTTAACTATGGGTTAACTATAGTTTTGATTGTAGATATATCAATAGAGGTTTTTTCAGTCTATCAACAGGGCACCCTTTTGAAATCCATCGGCTCGGCCGCACTTCAGATTCAGCGCACCTGGAAGCGGTTTCTGGAACATGCAGGCGGGGCCCAAACTGTGAAAAAGAGGGGTCTTGATGGCTGGCAACATAGAAGTATGGCTGGGTTCCAGCAAGTGATTTATTTTGGAGGCTATCCAAAAATGATGAGCTTGGTTGACACCAATTTTCCAGTTGCTGTCCATTTACTTTTTCCATCTACCCTGCAGCCTTGGGTTTCCATGTCACATCGATCAGGCACACCCGAACACGCGGGCGAGTTGATCTTCGGCGCGTGGTGGGAAGCAGCACCTTCCCTTCATTCGCAACTTGGCAGGTCATATGTGCATCAGTGCATCTTTACTTTGGACCCTGAAGATTAGAAGATAGAGTGTTAAGTTTTAACTGTGCTACATCGCACAAGACAGGTGGGTGCAGGTGAAAACCGTGCATTCTTAAATTGATTGACATTAGGAAAGCAATAGTAAACCATCCCCAATTTTATCATGAAGGATATGAAGGGGTGGTATAAACCATAATTCTCGGCGGTTTACTTGTGTACTGACATTACAATGATTTGGCCGTGAAAATCTGAAAATGCCGCCCCTCGTCCGACTCGTCCAGCTGCTAAGCAGCCTAGGTATTTTCTCACGCCCAAGACGGTGCTGCACCTCCGAATTGTCCAGGGCATCAGCCCCATCGTCGCTGCCTTGGGCCACCCAAATGACTTGAGAACCCAGGCGCGGCGGATTTTCCAAGGTCTCCACTTCGCTAGATGTAAAAATCATGTATAAATCCAAGGGACATCTAGGAATCACATCTATTCACATGTATCTCTCTAGCCGTCATTTTATGAATTTTAATATCATCATAAGCGCGGCTTTCGCCAGACGAAAAAATCATACTAGTATGCTATAGATGCTATAGTATGCCATGATGTAGTAATATGCTATAGTATATGGTATCAAATACAGCAACCCCCGGAAAGATGGAAACGTAAAATCCGACTTTTTTTTTTGGCAAATTAATCCTAATTAATGCACATTTCATCAAATTGATCATTTTTTAATTCTCTTTTTTTTTGGGGTGACTAACCTCGTCCCCCCAATATTAAACACCCCAATTCTATCGTTCCAAATATGTCGTTTCATCCCCCTACATCCACCATGGTTTCTGGCGGCGTGTTCAATATTAGGGGAAAGGGATTATTATAATTGGTAACTTGTAAAGAATTACATGCCGATTAGCATCCCATTAAATAACAATTTTTGATGGTCCATTAAATCATATGAAAATCAGCATTTTGATGGTTAAAATCCATTAAATTATATTAAATCACCATGTTTGATGATTAAAATCCCATTAAAATATTTTTTCATGATTATCCTACGAAAATCACTGGTTTATCATTTTTGATGCTTAAAACCCCCGAAAATCCAGGTGGAGATCATTTGCTTTCGCCATCTCGACCGACCGGTGAGTGTTCAGGCCACGGGGCGATGAGATAGTCATGGTGGATGTTAGATGTCAACGGTTCCTTATGATGGACGAATGGTTGAGAAAATATGGTGAATTCACGGTGAACTACCGGAGTTTTTTTTTTTTGGGTGGTGATATATATGGTGAATTGTTGGCATTTTTGCGCCATCATGGATAGAACCAAATAATGGAGGTCGTAGACCCAACAATAAAATACAATTAAAGCTATCATGTGGGGATTTCATACCACCCACATACATACATAATTAATTACATACATACATAATTAATTACATACATACATAATTAATTACACACATACAAAATTAATTACTTACATACATACATACATGCATGCATGCATACATACATACATGCATGCATACATACACACATACACATACATACACATACATACACATACATACACATACATACACATACATACACATGCATACACATACATACGCATACATACACATACATACGCATACATACACATACATATACATACATATACATACATTTACATACATATACATACATATACATACATATACATACATATACATACATATACATACATACACATACATACACATACATATACATGCATATACATGCATACACATGCATACACATGCATACACATGCATACCCATGCATACACATGCATATACATGCATACACATGCATACACATGCATACACATGCATACACATGCATACACATGCATACACATGCATACACATGCATACACATGCATATACATGCATATACATGCATATACATGCATATACATGCATATACATGCATATACATGCATATACATGCATATACATGCATATACATGCATATACATATACATGCATATACATGCATATACATGCATATACATGCATATACATGCATATACATGCATATACATGCATATACATGCATGCATGCATACATGCATACATACATACATACATACATACATACATACATACATAGATGGTGATTTTTTTGGGGATGATCTATGGCATTGGGTTTACAATGATATGAAAAATAGCGGATTCAATTTCAGAACAAGATCAACGAAAACAAACATTCCCTTGTCATCAACTCTGAAACCGATACGAAAGCTAGGGGAGGGGCATGCCTGAGTCCAACACAGTGATGTTTCACTCGAACCCCCAAGCTCCCTGGGCATTTTGAAGTGTTGGAAGCAGATGGTCACGGGCTCAAATCCTGCCAAGTCTCTAGGCAATCTGTATTCAGCAATATTCAGCAGATTCAGCATATCAAAATCACATCATGTTTCCAGGCTCATATGAACCTTAGCTTTCGTTCACCCCCCTTGGGCCTCAAGTATAAACACCGTCTTCAAATGTCCAGATCTATATAGATCTCCAACAAATTCCAAAACTCATCCCCAAAAACCCTATGACTCATTGGATTGGTTTAAAAGAAAATCTGCAGGAAAAACCTATATTTTGGGAAGAGCATGGTTTCCCATTGATTTTCCATGATTTCCCTTCAACCAATGACTCGTTCATGACCCATCACTTGATGCCACGGCAGGGTGCTGAAGTGGTCCGCGACTCCATGTTGGACATGTGGGAAGCCGAGCTGGGCGCAGATTTCACTCCCAAGGCGCGGCAAACCGAAGCACGGTGCTGTGCAAAGAGATGGAAAGATGGGTCAATAATTTTGGGCCAGCAACGTAATACACTTGATTATATACTAGTATAATATAATATATAATATAATACAATATAATATAATGTAATATCATATAATACGATATAAGATATAATATTATATATTAATAATATAATATAATTTAATATAATATATTATATTTATAATATATATTATATTTATAATATATATTATATATAATATATAAAACATAATATAATACAGTATCATGTACTATAATATAATATAATATGATACAATATCATACCATATATTAACATATAAAGTAATTATTGCATAGTAGAATACGATATGATGTAAAGTAATGTGTATGTTTTGACATTTGACAACACAAAAAAATAATGTGATAAGATTTATTGTAATTAAACATTACTATCATATAAGATAAATAGATCATATAATGTTGTATGCTTTGATGCAATAAAAATATAAATAACACAGTACAGTATCATATAATGTAGCATATGCAATAAAATGCAATATACTCTACTATTTCATACCGTAATAATGATGAATATATAATAGTAACCAGGTGGCACATAACTTTCTAAATGTTTGTAATGATTTTAATGTGGTACACCCAACAATGGTGCACATGACCCCAAATGGTTCGTTAATGGGATGAGTTTATGATTGGGGTTACCACATTAGCAATGATGGATATAATTTAATATAGCTGGAATCATTTTAGCAAACCATAATATAGCAAAACACAATAGATTCACATAATGAAATATATGATACCAAAATATGGTAATGAGTCAATAATGTATATAATAAGCAATTGCAAGGGTCACCCATTTTCTGGAGATATAATGATGGGATATGATGATGGGATATGATACAGCAATTTGGATACGGTATTGGAATAGAATCAGCAAATCCTTATTTTGTTGGCTATGTAATCAGAACATATGATAGTGGGGTTTTGTCCAACAACGGACGAATTTATATACTTGCAATTTCAGGAAAAATCAGTAGGGGAACTGATGATCTAAGTATCCGCCATTCTTGGGCAATTCCCTCACTTCTGTCTGGGGATGGTAACACAATGTCTGAACCACATGTTTGCCAGCAACATTGGGCGGTTATATGGAAGCATTCTATGGAGGCATGCCTGTACAGTTGATTTCAATTGAACCCTTAGATCAGCGACAGTATGGCAATATAACACATAACATGGCTCTGGAAAGCAACCACCCGTCAGGTGAGGGTTGTTAGATTTTATGTCAGCCTGCCCGCCTCCTTCCTCCACCTCCTTCCTCCTCCTTCCTCCGCCGGACCTCAACTGCAAGCTCTAGATCGCAGTGTTCCCCCTCTGGATCAAAGTGTTCCCTGCCGGACCTCCACCGCAAGCTCCGGATCAGAGTGTTCCCCGCCGGACCTCCACCGCAAGGTCAGGATCAGAGTGTTCCCCGCCGGACCTCCACCGCAAGCTCCGGATCAAAGTGTTCCCCGCCGGACCTCCAACCGCAAAAGAATCTCGGAAGATATACCAGATAGAATGCCAGAAAGAAAGTCAGAAGATATGCCAGATACATATGCCAGAAAGATTGTCATAATATCATAAGGTATGGCATGTATCAGGTTTCTTTCTTGCCAAAATAGAATGCCAGACAGAATCCCAGAATAGATGCCAGAATGAATGCCGGATAGAATGCCGGAGAAAATGTCAGAATAAACGCCACAAAGGATGCCAGATATGATGTCAGAATCGATGCCAGGTAGAATGTCAGAATAGAATGTCAGATAGAATGCCAAAATAGAATGTCAGAAAACATGTGCCATTTGTACTTCCAGGTGAGATGTCAGAAGCTAAGAAAAATAATGTCACGGTGGGGATGGCTCGAAGTAAAGTAATTGATAGGTAAATCGTCTATTGCATACCTATAGGTTTGCAATTTCCATAACTATGTAAAATGATCGGATAGTATTCAAAGATGTGCAAACTTTGGAAAGTTTGCGCGCGCATTGGCTCAAATGGTGGTTTTGTCTGGTTGTTGAGACGATGTGTGGGTCCAACAGCTTACCCTACCACAGGTGACCTTTTCAGGGATTTGCCCCACGGGGTTTCCCAACCAGGCGCGGATTGGTTGGTTCTCTTTCCTCAACTATTGGGGTGGTGCATTGGTCTACTTCCAGCGCGAGTTGCCTGGCTTCACCAGCTGGGAAAATGGAGAAACCGAAGCCGCCCCCACAAATGATGGATTGATGGGGAGCAACCGCATTGTTACTTCTTTTCTCTAAGTTTTGGGAATTATAGAGTAAACATGCCCAGATGGCTCTCTCTATTGATCTTTGCAAAATGGAGACATTCACATACGAAAGGTTGATGTCGGATTAGTCGGATTGTATGTTTTCCTGTGTCAATGTCGCAAAATTTGGGATGACCCAGGTGCTGTAAACGGATGTAGAATGTGCGGTACTGTATACACACACACATAATCACACACACACATATTATATATATATTATACATTTGTCATTCCAGTATCTCAAGAGTAAAACAAACATGGATAAACACAGAGCTTCTATGACTGTCTCAGTGACTGAAACCAGCCGCCTCTGATTCGGATGACTCCCTGGCAATTCAACAGTTCGCCGTGTAAAATTTTCCATTTGTAGATGATTTACTTTTGGTTTAACTTAAAAAACTATGTCATAGCCATAGCTATGATTTACCTCAGTTTACCCGATGATTTCGGCATTTTATCCATGGCAACATCACCAGCAACGAGCATTTCCGTGTGGAAACGCTGCCAGGTATGCCGGCCGCATCAAAATCATCCACCGAAGCTGGCGCGAGGCCAACAAATCGGTGGCCTTACCCGAGGAAGAGGAGGTCAGCAGCCGCTGTTGAGGATGTTACGGCTGGAGGTCCCGGGAACCCTCGGGAACCCAACTGTTGTGGGTTAGCGAAACTCTGGAATTTCGTAGATGAATGGATCAATGATCATGTTTGGAGATATTTACGGATCATTTGGAAGGAAAAAACCAATGGTTCGGTGAATTTTCCATTGCAATCTGTGAGTTCTAGAGCATGAATTAAACATCAAATGGGTATGGGTATACTGATTCGGTTGTACATCTCCTCCCGCTGTGTTTTGATGACCTTGCTGTTTTTTGTTCAAAGGTCTCCGCATGAACAAACCTCGAATCAGAAACTAAAACCCGCGAATCAGAAACTAAAATCCGCGAATCAGAAACCAAAAGCCCACGAATCAGAAACCAAAAACCGCGCGAATCAGAAACTAAAATACAGGAATCAGATACAAAACCCGGCGAATCAGACACTGAGAATCAGAAACTAAAACCCGCGAATCAGAAACTAAAATCCGCGAATCAGAAACCAAAAGCCCACGAATCAGAAACAAAAAAAACCGAATCTGACACCAAATCTGCCACTCCCTCTGAACAGTATGTTGAATGAGATATTACCGCCAACTTATCCTCAGAAGGGATCAAACCCGCCACCCCCTCTGAACAGAATGTTGGAAAGGATATTGCATTTATTTATTTTTTCCCCGTGAGGGATAAAATCCGCCACGCCCTTTGGCCATTATGTTGAATGATATATTACCGTCAATTTATCCTCATAAGCGATCAAATCCGCCACCCCCTCTGGCCATTATGTTGAATGAGATATTGATATTGCCTTCAACATATCCCCATACCGGACCAAATCCGCCACCCCTCTGATCACTATGTTGAATGGGAAATTACCTTCAACTTATCCACATATGGGATCAAATCCGGCACCCCCTCTGACCATTATTTTTAATGAGATATTACTTTCAACTTCCTTTTGTAAGGTATCAAAACCCCCCCACCCCGTCTGAACACTTTGTTGAATGGGATATTGCCTTCAACTTGTCTCCATACGAAATCAAATCCGGCCACTTTGTTGAATAATATATTACCGTCAACTTGTCTTCATAAGAAATCAAATCCACCACCCCCTCTGGCCACTATGTTGAATACATTTGAATAGGATTTTACCTTCAACTTCTCTTGTAAGGTATCAAAATCCGCCACCCCCTTTGATCACTATGTTGAATGGGATATTACCTTTGACTTATCTTCATAAGACATCAAACCTGCCACCCCCTCTGGCCATTATGTTGACTGAGATATTACCTTCAACCTATCCACATATGGGATCAAATCCGGCACCCCCTCTGACCATTATGTTGAATGAGACATTACCTTCAACTTATCCGCATAAGAAATCAATTCCTCCACCCCCTCTGGCCATTTTTTTGCACAGGATATTAATTACCTCCAACTTCTCTTTCCGATTGAAGGAGACAAGTTGCCCATTCTGATTGGTTCAGCTGGTTTAATTTCCGATTCTCCGGTTTTAGTTTCCGATTCACCTGCTTTAGTTTCCGATTCACTTGCTTTAGTTTACGATTCAGCTGTGGTTGCCCATTCAGGGGTTTTGGTTTACGATTCAAGGTTCTTAGTTTTCGATTCATGGGTTTTAGTTTCCGATTCTTTTGGTTTCCGATTAACAGGTTTTAGTTTCCGATTACTGTAACGGGTTTTGGTTTCCGATTCACGGGTTTTTGTTTCCGATTCACGGGTTTTAGTTTTTTTTTTTTTAATAGCTTGACCGTCTCCACATGTCTTGCAGCTCTTCAGGAGGTGCCAGCAACCAGCGAGATTAAAGAAGATGAGGAGGCTCAGGCTCGGAAACCCCACATCC
Source organism: Cladocopium goreaui (assembly GCA_947184155.2). Taxonomy (NCBI): domain Eukaryota; class Dinophyceae; order Suessiales; family Symbiodiniaceae; genus Cladocopium; species Cladocopium goreaui. The sequence continues at coordinate 291,145 of CAMXCT020003558.1, read as the reverse complement.
ACCATGACACTCCCATGAAACCATAACACGCTGAGCATCTATTGGTTCCGTTGGGTCATCCGTGTATCGGCCAAGACAAGAAATACTCCTTGTGTGCCTCTGAAGATCTCTCGGTTTTAATGGCTTCGTTGTGCATCAGGCTTCTATGGCAGATGACACCAAGAAAGAGGCGGCGAAGGTCAAAGAATATGAGGCGCAGCAGTTGGGTCACTAATTAGAATAAACTATGGCACTTGTTAGTGGCTGGAAAATTGATGGATAATTATGGATAATTAATGATTCTAAACTATGGCAATTTGGTAGCCTTCAGGAATCAAACATGGGCTAATTGTTCTAGCTGGGAAATTCCTGAACGAGATGGAGGGCGAGGGCATAGGCCTGGGGACAATTTGGGAAGATAAGGGCGATAAGCTGACAACTGCTTTTCACGTTTTCAGGGGGAGATGATCTTGGTGGATCCATTGCATCCAATTCTCATCCAAAAGATCCCTTTGAGATTCCAGTTTACCCTCTGCTAATTTAACATAGCTATGGAAAATCACCATTTTTAATGGGAAAATCCACTATAACTGGCCATTTTCAATAGCTATGTTTGTCATTACCAGAGGGTATGCTTCTCATCAAGCTCTGCAGCATCCACAATTTTTCGTCGCTGATTTCCAGATTTTCCAGGGCCAGGTGGCTGAAGGCGAGGGCGAGAGGAAGGAGAAGAGTGGCTCACAGATGAAGGCACGAAAGATCCAATGTGTTGGGCTTTTCGGAGTGGGCCTGTCACCGATGACTCCCATGTGAAGCATAAACAGGTCATACCTTTGATGGGTGAAATTTTGAGGAGTTACACTAAGTGGCTTATTGGGGATCACGATAAGCCATGATAAGCCAGAAGAATCAGAAGAGGAGGCGGTGTTTTCACCATGGTTGTTATTGTGGTTATTGTGATGCTGCGTTACTATAGTAGGATATTGTAATACCAATAGTCAGTACATGTCAGTACTATTACGATTGTATTCGCAATTGTTGGTACATGTTTGTACTATATAACCATTACCTATTATAATGGGCACTATTACTATCATTATAGTATTCATGGTGTATTGGCACTTTGTAATATCACGAAAGCCAGCCGCTAGGCTAGGCGAAGTTCTTTTTGCGAACAAAGTGAGTTAAGGGGGTCTGGGGGCAGAGCGGTCCTAACTGGCCAAAAATCGGGAAAATAGGTGGTAAAAAAGGTGGCCACAGGTAAAGTTTTTTAGGGTTATGTACCAGGTGGCAATTGGGTGACGGTGGGGTATCGATTCCCCCCTGGTCCGCCCTCCGAGGTGGACTTGGGGAGATTGCAATGGAGGGGAAAATGATGAGAAAAACAATGGAAAAAATGAGGGAATATGATATAAAACAATGGGAAAAAAATGGGAAAGGAGGGGAAAATGATGGAAAATGATGAGAAAAACAATGGAAAAATGAGGGAATATGACATAAAACAATGGGAAAAAATGGGAAAGGAGGGGAAAATGATGAGAAAAACAATGGAAAAAATGAGAGACTATGATATAAAACAATGGGAAAAAATGGGAAAGCAATGGAAAATTTGAGTAGAACGCTTGGAAAATTGATACGCGAGGAAAAACGGTGGAAAGAATAGGGAGAGGGTAAAATGATGCCAAGTAAAATTGAGGCTCCGATGTGGGACCATTATCGCGTAATGGAAAAGCAATGGAAAAATTGCAGTTTCGATATGAGGAGATGACGCACATGTGATGTGCAGAAGTTCAGTTTTTGCCCAAATTTTGTAAGCAATGCAATCTTCATTCTGAAATTTGGGATAAACAATGAACAATGGGAAAAGAATGGGAAAGCAATGGCAAATTTGAGTAGAACGCTTGGAAAATTGATTACAACGGTGGAAACAATGAGGAGAGGGTAAAATGATGCCAAGTCACGTAAAGCACGCGTGAAACATTGGAAAAGCAATGGAAAAATGGCCGTTTTGATTAACACCATGTGATGTGCAGAAGTTCCATGATGGTACTTTTTAGCAAGATGGGCAGCATACCTTATTCGCTCAAGATTTAGTGCATTCTTATGGTCCTTTGCTGCCTCGCCGATTGACCTAACTTCAAATACTGAGAAATCATATTTTTGACCATCTATTATAAATCTCATTCTTTTAGTTTGTTGTGGTATCCAAGAAGAGATGACACACATGTGATGTGCAGAAGTTCAGTTTTTGCCACAATTTTGTAAGCAATGCAATCTTCATGCCATAATAAACAATGAACAAATGAGGGAATATGACGTAAAACAATGGGAACACGAAAGCCAGCCGCTAGGCTAGGCGAAGTTCTTTTTGCGAACAAAGTGAGTTAAGGGGGTCTGGGGGCAGAGCGCCCCCAACTGGCCAAAAATCGGGAAATTAGGTGGTAAAAAAGGTGGCCACAGGTAAAGTTTTTTAGGCTTATGTACCAGGTGGCAATTGGGTGACGGTGGGGTATCGATTCCCCCCTGGTCCGCCCTCCGAGGTGGACTTGGGGAGATTGCAATGGAGGGGAAAATGATGAGAAAAACAATGGAAAAAATGAGGGAATATGATATAAAACAATGGGAAAAAAATGGGAAAGGAGGGGAAAATGATGGAAAATGATGAGAAAAACAATGGAAAAATGAGGGAATATGACATAAAACAATGGGAAAAAAATGGGAAAGGAGGGGAAAATGATGAGAAAAACAATGGAAAAAATGAGAGACTATGATATAAAACAATGGGAAAAAATGGGAAAGCAATGGAAAATTTGAGTAGAACGCTTGGAAAATTGATACGCGAGGAAAAACGGTGGAAAGAATAGGGAGAGGGTAAAATGATGCCAAGTAAAATTGAGGCTCCGATGTGGGACCATTATCGCGTAATGGAAAAGCAATGGAAAAATTGCAGTTTCGATATGAGGAGATGACACACATGTGATGTGCAGAAGTTCAGTTTTTGCCCAAATTTTGTAAGCAATGCAATCTTCATTCTGAAATTTGGGATAAACAATGAACAATGGGAAAAGAATGGGAAAGCAATGGCAAATTTGAGTAGAACGCTTGGAAAATTGATTACAACGGTGGAAACAATGAGGAGAGGGTAAAATGATGCCAAGTCACGTAAAGCACGCGTGAAACATTGGAAAAGCAATGGAAAAATGGCCGTTTTGATTAACACCATGTGATGTGCAGAAGTTCCATGATGGTACTTTTTAGCAAGATGGGCAGCATACCTTATTTGCTCAAGATTTAGTGCATTCTTATGGTCCTGTATCGCGTAATGGAAAAGCAATGGAAAAATTGCAGTTTCGATATGAGGAGATGACACACATGTGATGTGCAGAAGTTCAGTTTTTGCCCAAATTTTGTAAGCAATGCAATCTTCATGCCATATGTCTGAAATTTGGGATAAACAATGAACAAATGAGGGAATATGACGTAAAACAATGGGAAAAGAATGGGAAAGCAATGGCAAATTTGAGTAGAACGCTTGGAAAATTGATTACAACGGTGGAAACAATGAGGAGAGGGTAAAATGATGCCAAGTCACGTAAAGCACGCGTGAAACATTGGAAAAGCAATGGAAAAATGGCCGTTTTGATTAACACCATGTGATGTGCAGAAGTTCCATGATGGTACTTTTTAGCAAGATGGGCAGCATACCTTATTCGCTCAAGATTTAGTGCATTCTTATGGTCCTTTGCTGCCTCGCCGATTGACCTAACTTCAAATACTGAGAAATCATATTTTTGTTCTCTGGGTGAAAAGTATCTGGGTGAAAAGTATGTGCAAGAAGAGTTTCTGGGTGAAGTCTCTGGGTAAAAAGTATATATGGGTGAAAAGTATGTGCAAGAAGAGTTTCTGGGTGAAGAGTCTCTGGGTGAAAAGTCTGTGCAAGAAGAGTTTCTGGGTGAAGAATCTCTGGGTGAAAAGTATATGGGCGAAAAGTATGTGCAAGAAAAAAAATTGGGTGAAGAGTCTCTTTGTGAAAAGTATATGGGTCAAAAGTCTGTGCAAGAAGAGTTTCTGGGTGAAAAATCTCTGGGTGAAAAGTATATGGGTGAAATGTATTGAAGAGTCTCTGGGTGAAAAGTATGGTGGAAAATAGGGGTAGATGGGATGCTGGCTTTCGTTCCCCCCTTCTCAGGTTTTCCCTGTTATATTGGCACCATAATAATTTCCCTGTCATAACAGGCACTATTAAACTATATACACTTATATAGTTTTATATCCTGATACAACTATAGATATTCTATTGACTATAGTTATTACAATGGAATATTACTGATTATATTTTTGGTTGTAATATTCTATTAGTTGATATGCCATTAGTTATAGTGCTCTAATATTACGTCATATTAGGCGCAGGCATTCGCCCAAACTCCAAGTCCCAACTTCACTATTCTATGTGGAGGAAACTGAAGATGCTTAAAAAGAGCTCAAAGAGGGGTTTTGGAAAACGAGTTTTCGAAGACCCTTACAGCAGTCACAAATCCAAAAGCCGTTTTCGATCTCCAGCAAAACCATTTGAAGATATGTTGCTACAGTCATTTTGTACGGGAATGTCCAGGGTTTTAGCTCTACAATTCACGATGTCGTGAATTGTATATGTAAGATTATGTAAGTATTTCTATTTACCCTCTGGTTATTTAACATAGCCATGGAAAATCACCATTTTTAATAGGTAAATCCAGGTAAACCATCTATAAATGGGCCATTTTCCATGGCTATGTTAAATAACCAGATGGTATATGTATATGTAGAGCACTATATATTGGTTGTTGTTGGCACCTGTGTTTTTTTCAGGTGCCCACGACCTTCCGCGAGATGTTTTTGTTCAACGCCGCCGTCATGGGCTTCGGGGGCTCCACGTGGATGGACATCATCTTGGATCAGCGCCTTGGGAGAACGGGACAACGGCGTTCCGCAACGGGGAAAAACCATGGGGACATGGGGAGAACTGATACGGGGGATACCCTCTGGTTATGTCAAAATAGCTATTGAAAATGGCCATAGAAATAGTGGATTTTCCCATTGAAAATGGTGATTTTCCATAGTTATGTGGCTGTTTACCAGAGGGTATGGGCCAATGGGAGTAAAACAAATCCTGGAAGTTCTGTCTGGGATTTGATCGGATTTAACAGAACAAATCCTGGGATTTGAATAGGATTTAATGGGATTTGCTGGGGATGCATATATATATACACATACATACGCACGCGCACACACACAGATATATATATAGATACACATATGGACACATATACACATATGATATATATATATATACATATATATATATACATATACAAATATACATATACAAATATACATCTACACATATACATATACATACAGATATAGATATAGATAGATACACACATATATATATATATAATCATATACATATGTATGTCTAAATATATACATATGGAATCTGGATAAATTATAACGACTTCACTGCGACATCACTGTAATTATGTCCAGGATTGGGATAACTATTCCCAAGAGATCCCCAAAGGGCATATACTTCTGTTTGACATATCATTCATTGATTTGTTGATCTTATATGTCACCCGTGTTGCTAGCCACAATCACAGAATAATATATGAAATCAATGTGTTGATGTTTATTCCTATCTATATAACGTCGTTCACATCTTTTGTTCACTAGTACCTTGCGAGCCATGTCCCATCTGCGGCAGCAGTTGAGAGGTTGACACATGTTGACACTTAAGGTTTGATGCCTTGGTGGTCAACATTGCCAGCTCCTACCGTTTGCAGGAGCGGGAACCGCTTGTGAGCAGTTCGCTTTGCGCAAGATGGGAACAGTCTGGATTGGGATATAGGATGCTTAAATATAAACGGCTATAGTATGCTATAGTATGGATATGCTGGAATGTCATGGGGTATGATATGAATAACCAACAATCTTTAAGATGTTTTCCTCTCATCATGGAGAGCTCCTATGAATTTTAAGGCTTCCATGTGAGTTTTTAGCTTTTAACCATTGAATCTTCATGGCAATATGATTGCGAATGGCCGGATGAGCGGTGACCCCATCAGACCCGGAATGGAACAGATTGCTGCTGTTGAAAAAACCCAGGATATTGCATAATATTGATACACACGCAAATTAATTATACAAATATATTTATATAGATATATTATATAATGTACAAGTATTTGTATACATACTATATATATACACATATATGCTTATTTATATATGTAAATATCCATAGGTTGGTAAATATCGGAGCATCCCGCGAGGTTTCCCCCACCGAGTCGCGTTTTGGCTCAAGCCGCAATCTGCCGTGCCTCTTTTAAGTGACGCACAACCCGAAGAAGCGCTATGGGATTCTTGGATTTGTTTCAGCGCTGCAGGTTTGAACCGTACAGTAATTGGTCCCTTCAGAGTTACCACACCGTAGCATGATAAGCACACATAAGCACACATAAGCACACATAAGCACACATAAGCATGCATAAGCATACCTAAACACCCATAAACATACCTAAACACCCATAAGCATACATAAGCATGCATAAGCATACATAAACACACATAAGCATGCATAAGCACACATAAGCATACATAAGCATACCTAAGCATACATAAGCATACGTACGTACGTACGTACATACGTACATACATACATACGTTGTATGCTGGGGTTAGACATGCCTCCAATCAGGAGGTAGAAAGTACTGTAAATGGAGTTGGCGATGGAGAGAGGGAGAGAGGTAGTAGTCAAATTGGGTTGCAAACCCACTTATAACTGGTAGGGCCCCATCACTGCAGAGAGATTCACCGCGCAACACCATCATCTGCAAATTTACGCAGCTAGTTGGCTGCAGTCGAAGATACCACGAAGGAAGATGTACAGTCTAGGTAGGGTATACCAAATATGTTTTATATACATATATATATATATACATTTCAACATTTCCGCACACAATGCAAATAAACGAGCAACTGCATCAATGTTTGAAACCTGAATGAATGGCACCCCCCAAAAATAGAAGAGCACAATCCTACTAAACTAAAACCGTCACAGATGGCCGTTCTTTTTTCACGGAGTTACGTTAAAAACGGCATTATTCCCATTTCGACAATGATCCCTATGGATCCAAGTACCTCCTTTGGACGTCAAACATGACTGGAAAATCCATCAGAAACCTCCACTTAGTGAGTTGGGATTTCCCAGCTAGCCATCGAACTGATTGTTGGGAGTTATATCATGTTATATCAGTGACATCCCATATTAATCCGTATAGAATCTAGACTTTATATTTTCCCATGGTTTTTCCCTTCAAAAATCATAAAGAATAGCTATTCTCCATGGCATCTCCGATGATTTCCTCATGATTTTCCCAGCATTTCCGCTTCCAAGGAGCTTGCAGCAGTGCCGCTGCCGATGCCGCAGAGTTCAAGACAGTCAAGGGAAACCCGGCGAACCCAATGCATTTGAGGCAGTTCCTCGGCATGTTTTTTTTGAGGTGGAGATGTTCACCATGAAACGAAGCTCATGGGGGATCCCCAAGACAGCCATAGGAAACAATGATGGGTTTCAATATGTTTCAATACTAAAATGATCTAAAATGCTATGATTTTGGTGATTGTTGTGAGGTACCATCATTTTAGGATATTTTAGGAAAGCATGAAACATGGTGGGTGATTCAACCATCAAAAACCGTGTTTTTTTTTGGGATGTAATTAGGGATGTAATACCGGAGATCAGTTCCCCCAGGTTGGTGAAGATGTTTTTTTAAGGGCATAAGTACACACGGATTAGAAATCAAAGATGCAAAAACAATGCAGAATGATCAGAGAAAGCGTAGTGAATGGCACTAGTAAGTTACTTAGTAATAGCTTATTATGATAATGAATAGTCATGATGACCATGAACGATGACAATATCGAACAACGATGACGACGACGCCGACGACAACGACGACGATTGTGACATACTGTATACAATACCCTCCAGTACTTTAACATAGCTCTTGCCGTACCAGAAGGCCACGAATGCGAACGTCAAATGCAATTTCGAACATATCCTTCGTGGTTTCAAATGCATTGAAATTACAGTAGAAGATATGCGGATATATAATGAAGCCATACCTAGAACATGTTAAGCCGCACCACGGACCTGAGGCTACGCCTACGCTTGTGGACCATGACTAGTCTCATTGCGGGGTATGGCTGGGAAAAAACAACATAGCTATTGAGAATGGCCCATAGATAGATGATTTGACTGATCTGATCTACCTATTAAAGAAGGGTGTTTTTCCATCAAAACATGGTTATTTTCCATTCGCACATGGTGTTTTTCGATCAAAGCATAGTGATTTTCGATCAACGCATGGTGATTTTCAATTAAAACATGGTGATTTTCCATTAAAACATGGTGATTTTCTATTAAAGCATGGTGATTTTCCATTAAAACATGGTGATTTTCTATTAAAGCATGGTGATTTTCCATTAAAACATGGTGATTTTCGATCAACACATGGTAATTTTCCATTAAAACATGGCGATTTTCGATCAACACATGGTGATTTTCCATTAAAACATGGTGATGTTCTATTAAAACATGGTGATTTTCCATTAAAACATGGTGATTTTCGATCAACACATGGTGATTTTCCATAGTTCTGTTGAATTCCCAGAGGGCGATCATCTTCGCGCCCAGGCTTCAGCCTCAGCCGGAGCCACCGCTAGAAATGCCGCAGTGGGTGTCCTGCAAGGCCATTGAGCAGAAAGCAGCACCTGGAGGTCGCAGGGCCGGGATTTGGAGGTTACTCCAAGAAAAACACCCAAAAATGATGGGGAAACGTTCTCCTGGTATCATGGGGATGAGGCAATGGATGATCTTTGAATTTGGACATTATTGGATGATGCTGCCCTGGAAACTAATGGCGAAGATGATCTGAGATGTGAGTGTCATTATGTGAGTGTCCTTATGTGTTTTTTTTTGGGGGGGAGGAGGGGATCACGGGTGACATCAGCACTCCATGTTTTTTTTTCTCCTGTGGGGTAGTGCTTGACAACTGTTACACTAGGAGACACATTTGAGGGTTTCCATAAATGGGGTGGGCGGGGGGGCAAAATCTTCCATTTCAATGGCTTTATCATAAACCATCCATTTTGGGGTATCCCCAACCTTATGAAAACCAACCCCGTTTCTTTGGTCCAAGATTCAGGCACTTTTGTGGACAAGGACTTCCCAGCATCCTCAGAGAGCATTGGTGGAGTGACAGGCGAAGCTGGCAGCGAGGGAATCTTCACAGATTGTTCCGAAACATGTCTAAGTGATTGTAAGCGCATTTGTTGGTATGTCATATTGTTAAAAAAAACATAATATATATATATGCAATATAATATTACAGTACATTGCATTATATCTATATATATGATATATATATATAGATATCATATTCTACCATTCAGGATTGATCTCCAAAAATCTCAACTCAGCACTTGCATGAGCTGGGGATGGAAGCCGAAGGAGATGCTGCCAATCCCAATGTTGGCAAGTACCTGCAGGTGGGCTGGGAGGATCTGGCAGGGTAAACCGGATAGCCTCTGGTCAACAAACAGTTTCCTATTGAAAATGGCCCATTGAGAGTTGATTTACCCAGCTATAAAATGGTGATTTCCCATAATTATGGTAGTTTACCAGAGCGTATCTGAACTATATTGTGGTTTGAATAAAACAGGTAATTTTTGGCCTCAGGATCCCCATTGACGTCTCGCTTCAGGACATGCTGAAGCTGGTCGTGCCTGGTTGGGTTCGCCCGGTGGAAATGCCCCTGGGCTGTAAAAAACACGTCATGGAATTAGTAATTTGCCATTATTAATGCAGCATATTTTAGCAAGATTCGATTTACGTTTCTATCTTTCTAGGGATTGCTATATGCATGAACATGATTGTTCCTGAGACCAAAAGTTTGCTAAATTGGTCGCCAGACTGGTGGTATTTGATGGTATTTGTATATAATGAATCGCTAAGAATAATTACCATCGGTGTATTTAAGAATTGGGAGAGAAAGTCACTGAAATATACTAAAATGACCTTTGATGTTGCTTTTCAAGCAATGACCCACCAAAACTCTCTGACCTATCCCCAAGCCCGGGGTCGGACATGGATTTTTGCAGCAGCTGAGGGTTGGAAAGAACGCCACCAAGTACAAGCTCTACGGTGTGACTGGTGAGCCATGCCTTTTCAAGTCCCTTTGGCTTGCTGGCGCTGTCAGTGTGAGCCATGGAAATGTATCATTCCAAGCTGTCAAATTGTCAAATTATGTTTCAAATGTTATCGCTCATGGATTTGCCTGAAAATATGGTGCCCCAAAATCCCATTATGATCAATCTCCTTAGTCAACCTGTCGTTTGGGGGAAACCCACATTTTTCAATTTCCGAGGCACGTCTCTCCCCGTGACATCCAGCAGGGCTACTTGGGCAACTCGTCTCTTCCTAAAATCTGACAATTCTAGAGATAAATCATAGTGTAACAGGAATGCGCTAAGCTTTTTTTGGTGAATCATAACTACTGTCACTAGAAGGGTACATTTGTCATTTTTGCCTCTTTACATACCTAGTTCCTCTGCTATGTGGGGTGTTGGCAGCCCTGCAAATCGTCTACTTTCAGCTGTGATTTTGCATTGCCATGATTGATTTCTTCACCCTGCGAGTTCTGTTACGAGGATTTCTGGGTTGCGAGTCGTTTGGATGAAATTCCATACCACTTGTTCGGCGGAAAAAATGCCTCTTACTCTTGGAAACCCACGAAAAACAACCGATTTGGTATGCTTTTACACAGCCCAAAATGGCCAGTCATTTAGTGACTAGTTGGTGCTCAGGGTTGACCGATGGTGAAATCTCATGAAATCTCCAGGGCTCCAGGGCGGGCCAATAGTGGCATGACCGACGGATTCAATGAGAGTCATCCAAGGCAAAAACACTGATGGTATCCCCTCCTTCACTGAAGATTTTCCCTACATTTGATGGATTCTTGAGTGTAATGCCACATCTAATATATATATATATTATACAATGAATAAATGAATAAATAAATATATGTGATATCTTGTATGGTATACATACATTATATGATATAATTTAATACATTTTTTTTTTTAAACATATCATGGTAATATGATATGTGCATAGTATATATTGATATATCCCCAGTGGCCCAGGTGACTGCTGGTTGGTCTCCTCCTTCAGCGCCCTGGCCGAGTACCCGGACCGTGTGCGCTCCCTCTTCAAGCAGCACGAGCTCACTGAGGCTGCAGCTGCTGGAATCCTTCAATGAGGTGATAGATATATATATATATATTATATATAATGTATATAAAATGTATAATGTAAATTACATAATATATATATATTATATTGTACAGTCACACATATATATATATGGTATATACATGTTGTATAATGCGGGCAACATAATAATAGACGTACCATTTGGGAATGGTTTATACCTCCTATAAAAATGGTGATTTGGGGGATGGTTTATGAAATTGTTTTACCCACATTATATGTATGGAGTATGGAGTGAAGTGATCTGTATGTATACTAATATTCTGTGCATTTTCGAAATAGACTAATGTCGTGGTGTTTTAGATGCTTTTAGATTCAATTTTAGGAGGTCCTGTGCTTTTTTTTTCCTTCCATCAAGTCTTCAAATGATGGGTTGGCAAACAGAGGGCCAAAGGCTAGAATCTCAGAGTATATAGTGACAACACGGTGACCTTACTGGAATCATGGTTAATAAGGGGAACCATCCTCTCATGGGGTGACCGGCCAAAGGGAAGAGGATTGTCCTTAATTCAGGTTGGTGAAATGTTGTAATTCACTAGTATACATACATGTACATATAAATGGTAATCGATCTAAAGGTCCATGTAAGGAGTTTTAATTGCGAAAGCCGTGCATGTTATGTTGGAAACCCTCGCGAAAGTTTTTTTCGAGTTCGCGAAAGAGCATTTTTATTTTGCGAAAGTTTCCAGAAAGTTGGATATTATGAATCAATCATTATCATTGTAACCTGTATACATTACAGCTTGTTAAGGGCTACCACTTCCTGCCGCCTGGGGTCCAGCAGGAGAATGGCACCGCTCCATAGGTAGCAGCCAAGCTTCCGAAGCTGAGCCAAATACCATGGTCTTGAAGCATCTCCTTGCACCTGCCGCTGGTACTGCCGAACTTTGCTTTCTGAAGTCTCAAGAAACAATCTCCAAATGCAGCAGCCAAGCTTCCAAAAATGTGAGGCTTTGCACAGTTTCGCGAAAGTTCTGCGAAAGAGTGGGCAAAAGTCAAAGTGCATTTTGAAGGGAGGTGGCCCAGAAGCCTTGCCAAAAATTGCCTAATCAGCAACAACTTGTCCTGAGAAGGGGATTCTGTGATGCTAGCTGCGTGTTTTGATAATTTTGTGTGATTTGGCAGGTGATGAATGAATCTTCATAAGAGGAGTTGTTGCTCAACATGCTTTCCGCGAAAAAACATGAAGTTCGCGAAAGATTCGCGAAATATTTTTTTTATTCGCGAAGAATGGCCGTTCCCGGAAAAAGGAATTTTGATCACCAACCATCTGATAGCCGGAGTTCAAGGTGCTACACGAAACTCGCGCCAACATTCGCCACATCATATCCAACATTTTCCTGCGCATATTGCATACAGCGAACCCACAACGACATCATTATAAAATATCATAAAATGACGTTTAGTGTTTTGAAAACCATCCCCAGAAAATATTTTTCAAGTTTAGGACTTACTTCGGAGTGTTTTTCCATTTCTCCAAATGATTATTCCCAAGTTACTTCAGGTTTGCCCAGATCTCTGAAACCGGGTGTAGCCTTGCTGCCCCAGGATGGGAGGTATGACATCAGGCTCTACTGCCCTCACGCGGAGGAGTGGAAGGTGGCGTGTGAAAAATCGCTTTCTGCCCATTGTTTCAAATTTTTCCATGGGATGTTTATCATTGAATCATCATTGAACCACCCTGGAATCATCATCGAATCATCATTGAAACATCACTGAGTCATCATTGAATCATCATTGAATCATCATTGAATCATCATTGAATCATCATTAAATCATCATCGAACCAACATTGAATCATTGAATCATAATCGAATCATTATCGAATCATCATTGAAACATCATTAAATCATCATCAAACCAACATCGAACCATCCTTGAATCATCACTGAATCCTCACTGCCGTCATGAGCGTGGTATACTTTCTGGGCGGTACAGCCAGGTGATTACTATTGATGATCGCATTCCATACTGGCAACGGCCTGGCGCGTGGCTTGACTCATCCCATCTCATCCCCAAATGTTAGTCCCACTCCCATTTTGGTCTTGGGTTTTTGAAATGTTTGCCTGATCAAGGCAGTAGACCTGAGATGTTTCTTCTGTTGAACCCAAGGGCCTGTTGGCAACCTGTAACTGAAACTTTGGATCTTGACTCATTTGCCACGTGTTTTTGTGGGACCTGTCTTGAAACCAAGTGCTTTGTCTATTCAGGGCCTTTATCGCTACAAGACACATCACTTGAATATCGATGAATATTGTGCGACAAACATCAAGACTTTTGAGGACCACGTTGCATAGTAAAACGCATGGTTTTCATTGGTCGTGTGGAACTGGGCGTGTCTGTGCCCCGAAGTGTCGCCGTTTCAATCATCATTTTCTCATATTTTCCGCAAAGACAAATGCAACGTCTCCCATTATATCACAGGGGTCAATCCCCATGATAGCCCACATTTTTTCTTGATTTCAAAAAATCAAAAACCGGTTCAAATTTGGTCTCAGGTATGGCACGCCATGCTTCGCGAAGCCAACCAAAGAGAAACTTGGACCTGCAGCTGATCCTGAGTTGGATGTCTCTGGGTTAGCGACCTCAAGACAGGTTGATTTTCTCGAAGATCTCATCTGTAACCTCTGGTAATTTCACATAGAAAATGGAGGATGAACATGGAATTTTGACCATTTCAGGTACCTAAACTGGAGGTAGTACCACATAAAGCCATATTTTGCGGGTATCACATAGCCCTTATTACATAGAACTTATACTATATATGGTAGATACCTCCAATTTAGGTTCCTGAAATGGCCACTGATTTGAGGCACCGAATACCCCTTCCCAAAAAAAAATCTGGACGATTGTCAAAAGATGCAAAAACCATAGAATCGCGAACTTTAGGATATATTAGGCACCTTCATCGTTTGAAACAACAAAGCATTCCCCAGGCTTTCTTTTATGGCTGAGTATTCTTTGGGGATTTCGAGATTGGGGGTTTTTAATGGTAATGTAGTAGGCTCAATAGCCAGCTTAACCTACAATAACAAATTTCACCAGACATGGGTGAGAAGGAAACCTCTAAAACTCGAGGTTATGAAATTCGCTTTGCCGCATCCACAGTATCCGCTTGGCTTTCCGAGTTAAATCTCCAAGGATCATTGGATCATGATAAATCACCTCCTCGATCGTTGAGAAAAACCACCATTGGATACTATAGTGGATAATTCAACTATAGTGGATAGTATACTACTATAGTATCCACTATACCATTGGATAATCACCTCTACTATAGTGGATAGTGGATAAATTCATGTATAAACTCCAAACCGAGTGGTTTACCATCATTTCTCCCTTCAAAGTTACCATCAATAGGAGGTAAATCCACCATTTCCAGGTACACAACGTGGGGCCCAGGTAGATGTTTGTAGATGTTTGTAGATGTTTGTAGATGTTTGTAGATTTATAAACTCCAGTGACTAACTTTATATGTCTACCATAAGCCCTAGTTGCCCCTCTGGTAAATTAACATCGACCCTGAACATTGCCAATTTTGAGTGGTTTCACTCATCTTCAAAGCCCTATCTGGCAGGGTCTATCATCCATTTTCATGGGGATTTTCCATATTTGTTTATCTTAAACCATCCAGCTATTGGGGGTACCCCCAAAACGCAAACCTCCGTAGGAGATATTAGAAGCCTTTCGCTCAGCGTTCAGGAACGAGTTCTGGCCTTGTCTCTTGGAGAAAGCCTGCGCCAAGCTGGTGAAGGTGCGACGTTCAATGTCTGGCCGGGAGGAGATTTTTAAAGGGGCCCCCAATGAGGATTCCTGAAATATCCTGAAATCATGACTTTTTGACGCCTTTTTTAAACGTTCTTTCTTTTTAAGTCAGCACCCTTCTGACTTTGAAATATGTTTAATAAGTTTAATTCTTTCATTTATTTGAAAACATGAATGTAATGTGATTTCAAAGGGGTTTTCAAATGTATTGCTTGCCGGCGCCCAGGCCTACTATCGCCTGGACGGAGGCTTTGAGGCTGTGGCGCTGGAGATGCTGACGGGCAAACCCGCGATCAGTGCTTTGGGTGATTTAGTGGCCATTTTGAAGGAGATTCCAATGGGATTTCAATGGGATTTCAACGGGGTTTAATAGGATTTCAATGGGAGTTAATAGAAGTTAATGGGATCTAATGGGGTGCGATGCGAATTCAATCGGATTTCAATGGGTTCTCAATGAGATTTCAATGTGACATAATGTGATTTCAATGGGTTTCAATGTGATTTCATGGGGGTTCAATTGGATTTCAATGTGATTTAATAGGGTTGAGGGTCGTCACTCATCACCGACAGGCTAGTTAGTGACTAGTGAGTTGTAACCATAACCAAAGAAAGAACGGGTCCTTGGGAACCGCTGTCAACCCACGAGTATGAAGAGAATGCCGGAGGGTGTGGACTGAGGCGTTGGTATCAGTCTGGACACATCTGGACACCAGCCTTATGGGCGTCTTAGCTGCCCTTGGACTTGGTTGTGGTGGTGGCTTGTGATGGCCTCTAGGGGTGCTCCAGGGTTCGTTTTTTTCCAGACCTGTGATGACCTTGTTCCCTTTGATCCGGCCTTCAAAGCCGCGGCCAGGAATGGGGCCCTAAATAGGGGCCCCGTGCCATGGCTTCATCATGGCCACAGCCGCTTCTGCCCGGCTGAGGATCATAACTGGTCCTGACCAGAACCATTTGGCCCACGCCACCGTCTACATGCGCCTGCAGGGAGTGGATGCCAAATGGCAATTCTTTGGGCAGGACTGGCAGGGACTTCAGCAGGGTCAGGTACTCAGGAAGAGGTTAAACAGTTAAAACACAGCTATGCATGGAAGAACCCTATAGGGGGATAACCCATGATAAGCCTACCGAAAAACAGCGGTTATAATATAACATAATATAACCCCAACTATACAGTCTATACACTTACAAATCTTTTGATACTCATTGATACTCATTGATGCTCAAAGTTACCAACCACATCGGCGATGCAGAGCAGAAGTTGACCCGCAGAAACTCAGGATTTCACAGCATCAGCTTGAGCAGCCGGCTCAATCCGAAAATCAATCTTGATTCTAATTTCCCCCGTCAAGGCCTTTTGCTCACCATGGGCCAAAATCAGATTCTCAAAGATTTGGATGTTTAACACATGTTGCCACCAAAACTTATGACATCTTATGACCACTCCTGGGGTTTGGCCTTAAGAATTGATATCTGTGACCTATAGCGGTGACTGTAAGAACCAGGATGCTTCCTCCCTCTGCGACAACATGACCAACCTCACTGACACTGACCTTTGGGCCAAGTTGCAGGCATCACAGCTGCGATATGAACAAACCCCAGGGCCATCCAGGGCCCCATTGAGGCTCACACATGTTTTCTCCAAGATGTTTATTTTGCATTGTTTTACTGTATTTTGGTTGCTAGATGTTATTAGCATTGATATGGCATCCATGTGTTTTCAAAGTAAAGTGTTCTTGGGGAAAACATATACAGTATCAACTTTTTTGGTGGGGCGCGCGCACACGCACACACACACACATATATATATATAAGTATACAACCTCCGATGTTTGGAGAAGGGCCGAAGGAAGAGCCAGGGTTCAACCAAACAGCACTGCAGGCCTGGGACAAGGAGGGCTACAGCATTGCGTGCGGAAGCCGTGGCAACTATCAGGGCATCATTGCAGGCGAGACGTGGTGGGGCAACACGTGCCATCAATGTAGTGCTGCCCCCACAGTTAGTTCATGTTGGTTTTAGGACTTCAGTAGCTAGAGATTAATACTGTAGATACATAATCTTTGCCAACAGGGATTGTAAACAGACTGCCAGCTGATTGTCGAAGTATGGAAAGTTTGTGCCCAATTTATATAATGCTATGCCATTGTTGACATGGCAGACACGTCAGCCAAAGACTGGTGGCGTTTGGTCAGGTCATGCCTACACCATTTTGCGCCTCCTTGATGTGCCAATCACAAGAAATGGCAAGAGCATTACCCTGCAGTTGATGCACGTGCGCAATCCTCACGCGACCAATGAAACTCGAAAAACGCGTGGGATGTGCAATTGGATTTCGGGGGCTGGAATGGACTGGATATTGATTTCTATTTTTTTTCTTTGGTAAAGTGAAGTAGTCAGTATGACTGCAATACCATCCGCGCGCTCCCTTGAAGACTTGAAGGGTCTGGGTTGTCAGCGTGACATGTTGACTCCACGTTGGCTCAGGAATGGAAGGGCAAGTGGCACGATGATGATAAAGAGAAACTTGGAAGAACTTGGAACGGTTATTGATGGTGATATGGTGCCAGGTCAATGCAGTTGGGCTTCAAAAACTAACAGATTCATTCGCATTCCACAGGTTTCTGAGGATGAATATCTTATTAGATTTCATAATCTTTCATTATCTTTCACCATATTTCACTATATTTCATTATATCTCATTACCATCTGGTTATGACTAACAGTTCGCCATGGAAAATCCACCCATTTTTTTTTGCAGAACGGTAAACCTAGTAGTAAACCATCTATTTCGATTAGGGCCATTGACAACCCATGGCGAACTGTTACCCTTTGGTAAATTAACATAGACCCTGCCAGATAGGGGTTGGAAGACTAGTTTCCACTATAAATTGGTCATGTTCAGGGTCTATGTTAATATACCAGAGGGTAATGGGATATTTCACTAGTAAACATAACAGATACAGTATCATGTGGGTAAAACAATTATAAACCATCCATTTGGGAATGGTTTATAGCACCTATACTGGATTTGCTGATGCCCATTGGTTAATCCACCATGTGGGGGACTGCCACGGGCTGCCATCCATGGCCATTGAGGACCTGGAACGCCTATCCAGAGGCGATCATTTTTTCGTCGTGGAAAATACGATGGGCAGAGCAATGTGAAGTGCTACTACCTGTGACAACATATCCACATAACATAAGAATATTATCATTATTGTACAATGTGGTACCCCCCCAGTTATAAGTTAGTTTATAACCCCATCAACTATAGATATATCTACCATAAGTCCTACTTATTGTAGTTATAAACCAACTTACCTGTCTATGGGGCACCACTATGTACCATCTGGTTATTTAACATAGCCATGGAAAATCTGGAAAATCCATGATAAATGGAGGTTTTAATGGGAACATCATCTATAAATGGGCCATTTTCCATGGCTATGTTAAATAACCGGAGGGTATATGTATATTGTTACTATTGACATTATTGTTGTTACTATAATTATTATTATATTCTATCTAAAAAACTGTCTTCTTATCATTAATCTTGTGCATATTAAATGTGCGCCCTTATGCATGGACGCATGTTATGTACGCACACACGCACACACACACACATCTCTCTCTATATATATTATATATATATACATACATACACATATTTATATATATGGCTATATATATGTATACATATATATATATTATATAAGCATATAGTTATATAATTATATATATATATATATGTATGTATGTACAAATATATATATATATATGCACACATGGCGTGAAATATAGGTGAGGAGGAAAATCCGATTGCATTCTGGTTGATGTTCGGAGCGGCATGCTATGCGTGGGCCAACCAGAAATTTTCCAGGTTTACACCTCTGGTGGGCTACCCTCTGGTAATTTAACTATAGCCATGAACATGGCCCATTGATAGTTGATTTACCGATTAAAAATGGGTGATTTTCATTGATTTTCCATAGTTTTTTGTATGTGTTCCAGAGGCTAGTAGAGAGTAGAGATGGCCACAGTGTTTAACATTTGCAGGCGCTGAAAGCAACTGGCCACAAGATCGGGGTGAAGGACAATGGCGTCTTCTGGATGGAATTTCAGTACCCTGAGCGCCTTCTAAGACCCGGCTGGAGAAGTGGATGGGGTACCATGTTTGGCTGGTGGTTTTGAATTGTCTATGGTCATCTACAGTCTATAGTCTATAGTCATCTATGGTCATCTATAGTCATCTATAGCCATCTATATTCCCAGTCCCTATTTGCGACCATGATCCAAGATGACTTCAATTCATCTCAAAACCAGTCCCACAACTTTTGGCCATGTGCAGGACTACAAGCACGGCTTTGCGGAGGTTGCAGTTTGCTTCGACAAGCAGAACAAGGGAAGGTCGGGTGGGTAGCTTCAACCGACTGGTGTGGTGGATAATCACCGACTGGTCATTTCACAATAGCTATGGAACAATCACCATGTCGGAGAGGTAAATCATGGAACATGGAACAAAATGGGCAATATTCACCCCGCTTCGCGTGGGGTGGCCGCCCACACCGCAGGTTTATTTCGGTCCGTGAGAGGGGCTAAGGGTGGTTTTCCCCCGTGGGGCCAAGCTAAGAATTTTCACTTTCCCCCCCTGGTGGGGGCTCCCCAAGCTAGGGAATTTTTACTTTTCTCCCCCGTGGGGGCTTTTTAAGCTAGGGAATTTTCACTTTTCCCCCCCGTGGGGGCTCCCCAAGCTAGGGAATTTTCACTTTTCCCCCCCGTGGGGGCTCCCCAAGCTAGGGAATTTTCACTTTTCCCCCCCGTGGGGGCTCCCCAAGCTAGGGAATTTTCACTTTTCCCCCCCGTGGGGGCTTCCCAAGCTAGGGAATTTTCACTTTTCCCCGCCGTGACAGCTTCCCAAGCTATGGAATTTTCACTTTTCCCTCCCTTGGAGGCTCTCCAAGCTGCGGAATTTCAAATAGCTAGACAACGACGCCTAGATAGTCCCCCAAATCCCGTGTTCTTTGAATGTGTTTCCATGTTTTTGCAATGGTTTCCTTCAAAGCACGGTACTTTACACTTTTGTCGCCATAAAACCGGTCGAAAACATCATGTTCGACAATGCTTCCTACTGTTGTAGGTTCCCAGATCCTTGATCTTCTCAAACCCCACCACCAAGAAATCGCACCTGCTTGTTGGTCTTTTTCAGGTCGCTATAGCTGCATGTCGGCAGCGGTTGGGCTTGAATCAAAAGCAGCTTCGGTGACAGCCGCAAATGAAAACAGCTGAGTCTGAATTGACATGGAAAATGGGGGTTGGAATGCATGTTATGTACTCTGAACACAGCACTCCCCCTTTGAAGTAGCCGTTAGGCACTTCAACCAAAATACATTCGGCCCAGCTCAAGCTGCTATATTCAAGTACCTTCAAGGCATGCAGTGCAGAGTGCAAAAGTGGAAGCTCTTTCAGCTTCTTCACATGTCACATCAGTATGAAAATCGATCTCTCGGCCGCTGATCAGCACTGCAAATCCATGCCCAGGAATTCTTCCAGTCTGGGCTGCTTCGGCTCGACACTTGGTGCACCATCGATGGAGTCGCGCATGTCCAGTCATTGGCGCAGTGAGATACCGGCAGTCCAACCGATTGTGATACACGGTTCCATGCCGCGTAGTGATCACTTCGAAGGGCAGGAGTGGTAGCGCTGGTTCAGCTTGTGGAGGATTCATAGGTCCCAAAATGGGATGTCCCGGCTGAGCATTGGTGAGCTCATCACGAACTCGATCTTCTTCTCTGAGAATTTGATTCCACTCAGCCTCGTAGTTAACCATCGTCGCATCATGTTGGCGAAGCATCTCGAGAGCAGCGGCTCGTTCTTCTTGACTTTGAAAAAGTGCCGATGTCTCATGCCCAGGAATCGTTCCAGTCTGGGCATCGCGATCGTTAAACCCAGGAAATGTTCCAGTCTGGGTAATTCGTGAGTCGGATCCAGGAATTATTCCAGTCTGGATCACTTCGGACTCAGGCCCAGGAAATATTCCAGTCTGGGCCACGTTCGCAATATACCCAGGAAGAATTCCAGTCTGGGTAGCTTCTGATTGTAAAACCACGTTGATCGCCTGTTCTGGTCGCGGAGCTTCTGATGTTGAGGGCGGATCTTCAGGAATTGGAAGCGGAGCTTGAGGTGGTACTTGATCACCATCATTTGAGTCGGTGGACCGGCTTTCATTTGATGCCGGGAGCGATTCAGATTGATCTCCTTCGGGGATCTCTTCCTCCTTTCGCACAGCGTTCATGGAGAGTCTTCCAAGGTTGGCCAAAACATACTGTCGTACGACGATGACCCCTCGTACTGCTGCATTCCAGATTCGCTGCGCCACCAACGTCAAAATGATGATTCCCAAGGTGTAGGCAATGATGACCTCAAAAGGATAGGTCTCTTCGTGCTCCTTCTCCCCCTCTTCCGCTTTGACTGCAGCAATTGACGCTGCAAGAGTGATCAGCCTCAAAACTTGGGCTGCCTCCGCGACTTTGGTCTTTTCCTTGGTGGTCAAAAGACCGTCCTGCTTTTCTCCTTCTTTCTTTTCTTCAACTTCCATACTTTTCACTTCATCTTTGATTACCAGTTTTCCCATCCCCATCAACTTTTTGAGGAACTCAAGTCGTGCCGCTGTGAGTGGCTTGGTGCCGATGTCGGCAATCATGAACTCACCAGCCACATGCTGAATGACCCATTCACCCGCAAGGATCGACTGCCTTGCGAAGGAGCACCTCAGCCTCAAATGGCGGGTTCGCCAGTTACCACCATCGTTGGACAAGATGGCAAGTGCTGACTGGCTGTCAGTTTTGAGAAGCTTGTGGACCACAGGGAAGAGCTCTGCCAGGATCACGTAGATCGATTCACCAGCTATCATGCCCTCCACGATCTCAGTGAGCTCTGCTTCAGCAGTTGAGAGCGTGATGTAGCTCTGGCGGCCCGATCTCCAGAAAATTGGAGTTGTGCCCAGCAAGACCACAAATGATCCATGGCTCTCCTGTGCATCCGGCGCAAAACCTGCATCAGTGTACACCGTCAAAACGGGGCTTTCACCTTCTTTCACATTGAACATCAACCCTTCATCTGAAGTGGCCATCAGGTAGCCTTTGAGCTGGAGTGCGGCTGCCAAAACGGCATGTGGTGCCCTCGTGGATGATGAGCCCATGCGGCTTACAGCGTACATGATGTCTGGCCGTGCCCGGGTTGTCAGCCACAAGACTTCGCCAACAGCTTTTTGGCAGGAGCGGATCAGCTCAGGTGTGATCTCAGCCTCATTTGGTTCCATGGCTGATTGATCTCTGGTCAAAGGGATCCGTTTTGGCTTGACTTCAGGATCCTTTTGTGTGAGGTCTTTGGTGTAGGACTGCTGCGTCACCATCCAAACATCTCTTTGAAACTCCTCTTTCCATTCTTTTGAGATCTCCATTCCCAGAAATCTGACAGGTTCCGGGCCGACAAACTCTGGTGTTGAAGTGGTCCATGTCGATTGGATCTTGGCCTGCATGGCTTGGAGTAAGTTTGGAGATGATGCCAGCATCAGGTCATCCACGTACGTCATCAAAAGACCATACAGAGTGGTGTCTTCTGGTTCAAGGGCATTTCGCAGTTTCCACAAGTTGGGTTCGGACTGCAAAGGCTCCAGCATGAACTCCATGTGCTTTCCATTGTGCTCCCCCTGGATTGAGAAGTCAGAGATGGTCTCATCCCTGGTGAGGCCCCACAGTCTTGGAGACCGTCGCAACCCATAGATCGCTTTTTCAGGCAGGTAGTAGACATCTCTTCTCAGGTACTTCTTCTCGACCAGGAGAGCAGGAGGTTTGATCAGGATTGGATCCTCATCATCGGCCAATACCATCTTGGCGTTGAGGAAGGCTGTGCGCACATCGAGAGTTGAGGCAACCCATTGGTAAAGTGCGCAGCACCAACATAGAATGCGCAGGGCGGAGGCATCTGCACCTGAACTGAAGTTATCCTCCTGTTCTTTCTTCGGTTCCAAGTTGCCACAAACAACCCACCTCATCTTTTTCTTTCCTCCTTCTGGCCCTGGCTTTCTGGTAAAGACCAGCTTGGATGGGATGAACTCAATCCCCTTTCCTGACCTTTCAGCCTCCTTCTGCATCTTGTGGAGTTCCTCTGGATAGATTTCTCTGAAGGCCTCCTTTTCTTTGAGCAAGGAGTCAACCTCATTGGTGATGGCCGGGAGCCAATCGCTCCAGTTTTCGGCCACTTCACGTGGTGACACAATTCGTGTCTGCAAGACCTCTTCTTCTTCATTCGTCTCAGCTGCCATCTTCCTCATGTTGGCCAAAATGGCCATCTCATCCATCACTGTTTCAGGATCATCATTGATCATCATTTTCATCTCATCTTCGATGACCCTTATGTAGTTGATCCTCCTTTTCTTTTGATCTTCTCTTTCTTTCTCTTCGACATCATCTTCTTCGATCTTTCTGATCGCTGATTTTCCTCGAAGTCTTCGGCGGACCAAGAGGGCATCCACGGTGTCCTTTTCCAAGGCGAGCCATTGGTGCTCAGAGACGGGGTCTTTGGCCTTCTTCATGACATACCTCGTCACTCGTGGCGGCTCATCCTTCGGAAGGATCCAGTGGCCATGTTCTTCTGTTGCTGGAAAAAGGTATTGAACCGTTTCCGTCGTGGGCTCAAAAACACCCTTTCTCCATGTTCTTCTCCTCACCAAAACCTCTTGCAAAAAAGGTGGCAACTTCGGCTCTTCTCCAATCCTCCAGCTTCTGTTCAGGGCATCAGCATATCGAGCTGCAAGGGGCCAGAGTTCACTGCCAACGTCAGCAGCTTTCAGCAATCGCCTCACCTGAGTTTTGAGGGTCTTGATGGCTACTTCAACTCGGCCATTTGCTCTGGGATCATCGCCCGAGGTGCGAGACAAAGCTATGCCCCGCGAGTTAGCCCATTTTTTGAACTGGCCGGCAAACTCCCTTCCCCTGTCGCTATGGATGCGACCGATGTGGAAACCATCCATGCGAAGCCTGAGGAGCATGTCCATTGTGGTTCTTGTCACCTCCCTTGCGGTCTTGGTGATCATCGGAGAGGCCAGGCGGAAGATCTTGGTGTCAAAGCCACCTGGTTGAAGTTCTTTTTCTCCATCTTTCGGTTGTGAAGGTGGTAGCAGATATGGCGGCACTGGATGAGGTTTTTGAGAGAGCTCATCCTCTTTCTTTTCCCCATCTTCTTCACCCCAAACTTCTACCTTTTCTCCTTCTTCTTCTTCAGCCTCACTTCGTTCTTCTCTTTTATCTTCTAGGGCTTGGGCCCCTTCTTTTCCTTCTTCTTCTTCAGGGTGAACCTCAAAGTGAGGTTCATCTCCGTCAGCTTGTGGAACATGAGCATCTTGGAGCTTGTTTGACCCGGCTGGCACGGCCCATGTCAGAGTTCCAACCAGCATCCATCGAGCTCGCAAGCCACCCAAGTCCTTGGCAGGAATCAAAGGACCTGCAACATCCAGCGAGAGAACTCCTCCGACTGGATATGGTACTTTTCGATGTGGGTGTTGTTGTTGCATGGTTTGTTGGCAAACCAGGCAGTCTCGCCGATATGGCGTATGGCCATGTGCTATGTGCTCATCCCAGCTGAGAGGGCACATCTTCAGAGGCTGGCACTTCACCTGCAGCATCAAGGACTCGGCCACCATGTTCATTGTGCCCGGAGCCCATCTTGAGAGCTGAGCAGAAGACCTGATGTCCACAGAGGTTGGCCTTCTCATTCGATGGCTGTCGATGTTGAGGTGCATGTTGCCGCCCATTGTTGTTGGTTTCAAGGCCGCTCCTCCATGGTGTCCTTGACAAAACGTGGTCTCCTCAAAGTTGAACTCATCTCGCAAGAGCTTCCATTCGTTGGTGTCCCAAAACGACACACATTGAGGCATGTACTCCTTGGGCGTTGCAGGCTGTTCCAAGAGGAATCCAATTGGTCGTTGGACTTGTTTGGCTTCTCTGATGTATGTGGCCACCATCCAAAGAAAGATGAACCTCCACATCAAGATGTCGTCCTCCAACACCTGCAAGCGCTCTTGTTCAGAGAGATCTTTGAGGCCAAATTCTTCACCTCCCCACGCCCTGACTGGTCGCGGAGCATTTTCTTTTGGGTAGTGCCTCAAAACTGACCTTGTTCTGCAGTTGGGTCCAGCGATGAAGGCCTCGACCTTATCGCTCATCACAGCGCACAGCAAACCGCTGTAAACTCCAGAGTCCATGAGGAGATTGTGATTCTCCCCACGTTTGATGTCCACCTCGAGGATGTCAGCTGGATTCCCACCCTGTTGCTGGTAGGCTCTTGTCAATGTGAACCCTTCAGACTCCCCTGCATAGAGATGAGCAATGAAGCCATCCCGTTGAAGTCTTCGTCGTTGACGTCGGTTGACAGGGAGATCACGCCAGGATCCAACATCCACCACCAAGCTTTTCTTGATTTCCGCTGGTAGTTGTCGAAGGACAGGGTGAGCTTCGACCAGAGCTTGCATCCAAATCTTTTCCTTCTCAAACTTCTTTTCTTCAGGCTTGGACTGGAGTGCTTTCGTCTCCAGCTCATCTATGAGTTCAAGAGCAAGAGCTCTTGGGATTTGAGGGCACCCCTCTTGAGGTTGTACTGGTAGAAGTCCACGATCAGGATGATGGATTTGAAGTGTTCCTTGGTTCCAATCAACCCTGCATCCAAGCTTTTGCACCAGCATACCCATGGGGATGATAGGCTCGACATCTTTGCGCTCGGAGACCATCACACCACCTGGAGTAACTTGAAGGGCAGTGCTCTCACCGTTGGCAAGGGTCACAGAGACCTTCTTGTAGTCGTTCTTGGATTCACCCAGACGCATCGGACGCAATGGGTGTGTGGCACCTGAGTCAACCAATCCCTGTTGGCTGCCGTAGTTGATCTGGTTGATCTTGAGGCCTTTGAGCTTCATTCGATCCAGTTGTTGTTGAAGACGATCCATCATCTCCTCTTTTGATTCCCCACCAGATTGGCTTTGGGAGAAGTCGCACTGGAAGTGGTCAAGGACTTCAACATAGTGTTGGCCTGTTCCAGCAGTTCTTTCATGGTTGGACCTTCAGTCCCTTCATCTTCCTTCAACTTTGAGCTTGTTGACGAAGTGTCCTCCCCCTCAACCTTCTGAACCTTTGGCTTCTGCGGTGAGGACTCTCCTCTTTCTTTCGGTCTTGGGCACGCAGGAGACATGTGTTCTGGACTCCCGCAATTCCAACATCTTCTCTTTTCATCTTTTTGGTCATGAGACCATTGACAAGCCTTTCCCCTTCTGCATCCTTGATCAGAAAGGTAGAACTTGCACTTTCCTCTTGTCTCTCCTTCTTCGCTTCTCTTTGTGGGGGACCTTGCATCCTCCTCCAACTTTCGAAGCTTCGCAGCCTTCGGCTTTTCGACTTCATTCTGTTTGGCTTTTGTGGCATCCTGCTTGGATGTAGTTGCATTTCCCCCAGGGCGCTTTTCAGAGATCGAGAGCTGCTCATATTCAGCAAGGAGGTGGTATGCGAACTGCTCCACATTGGTGTCGTTGGGAACCGTGTCCACTTGTAAACCACTCCTCACAAGGCTCACACGAAACTGAAGTTCTCGGTGCGCTTCAAGGGTCTTCTTTGACATCTTCAAGAGTCCTCGAAGTTGAAGACTCGGATCAGGAGCTACCGCCCCGATATCTTTAGCTCGGTGTCGCCAGCGGAGCCATCGTCGTAGAGCTGCTGGACCATCTTGAACAGTTTGAATCTCCGGAGGGTCTTCAAGGTTCCGGAGCAAGTTCTGTTTCTCAGAGATTCCGCCAGGGCTGTATGTCACCAGCAAGTGCGTGATGACACCAAAGGTGGTGAGCCTTCTAGCAGCCACCAATTCACCACGAACTTCTTGTGGAAGGGCTTGAAGAAGCATAGTCGCAACCCTTCTTTCTAACCTTTCCCATTTTTGTTGAAGCACTTCTTCAGGTGTCTCAACCTTGTGTTGAATCCTGTCCAGAGGAGACAGGGCCATGTGCACCTTGTACCAGGCTTCAGCTGCTGACACCGATGTCTTCCACCACACGCTCGCAGACGTTGAGAGGTCTGAGATGATGGGCTCGATGATCAACAGCCAGTCTCCAAGGATCAAGGGTCCTTGTTGGGGCTCCCACGGAGCCAGCAAGGGGAGATCTGGAGCTCCAGACCTCACCGTTTCAACTCCTTCGATCACGCCTTCGTCCTTTGGCTCGTTGAGGCGCTTGTGCATCTCCTTCATGGAGTCCATCATGAGTGCCATGAACTCCAAAGATCGCTCAGTGAAAGTGGTATTGGCTCCACTTCCATCATCCTTGGGTCTTTGACTTTGGGGGTCTGCAGCCTCCTTTGGTTGAGAGCTCCTCGAATCTTCGGCTTCATGCTTTGGGGGTCTCACAGCCTCCTCAGCTTTGAAACTTCGTGGATCCTGAGCTTCGGTCTTTGGTGGTCTCACAGCCTCCTTAAAGTGGGGGTCTGCAGCCTCCTTTGAGGGTGAGCCTGCAACCTCCTTTGAGTGGGGGTCTACAGCCTCCTTTGAGGGTGAGCCTGCAACCTCCTTTGAGTGGGGGTCTACAGCCTCCTTTGAGGGTGAGCCTGCAACCTCCTTTGAGTGGGGGTCTGCAGCCTCCTTTTTGGGTTCTTCCGGGGTGGAAAACTTCTGATCATCATCTACTCGCATGCTTTCCAACGTTTCGATTCTAGCCCTCAATTTTTGATTTTCTTCCATGATTCTTTCCAATTCCCTTCTAAGTTCAGCATGTTCAGAGGGACCAGGTTGAGGCATGTATGGAAACAGGTATGAAGCTTGATCCCCAACCATCCCAACTCCATGGACTCTACGCTCATCTTGCTCCAAAAACAAGGGTCTTGCTATCGGTTGTGGCACCATTGCGGGTGGTCCCAACAGCTGATTCCCTGGATAGAGCCAAGGTGCTTGGTTGTAGATTTCCTGGAATCTTCGAATCTGGCTTTCATCAAAAAGAGGAACTGAAGAAACATTGGATTGGGCAGCAGGTGTGGCTTCCACAGAAACAACTTGATGCGCTCGCCCAGAATCATTTTCCGCATACTGAGGTCCATTTGACATGCCTTGCACGTTCGATACCACCATTGCCGCAGAGGTCTCAGGAGTCTTGACAACTTCGGTGGATGCCAAAACAACCGCTTGATTTGAACCTGGGGCAGACTGAGGGTTCTGCTGCAGTTCGGAACGTTCTGATGGCGATACCTGAGTTTTCCTTGGTGTGGCAGGAACTGACTTCGCTGAACCTGACGACTTCGCAGCTGACTCCTGTGATGCCTTTTCTGCACCAGGAGGAAAGAGAGATTTCGGGGCACTTTTTGGCTTCTCCTCACTTCCCAGACTTTTATCCTTTGGATTTCCGGGGGACTCAAAAACCTCTGCCTCAGACCTTTCTTTGTTTTCTAACTGCGGCTCAGCTCCACTGGCCAGCTCTGCCTCCATATGTTGGTTGGCTCGTCGGATTTCATCTTCTCCTTGAGCTAGTTCTTCTGGTGTAGCCCGTCTTCGCTGCATCAGCATCTGGAGCAACTGTGGCACGTTGGGCTCATAACCTACTGTTGTAGGTTCCCAGATCCTTGATCTTCTCAAACCCCACCACCAAGAAATCGCACCTGCTTGTTGGTCTTTTTCAGGTCGCTATAGCTGCATGTCGGCAGCGGTTGGGCTTGAATCAAAAGCAGCTTCGGTGACAGCCGCAAATGAAAACAGCTGAGTCTGAATTGACATGGAAAATGGGGGTTGGAATGCATGTTATGTACTCTGAACACAGCACTTCCAATTCCCTTATCTCCCCAACCGTTGAAAATACCGCTATTTACAGTGTTTTCTTCAATTTTTCCATGTGCCAATGCCGGTAGCCAACTCCAACATATATATAAGAAATCCTTCCAAAACATTGTTTTTGACAGTATTTTTCCAATGTTTCCAGTCAAACAGACGGTAATTTACACGTTTTTTGCCATAACGTCAGTCCAAAACACTTGTTTTTGCAGTGTTTTCAATGCTCTGGCATCCAAAAACCCTGCAAAATCTTGCTATGTACAATGTTTTTTTCATTTTTGGCCGTTTTTCCATTGCCGGAAAGCTACCAAAATGACCCAAAATTCCATTTCAATACCCTCTTGCGCTCAGACACCCAAAAATCCTCGAAAAATGTCGAAAACACCACCGTATTCTGGTCTCGGTGCGAAACCGTTTTTGCCCCCCCCCCCCAGCTAAAGCTGATATAGCGACTGCTATATTAACAAATGTCATTGAGCATTTAGTGTTGCTGTTGCCCCCCAATAAGCACGCCTTCACCGCCAAAGCGGTGTGGGCGGATTTTCGATAGCAAAACCGATAAAACCGGAAGGCAAATAATTACCGTGAAATCCCATGAAAATCCAATAGTTGATGCTTAAATCCCACTAAAATCCACACAATCCCATGCGTCCTTTGGGAAGTTTGGGGCCTTTCGAGTTGTGCCAAAAGCGCTTCCTGCGTTCTCGGAAGCGGAGGCGCTATACGGACCAAAGCGCACAGGCGCAGGCAGATCACCAAAAGGTCGAGATGGGCCACTTGGATCCACTTGGTCCATTTATCGGGCCGCCATATTTCATCCCTGTATGGAAGTAGGGGTGTTCCACAATGTCCCAATATGTTCCACATATAATTAGAACTATTATGACTCGGGGTACAACGGTAAAAACATGTAAAAACCATTTAGTGCGATTCGTACCCCCATTCGTAGTTCGCCAAGTTGGTTTATAAGTCCAATAAAGTTTGGGTTGATTAGGGGGTTATATCATGTGATATACTGTATCTATAGTTCATGGGGATTATAGACCAACACACATAACTGGGGGGGTTTGATATCCATGACATGATTGATTACCATGGATGAATTACAAGGAACACATCTATAGATGGTGGTTTGATGATGTTTGATGTGGTTTGGTTTGTAGCTTGTAGAGGCTGGTTTTGACGAATTTAAGCCTTCCTGGCCTAGGACTAGGACTGATAAACCCCATCAAGTGGATACCAGCGAGCCGAGGAGCATGGGTATTTATATATATATATATATATTCCTATTTATAGCCAAGTATATAATTGGTATTGTTGGTCTATAATCCCCATGAACTATTTATATAACTATATAACATGATATAATCCCCTAATCAACCCAAACTTTATAGTAGCTGCTTGGGCTTGGGTAAGTGAAAGTAATGGGAAGCCGCGCATCTACTGAGACCATCGCCCAGATGATAGCCAGTTTTTTCGGAAAAAACTCGCAGCTTCATCTGTTCAAGCCTGTTCAACCAGCTAAGTCACATTTGAATTAACATAGACCCTGGCAGATAGAGGTTGGAAGATTAATTTCCATTAAAACTAGGCTATTTTCAGGGTCTATGTTAATTTACCAGAGGGTAAGTCACATTTCATGGGACAGGGAGGGGCCAAAAGAAAAAGCACCTGTGAGGCATAGATTTTGGGCAAATTTTGACACAAAAAAATGAGAATGGAACGAAGTTGACGACGTGTCAACTTAACAAACGACAATCCAGGGGACTTAATAAAACATCATAAAACATCATAAACATCATAAAACTTAATAAAACATCATAAACAAATCCGAAAAATGGTTCATGGGGATTTTCATGGATTGTCACCTTCCCATGGGGTCGATCCTTTCCCACTGAGGTCCTACGGGTCATCAAACCTGGGAGGGTCTTCGCTAGAGAAAAACACTGCCTTGGGAACGGCCGTGGCAGTGGCCGAACTTGCCTTAAAAATGAGGTTTGTCTGAAAATGGGGCAAAACATACTCCCAATAGATGACATATGGATATATAATATATACATATGGCCATTTGACTGGATTTTATGGATGAACATTTAGGACTAATATTGACCTTCAATGGCAAATCTGTGGTTGGGAACATGATGATAAAACCAGTGGATGGAATTGTGTGTTTGCCGAACACCCGGACAATTTTCAGACCAAACGATGCTGTTTGAAACCACAGATGGAACTGCGCACAGCAAGTGTTCGCACGATGCGAACGGGGGGCCCAGAGACAAAGGCTGGTGGCAGGTATCCTTCGTTTCATCCAACATGGTGGGTGGGAAATGCCGAACAATGGCTGGAGGTCTTAAGGGTAAAGTCATCTACACGGGGATTTTCCATGTGAAAAATTACCAAAGTGAACACTGTACTCATCCAACTCAT
The DNA here is from genome assembly GCA_947184155.2 of Cladocopium goreaui. NCBI lineage: Eukaryota > Dinophyceae > Suessiales > Symbiodiniaceae > Cladocopium > Cladocopium goreaui. Next base: position 259,751 of record CAMXCT020003558.1, on the reverse strand, counting down.
GGCATTTTCCTGCGATTTCCAAAAATGAGATGAGATTGGATTATAGAGATGAGATGAGATCAGATCAGATAAGTAGATGGATGGATGGATAGATGGATGGACTGTACGACTACGTGATTATCTCCAACAAGCAGATGTTCATTCTAAACAACAAGTCACTGGGCTGCCTGGACTCTCTCAAAGGAGTTTCCGCACTGAAGCCGCAGTTCTGTCCAGACCTGACACGCACTACAGTTGGAAAAGTTGCTTTCTGAACAATGGTATCAGGAGCGCCACGTGAAGCCGCACGTCAGCGCGGAATGAAGAAAATCGTGACCCCTGGGTGGCCGTGGTTACTGAATTAGGTCGAGGTTTGCCTCTCACAAATTGAATAGTTGTAGCACCCTCCAGATGGATATGAGTCAAAAATTCGGGCTAGCCAGAGACGTTTGTCAATTGTTGTCTAAACAGCCCAATATTCCAATTTTGATCCATGACCCCATGACGACTCCCCAATTTTTCAAGTTTTGGAAAACCTCTCAGATGAATCCTAAAGTTACCCACAGACGCCGTGTGTTGCCCAGACATTAACATTGAGAATGTCGTGCTGTCGAATATATGATAGGAGAGATTGCAGAAAATACAGCATATGTTTTACAGTTTAGGATAGAGCCTAGGTTTTAGGGGCTCGGGTTTTAGGGTTTGGGGTTTTAGGGTTTAGTAGGATGGTTTAGGGTTTTAGGGTTTAGGGTTCGTCGTCTGGGAAATCTCAAAACACTGGCCGTGCGCAGGTGTTTGAGCATGTTGAAGGATAATGTTTAAACATGTTTAAACGCTATTTGAACCTTCCGGGCAACACACAGCGCCTGGCCGTAAAGTTAGGGGCAGGGTATGACCTTGGATTTACAGAATTGCCCAGCTTTCATCCACCAGGAAGAGTGCGATGTTCTGGTCCTTGTCCTGTCCAAGAACACAGAGCCCATAGCGTTGTCAGATTTTCGGGCCGTGATGCTTGCCACTTTGAGGCTGGCATCAGACATCAGCTGGCAGATTGCATGGCCCATCATGGCCCAATACTATATATATAACAACCGGCAAACATTGACGACAATTCATGTTGGCGGATAAAGAATTATGAACATCGTGAGCAGCATTTCCAGAAAATCGGGCCTTGAGAGATTCTGATAAAAAAGGAAGCGAAAATGAGCCAACATGGAGCCAAAAAGAACACAACATCCGCCCCCGCCCCCGGATGTCCGAAAATGGATCATCCCTGTCACCCGGCTTCGAAAAACCGGCGGCAGGTCACTGGCACCGAAGGATTGGGACACGGAGCATGAAGTGGCATGGAACTGGTTGTGGGAGAACGTGGAGCGCATTTTGAAGGACCTTGGGAATTTCCAAGTGTGAGGGCTCACAATGATGAGAGAGAAGTAATTCCATATAGAAAATCATAAGAATACGAAACCATGAAGGGGTTAAAGAGATTTGAAGGTCAGAGATGCAACCAAGGGCCAGCGACTTCCCTCTGCCAGGGCCAGTTGGGAAAGCCCAAGTCGTTGGAACGTGCGTTGACCCACTTCATAGCCAGTTGGTCTGAAGAACAGGCCATGTTCTTCCGCAAGGCCTGCGGGAAGCTGCCGATGGCGCGGGGTGTGGTGAGGGACTCGGGATTTTGAAGCTATCGAAAGCCAGCTATTTTAGATATCTTTAGATACCTCATTGAAAGAATTCCTCCCAAGGGGTTGGGTGATGTTGTTTCAAAACCACCATCCTTCGCGTCAGCTTTGGTGATGCCCATCTCCAATAGGAGCTCTACAAGCGCTTCTTCGCCTTGGCTCCCTCGGGGCAAGACTTCTTCAAGCAATCCTCTACGCGCCTGTGCCTTGGGCAGGAACAATGTTGAGGGCCCGAAGCGAGCGCATTTGCATTTTCGACACAAGCATCCCAAAACTAGAGCTTAGTGCAGTACAACAGAATAGGTTAAAGGATGTTAAAGGCATGTGATTGGAACACCTACCATGAAAGAAATTTTGGGACGGCCCCTTGCCATCCCCTGGTTCCCAGGCTTGATTGAAGCAAGAAAATAACAACAAAAAACCCTGAGACTGCTTGTTCGAAACATTTCGAAACCATATTTTGGATCATATTTTTAAATCTATTTTGCCCTGACTCAATCAATTTGAGTGGCTGCCCAGCTAAATATACTGAATTTGGCTCACAACTGTAGGTTGCCAAGTTTTCCTCAACTTCTCCTGTTACAGCTGGACTTCAAATGGGTATTGGTCAAAATTTAAGCCCTGGAGTACCACAGATTTAAGTCGACTTTTGCTATTTTCCATGCATTTCCCATGGTATTTTCACCAATGATTGGGGTGCCCAAGTTTCACCCAGTTTCACCCATACCCAAATGGCTATGGATCAATACCTATTAATACCATTTTTAGGGGAATGAACATCCATTTACCAGCTATTTTGATGTTCACCAGGGGTACAAGGTTTTGACACACTGCCAAATGAATATCCATGAGTTCCATCGAGTTCCATCCAGTTCCACTGTTTTCCAGGTACTTCCTGGCGGATCGCGTGGTGGAAATGACCGTGGAGATGTTCCGCGAGCCCCGGAAGATGGTTCAGGAGATTAGTGGCCTGGGCTTGCGCCATGTGCCTCAGCATCCCAGGGAGCAGGGAGCATCTGGGGATGAATCAAAAAATGAAGCCCCCATGAGAACCAGAGATTTTAGGATTCATGTTTAGTATGAACCATCTAATTATGGGAGTACCCGTGTTTGACCACAGGAATGTAAAAGCAATGTTTGTTTGCAGTCCAAGTACCGCTAAAATTGACACAGACCCTGAAAATAAGATAAAATAAGCCAGAGGTTATCAGAGGTTCTATGTGAATTTGCTGGAGGGTAGCATCAACATATATCAACATGCATCAACCTATACACATTTTGTGGGATGGGCTTCTCACAGGTGGGTTGGGGCATTCCACCCGAGCTCTTCGGGCCCTACACCTCCGGAGCCGTGGAGAGCGTTCGGTCCATGTGTCCTGGGCAGCAGTTTGGGAAGGGCTTTCCCTTGCTGGTACCGTAAAAATGTTGGTAAAGCAACCACAAGGAACCCCAAAAAAGACAAGCATGTAGAGAAATGTGTGGAAAATCCTACCCTCTGGTAAACTAACATATCTATTGAAAATGGCCATTTATAGTGGATTTAACCATTGAAAATGGTGATTTTCCATAGCTATGTTAGTTTACCGGAGGGTATGTGTTAGGTATGAATTACTAGGTCGTGGTCGTGGGAAAGTGCTCTTCGATTAAATAGGGTTTGTCTTTATGACCTATTTGCCAGCCAGCTACAAGGACACATTTGAATAACCCTCTGGAGTCGCACCGATTGCGAGAAGTGATTGGCATACAAGCCTGTTGCGGCCCCGTGTTCTACCGGCTGGTGATTTTTCAAACATTGAATACATGTGGAATTTCAGTCTGGACTGATGAAGATTATATATCCTAATCTACTGCAAGGGTTCCAAGAGATTGAGCGTCTTTTTTGTTTTTCATCCTCCTCAGGATGTTATATTTTGATATATATATATATATATTATATATATCATATTTTATATATGTTGTTCTTTTTTTCTCGGATTCATTCCAGGTGTCCAATTTTTTAAAATCAAATTTCAAACATCCATTATAACAGCTGTCTGTTGTTTGGGAAGGGTGATGTTTGCAGCCAGAAGGACCACGGACGACAACACGCAATCGGCCTTCCGCTTCTCACTGTCACTGATCGCCAAGATTCTGGCGTCTTGGCGTCTGGCCACGGGGGCCAGGGGTTGATCTAGATCAATGGATTGATTTACCCTTTGGTTATTTGACATAGCCATGGTATAGATGGCCCATTGATAGATGGTTTACCTATTAAAGATGGTGATTTTCCATGGCTATGTTAGTCATAACCAAATGGTAAAGGAAAAACCTAGAGGAAACCATGGTTCTATCCTGCCAAAAACAGGGATTTGCTGCAGATTTTTTCCCATCATCCATTTCTGGGACTAGAGGAAACATCCGGAGAAAAATCGGAAACACAGGAGAACAAGAGATGTTGAAATATCATCGACTGGTTGGTGGTTTGGAACATTTGGAACATGGCTTTTATGACTTTCCATCTATTGGGAATAGTAACCCCAACTGACGAACTCATATTTTTCAGAGGGGTTGAAACCACCAACCAGTCATTGACTTCATCATATATTTGTCGTTCATGGTTGATACATGTTGATACCATCAGAGTGGTTCGGACGATTTCCTCAGGTGCGAGCCGTTTCTGAAGGTTCGACCCTGGTGATGCGGGCCATCAACACCAATCAGGTGGGATTCGATGGGGATTTCATAAAAACCATGACATACAATGGGATATCATGGGATACAGCATGTTTTAGCGGACTTTATTTTCAGACAACCCCCAATCTAAGTTTTGCGACATGTCAATCTTTAGCACCTTAAATGAATAAGAAACTACATATTCTTGGCAGCACTATAAGTTGACCCACCTTGAGATATTCTGGGATCTAGATTTGCACATTCTTGCAGATATTTTCTTTTTCTTTTCTTAACATGTTCACTTTTGCCTATGTTTGGTTTTTCACTTGAAGGGACTCTTGTTTTTTTGATTTGCACTTGAAGCGACTTCGGTTTTTTTTAATGATTTTCACTTGAAGCTACTTCTGATTACTGCTGGATATTTTTGGATTCTCAGTTTTTTTGTTGGGCTTCTGGCTTCCAATTTAGTCTCACCAGCGGCTGATGCTTGGTCTCACGTCAGGAGAGCGCCATGAAGAAAGCCATTGCCATCGCTCCGCGCGGCAAGCGCGCCATGGAGTTGTTGAACATCTCCGTAGGTCACGTGGCTCACGTGGCCGCGGCAACGAGAAATCCATTATGCGAAAAGTGGTGTAGATATTTGTAGACCATTTTCTGATGATTTGCCTAAAAAATATCTGGTTGGTGGTTTCAAACATTTTTTATTTTCCATAATATATGTGATAATCCTTCCCATTGACTAATTTTTTTCAGGATGGTTAAAACCACCAACCCGTATACATTATAATTATAATATAGAACCAGATTTGCCAAGGTACAACCAGGTAATCTTGCTGACATAAAATATCATAAAATGGGGTCGGTCGTGATCTGAGGTACGCAGTCCATCTCTCCTCTCTTTTGGTCCATTGAGAGTGGCAGCTTGAACAGTGCCAGGGCCATGATCGTGGATTTACTGACGATCCGTGCGGATCGTGACGTCTACTACTATGGTTGCGAAGCTTGGCCTGCTCAGCACGGGGTTCAGACGCCACAACTTGGTGGCTGATGGTGGCTGGAATCCGAAGGCGATCCTGTTTGAAAGGTAATTCTTGGGCTTCTGCTGGTAGTAAGTGCTTCTAGAGTGCAGTAGATCAATGGTGCCACATGCCACATCGCCATCCCAGACTTTGGGCATTGTCTCAGGATGCCATGTTCACTCGGCATCCAGACTTGATCTTGCGATTGTGCAACGATGCGTCAACACTGCTGTGGACCTTGTTCGATGGGCTCGTTTGGAGGCCTTGTCTGATGAAAGAGCGCGGAAGATATGTTTCGAACCATGTGCTGCTGTCCTCAGCCTACGTGGACTTCTATTGGCCAGGCATAAAGTAACATTGCAGGACATCTCGGTGATTCATCCCCATTAGTGGGTCAGAAAGCCCAGTTATACTTGGACTGACTAAGCAACTGACCGACTGACTAACCCCACTAAAAACCCTATATACTTACCACATCTTACAACTGCGTTTATAATCCACTTACGATTCCTGGGTGAACCACCGAAATCACATGGCTGCTTTCTCTTACTGTAACCAGGCTGTTTCTTCATGGCATGCGAAGATATGCAGCTCGGGAAACCGAGGCCATCTATATACATAGGCCTGATTGTTCACCAGTTTTTTTAATTGGGGATAGATCCAAACCCTGTAGCCCTGGTCAACATCAAAATAAACTGGTATACATGGATGTTCATCCGGAAACCAGGACTAACAAATACTAAAAAGGTATTTCTAGTTCGGAATCTTGCAGCTATTGACCCGTAGCCAAAAAGGATCCGTAAATCCAAGCAGTTCTGCCCCCCCAAAATGGGGCAGGTCTCGGCTGGTGCAAGATGGCCAACGTCGGGTGAATTACTACATCAAGCAACATGGCATGGTTCCTCAAGGGACCAACAGGAGATTTTGGCGATGCGTTTTTTTTTACGGATGTGTTTCATGCCCAAAAAGATCGTTTCCATTTCGTTTCCGGGATCCCATATATTTCTAATTATTTCTATATATTTCTGGCTGAAAGCAACTTTTATATACTGTATATATACTGTATATCTTTTGGGGGTTGCTATCAACATCATATGTGATCAAATTGTGATCTGAATCGAATACCCGATGGAAAATCATGAATCCACAGCTGGAAGGTGGGCCTTACGTCTGACTTTGCTGGTGGACCATGGCGTTTGTTGTCCGCTAGGTGTTGCCCTAGGTCGCAGGCCGGTCAGAAAACCTTGAAGAAATTGATATAACTGGTATTTGTAGAAAGCTGACGGAAGGATACGAAAGGTCTTCCGAAGGCTTTTCAGGTGCCACTGCGCTCTTCGACCTACACCTTCAGCATACCCTCTGGTAATTTATACCATGGCCATGGAACATGGCCGTTTTAGGTCCGGTCGGTTATTTTTCAATAATTAGGTCGGTCTGCCAGCAATCGGCAACCGAGGCATTTGGTGCAGGACTTGGAAGGTAACTTCAGCCCAGCCCTGAAGTGGTTGGCTCACCACAAGGACCCACGGCTGGTGAGCCATGGCGTGGTGATGACCTTTGCAGATTTGCTGTGGAACCGGGTCGCTTCCTATCAGTTCCTGGGATCGAACTAATGGCCATGCATGGCCTTAGTCATCTTAGTCCAGGTGGGTGTAGATGCATATCCACATGAGTGGAGCTATGTCAATATTCTAATACAATACCCAGATCCAATTTTCTCCAAATATCCAAGTGGAGGTATCTAAATTATATACATATCCGAAGATAGGGTGCATGCTGCATATACATATATATATATAAATAATCACACACAGATAGATAGATATATATATATATATTTAAAATATACATACACATTGTGTTGTGGACTCATAGTGTAAACGTGGTGGTATCCAGCGCCTTTATGGTGAGACTTGGGCTCAGGTTCTTGCTCGGTCGAGGCCGCAGACCAGGGTGGCAACAACTTCGTGGCATGTATTGACATATCTCTTGATCTAGTACTTTAACATGCCTACTTTATAACTCTTTATATTATTTTATTTATATATTATATTATATTATATACTTTATATCATCTTGATTTGAATTGCACTAATATTGTTTCTCAGTTTCAATCATCGACATTCAGCAACATTTACATGGATTTTCCTCATGTTCCCACATTTCAAACAACCTCCTGAGCCCAAGATGCCCAAGTAACCTGTAAGGTAACCCCTCAGATGCGGCAGATGCAGCAGGCTATTTCCTCTTCACTCTCCTGGTCTTCATTACCAGCCAGTCCTTCCTGGTCCCTGGGGCAGCTTGGATCACGCTGGGCTCATGCTGGGCGGGGCTTTTTTGGATCAAGCTGTGATTCAGATGGTATCTAATTATAGAATGGTTATGATAATACTGTAATAATGGTTGTTATAATGGTTATAATATGTTATGATTATAATGGTTAAAATGTGCGTAATGGTTATGATGGTTATATATATATATATGATTGTAATGGTAACAATATCTATGTCTCTTCTGACTTCTTCTGAATGTCTATATTCTTAATGGTTGGGACCCTATCTAGCTGAATCTAAGTACTTTCAGCAAGAAGTGATGCAGTAACATGTTATATAAGTGCTTTTGTGAAAGTGATGGCAATCGAACCTGTAGAGTCAAGGAAACGCTGAATCGCGGAGGCTGTCGGTACTTCCAAATTTGTCAACAATTGCTTCTAACAATAACTGTGTAGAGAGATACACGAGCATGTGCTCTTGGTCGATGCATTGGTACGCACACACTCACACACACGCACGCACACACACATATGGTATGTATATATATATACATGAGTATATGTGTATCTATATGTAGAGATGGCACACAGGCTCAGACACATTATATATAATTATATATATACATATATGTGTGTGTATAGGTTGTAGATGTAGATATAGATATAAATATCATGAAGATACCCTTCTAAATTTTCGAACTCAACTCTGGCGTCTCGTATCTACCCAGGAAGAAAGGCTGTGGCGCAACATCCTGACCTTCGTTTGCCGCTGCTTTCTCTACTTGGGCCTCTTAGCGGCTATCTTCGAAATGTTAAACACATTCATATACTGTACCCAGTTCAACAATGGATGATCCACCATTGTTCAAAACGTTGCCAGTAAAGATCCACCATCTTAAAACAAATCGAGGCATGTTGCAGCCGCATGTCAAAGTCTCATTGCTAGTACTAGTCATACTAGTCTTGTTCAGCAGTCATGATCAAAGTGATGACCCTGACCCAAGGAAGCATGAGCAAGCTTCTGTTTGACCAATGCAAGCTGGCCTGTAGTGCCTTCAAGGAGAGGATAGGTGGATGGATGGATCCATCCATGGATAAATAGATAGAGGTAGTATAAAATGCACCTGGAGGGATATATACATATAGGCATATATATATATACATATTGCGTGTACATACGTACGAAATATACATAGGATTGAGATGGAAAGAGAATAGAAATTCATTCTATTGACTTTTTACTTCAAGCATTTAGCCCATTGGATCCGAGTACTGGCTGCAGGGCAGGGTTTCCACCGTCCAGGCGGGTGACTATCAGTGGTACTGGGTCGTCCCGGTGCCCAACTACCTCCACAGCACACAACAGGTGCGGTTGAGATGGGGATCCGAGTTGCCAGTCGCAAGCCGCCTGGCCGAGAAACTGAGGCTGGAAGCGCTCTCCTAGTGCTGTTGCTGATCCTCATGTGACTTGGACCCAAGAATGTCGGGAAAAATGGCATCATGGGCCATCAGTAGGGATGCCAAATGGAGAGACTTCAGTCCAGGTATCTTCAGGTCTTGTGGACCAGCAAGCGACCGAGGTACGCGCAGGAGCCCATCCTGTGGTGTATCTCCTATGCGCAGACTGGAGGGGACAAAGCCATCATTTTTACCACCACCTGCCCCTCGGCTTATTTCCCGTCCTGTTGGATAGCCTGTGGTGAGTATAAAATGTGTTTGTCTGAAAATGGGGTATCCACTCCAAAAAATGCACGTATGAGTAAGTTACCGGTAGGTTTAGGTATACCTTATTTTCAGACACACCATGACACACACACACACATTTGGTGGAGACAAGGCTTGATCAGGGATGAATATCATAGCGATTAGTGCTTGGGCTGTCCGACGTCCCCTTATTTTCTATGAAGGTTAATTTGAGGCCAGTCCCGAAAATGTGATTATCCCTGTGATCTGGCTACAAGATGCTACAAGTGGGGTGGAGGTCAAGCTAAATCTTCACCTGTTCGTCATTTTTATTCCAGAGATCTCTGGTACACACATGGGAATCCCCAAAAAAAAACCCAGCCAACAGCCCTCGGACAGCACCAGACTAGGGTCGACATGGGTCGACCTGCTCAGGTCCAGAGGCCCTAGATGTGATGACCCCATATACGGTCTTCTCATGTGACCTGGTGGCATGGCGATGCCCCGCAGCGTTGGCCGGGTTGGCCTCCTTAGTTTGCCTAGCTTTGCAGCCCCAGGATCCCCAGGTTGCTCCTTGATCTTTGTTTGGGCCAAATCTTGGAGATAGGGGCGAGCTCCTAAGAGCTCAGGGAGCCCACATGTCATCCAAGATCATCCAAGGAAAAGGGATGATAAACGCTTCCGCAGTAGTCGCAGGCCCCCCATTTTTTACGCGATCTAATATGTGTTCACTAGGATTTGGAGGCTTCTCCTAAATCTGGGATAATTATCCCAAATCATCCAGAATTATTTTTCTATTGCCACCATTTTGTTGCAGTTCCCTCAGGCATTGCCATGCTGATCTACTGGGCCTTGCTGATGGACTTCACTTTGCTGAGCATGAGGATCTCAGCCTTTGTTCTGGTCCCATGGCACTGGGCCAAAAACCCATGGGGTCATCGTATCGGACTGCAATCTGTTGCTGGAATTTTATAGTCTTACAAGTAAGTTGTGTTTGATCTCCACCCTCTGTCCTGCCACACCTGGCCCCTCGTAAAAAACCCGAGGTCTGTGGGAATGTCTTGGCGGATGTGGGGCTCTTTTCCTTGGCTTTGGTCTTCCTGATTTTGATGTTTGCCACGGCCATCAGCCCCTTGGGAGACCAAAAACGTCGGCACGTGCAAGCCACAGAATTTCACCATGCTCATCTCGTTTGATATATGTTGGATGCTCAATTGGTTTCTATTTATGCAAATTGTTGCCAGGAAGATGTGGTTGAAGAGTGCTTAAACTTTGCAACTTCGCCTGGTGTGACCTGCTTCCAGTTGCTACACCAGCCTTTAAGTGCTGCCCAGGCTCATTGAATCACCATGTGGAAGGATTCGATGGTGTGGGCCCGTGGCTCACAGGTTTGTTGCACCTCGGATGTAGACTTTGGTCATCTTTGGTCATTGATTGCTAATGTAGACCCACTTGGCAAGATAAATCAAATGGCTAGAAATACCAAGAAATAGCGGAGTGCACTCGGTGGCCTTCCTAAATCCAACCATTCCCCAGTTCCGCTGTTCTTCTTTTCGTCATTTCAGATGTTTTCAGCGCCTCAGCCAGGCAGATTACCTTGGGAATGTTCCCACCGAGCAAGTACGAAGATTTCAGGAGCGACATCCCGGTGCTCATTGCGGTCTCCGTTTTCGTCGCCGTCACTGGGTGAAAATGGGACACAACAAACACAGCAGAACAGAGTAATAATAGTGATAAGATTCATGATATATATATATATATATATGTACAGTAAAAATAGTGATAATATATATATATATATATGATAATTAGTGATAGTGAATATGTGGTATATATATATACATATCAACAAACACATTTTTTGCTTTTATAATGATAACAATTAAAGATGATAGTAAGTAATGATAATGACATATTACTATTTACAATAGTAAGAACATTCAATTGTATCTGGGCGCTGAGAGTGAAGTGGCACACCCTCTGTTTCTTTGCATGAAATAGTTTGTCATTCGGTTCATTTATATGGCAAATCATTGACCTTCTTGAGTTCCAAAGTGGGGGGTTGGGGAAGATGATTGGTCCAACTATAGAGCTTCGGGCTCCTTATTCGCATCCCCTAAAGAAAGTGACATCCCGCTAAGGTGCTGAGCATTTTCCTGGTAAATCTTCTGGCAGCTTGGCTTCTCCAAAGGTGGCCCCTTTGGAGGTATCTACCGTTTTCAGACAGACCCATACATAATAAACCATAGTAATCAACCCCCCAAAAAGATAGCAAACATATGAAAACATATTTACTCTATTCAATGTAGTGGGATTCTACATGATTTTACTGGAATCTCTGATTTTGTGCGTTGCCAAAAAAAGGAGTGACTGTACTATCCTTTTCCCGCGTTTCGCAGCCTCCGAGGTGGCCCAGCTGAACCAATCCTATCGCGACATTTTTGAAGATATGCAAGGCTTCGCACGACTGATCCTGGACTGCTGGGACTGCTGGGACTGCTGGGACCGCTGGTTGGGTCGGATTTTTTGATTCGTGAAGCTTTTGCGAACACGCGGGTTCCGAGTTTTTTTTTGCCACCATGAATTTCCAGTTCCAGTGGCATTTTTTGGTGCTTGGGATGTCTTGGGACAGTGAAGCTCAAAATTGCCACGCAGTGTTTGCCGGATGCTGTACCAACATTTGGGTCATGTCGCAAGACATCATCTTGCTGCTGGTCCCCTGTTTCAGGTAGTCTCCATGCTATAGGCCAAACGCAGCAGGAAAAAGAAGAAAATTGTCCAAGCATAACCATTGTCTGAGCTTTGCCCCACATCTACATCCCAAGTATCTGTAGGGCATATGCCAGTCTGAGTGCTTCACATCTCATGGTTGGGAAAAGCACGTTCCCCATCCAAACAATATCCATCATTTTGGAGAGAGATGAGAGAGAGAGAGAGAGCGAGAGCGAGAGCGAGGATCAATTTAGAAGGTATTTCTCAACATGTGGCTCCGCCAAAACATGGCTATTTCAGGACTGAAAAACGGAAATGCCATGGAAATTTTGGATGATTTTGGGGGTAGCACCACTTTGCAGACACCACCATTCGGGATGCGCGATCCGAGGAATCGTGCAGGCGTCACGGCCGATATCATCGAGCAGGTGAATGGATGGGAAACTTTGTGGGAAAAACCTGGAGACATTTGCTAGGTTTTTGCCACACACACATACATATACATGTATATATACATATACATGCATGCTAACACTATAACACTATTTTATATGCCATGCCATGGTAGTAGCATCTTTCAACATTCGTAAATCTCTTAAAGCTCCGGGATTTGGTGCCAGGTGAGCCGAAAACGGTGGTCCAAGTTCTTGAGCCACCTACGCTTTGACGAACCCCTGGAGTTCAATGAAGGAGATGCCGGGAGCCCAAGATACGGTGCTGGGGTGATAGCTGGATGATCAAGGATGATAATTCTATAAATTATTGTAGATAATTGTCAAAAATGATGCCAGCTTCGGATTTTTGTTGGGGCCATAAATGAAAAATCAAGTACGTGAATTGTTCTACCCTGGTTCACTTCAGGGTACATCGATTCATATCGATTCTTTCACACCTAGGCATCCCCCAAACGACTGATGTCGGGCGGTACAGGGGCGTCCATTCAGTGCTCCTTAGATTAACGGGTCACCATTCAGCATCCCTTGGATGTCAGGATGGGTTCTAAGGGGTGTCCATTCATGACCCCTTCCTAATTAATGATCTACCCAGTTATGACCCCTTCAACTTGTAGATTTTCAGAATCCTTTCAGCACCCCTTTGAGTAGGTTGGTATGTATAGATATAGTGTGTACATATATTAGATGCAGTGCATACTATATAGATATATATTATATTTATGTGCATAATCGAAGGAAGTTAAGAAGTCAAACTTCGGACAATATGGACAGATGGAAAAGCAAAGGTGGGAAGAGTCAGAGAAAGAAACAAAGTCAGAAGAAAGAAGATGCAGGTGTGCGAAAAGGTAGGAAAGTCGCGAAACACTGTGTTCTTCCAATGATTTGTGGCTCCGGAGGGTCGAAAAGTAGGCTCGCTAAAGCGGCAGGTGCGGACCGGAGCCATGTGGTCAGATGAGAGATGAAGAGTTGCACGCCGTTGTGGCGCGAAGCACATTTCCAAGTCAAAATGTACAAAGCACACCATGTTCGGACCACTTTTGGAAGTTGAGATGTCGAAAAAGTGCGCGCCGTTGTGGCGCGAAGCACCTTTGGAAGTCAAAATGTATAAAGCACCTCAGTGTCGGAGCACGTTTGGAAGTTGAGATGTCGGAAAAGTGCACGCCCTTGTGGCGCGAAGCACATTTCAAGTCAAAATGTACAAAGCACACCATGCTCGGAACACTTTTGGAAGTTGAGATGTTGAAAAGGTGCACGCCGTTGTGGCGCGAAGCACGTTTCGAAGTCAAAAGTGTAAAAAGCTGACGGGTTCGGAGCATTTTTGGACGTTCAGATGTCGTTTTGCGTGGCAGGCGCAAGGGATTATGCACCTTGTCAAAAGTGAGCAAAACGTGAGGGCTTTGTATGGCAGGCGTGGGAAAATTTTAAGAGGATCTGCGAAGATACATTTTCCGTGGCAGGTGCAGTACAAGGGACATGTTCATCAGAGATGTTAGGAGGTCCGGGCGCTGATTTCCTAAGAGGGGTTGCATTTTGGAGCATCAGATCTTCAGGTTTGCTGAGATGATTTTGCGTGACAAGTGCAGCACTTCGTATGACGTGGCCTCGCTTTTTCGTGGCACTGTTGCGAGGCCGTCAGCTCTGCACTCAACTTTCCATTTTTGAAAGGAAGTCTCGCAGAATTGCTTCGTTTTTGATGTTGTCAACTTCGAAAAATGAGGAAGTCTCGCAGAATTGTTTCGTTTTTGACGTTGTCAAGTTCAAAAATTAAGGAAGTCTCGCAGAATTGCTGCGTTTTTGATGTTGTCAAGTTCAAAAACTGAGGAAGTCTCGCAGAAATAGCTCCGTTTTCAAGCTCGCAAATAGACAGATAGATAGACAACTACAACTGCAACTACAAGTACAAATATACTACGCTACATTGTTGCATTACACAACACTAATTATACTACACTACACTAATTACATCTAATTACACTACACTACACTAATTACACTACAACTACTACAACAACAACAACTACTACTACAACAACAACTACAACTACTACTACTACTACCACTACCACAGCTACAACTACAATTGCAGCTACACTACATTACACTACAATACGCTAATTAAACCGCAGTACATTACAGCTACAAATAGAAATGCAACTACACTACATTACACAACACTACGCTACACTAATTGCATTACATTACGCTACATTACAGCTACAACTTACAACTACAACTCCGCTACGTTACAGCTATAACTACACCTACAACTACAACTGCGCTACACCACACTACATTCAGCAGTTGTGGTGAGGTGACCACTGCAACCATCGCAACCACTCCAGAAAACACAACTCCAACCACCTTTCGGTCCATCAGTGGATTTGCTCTGCCATCCGTGGGTCACAACAACCAACCCTCCTATAGGTTTCCTATTTTTGAAACTTCCGCCACCGCCTTGTGGGGTACTACTGGTATACACACACACACATATATATATATATATATAAATACATATACATGTGCATATACATATACATATACATATATACATACACAAAAACACACACATATATATATATATACATACATACATATATGATGAAGCCTGGCAGGTGCCTCGCCAGTTGATGCCCCACCCAAGGTTGGCGTGGCTGGTGGCATGCAAGTGCTGGAGCCTGCTAATGCAAACATGGTCACAGAGGAACCCAACAAGGGGGGGCATTTTGGCTATTTGGTGCAGGATGTTTGTACCCAGAAATTGGGATAGAACATGATAGAACCCTAAGGCAAACCCAGGGTTGCAAAAGGGTCAGAAAAGATGGATTTGGTGTGCTTGTTGTCCCTGTTTTAAGGATTGCTTAAAGGTCCGAGATGTGTTGGGAGAAGATGATATGGCATTCATTAGTGCAATGCCAATTATGAGGTTGAAGGCTCCGGGATCGTGAGCCTCTCGCGGCTCCTGTCCCTTTGGGGGCAACAATGGGCGCCAAGGAAGTCTCCAATTCACCAATGATGCATTATCAGCATAGTCACATATAGTAACAATTCCTATGACAAAGTGGATATCAGAGTATGAGTAAGTCACCCCCCAACAAAAAACATCTCCATGTGTTTCATCCGGGTGAGGATGGAATCTCTTCCAAGATCTCCCTGGCCTTGACAGGACAGCATCAAGCGCTATGGAGGCCCAACGGCACCCAGCGCACCCTGGCCTCAGGACTCCGCAGGGGGAGATTGGGGATGATGGGGTTTAATGGGATTGTTTAGGGATTTAAGTATTTAAGATTCAACATTGGGGAACATTTGGCATTTTCTTTGCAGAAAGGTGTAAAAACATGTGAAAACCAGATTGCTTTGTTGCGGGCCAACCAGGCCCTGCTTGTCTTATGCAGGAAGACCAGGGAGAAAACGATGACGATCGCTTTGCGCGTCTGGAGAAACTCATCGTGCGGGCCACCAAGAAGAAGGACAAGGTCAGATCCGTCTGGGCAATGGATTTCACCGGCCACCAATCAGAAGAAACCTCCGGTTAAAAGATTGGCGACCTCCAGAAATTCTGCATTCCAACTTGGCTTTCAGGAAACTGTTTGCTTCATGAGGGTTTCTTGCCGCAATCGCACACCGGGGGACCTAAAAATCTCAGCTTCGCTTCAGGGCGGCAAGCACAACAAGACACCAAGTGCAATGGACGCCTCTGATCTTGGAGAGTCTGAGAATGGTGCCTTGGCAATACCTTGGCCTTGCTGGTAGATCTCGACTTGCCAAGCTGGGGATGGAAGATACAGTGAAGATATATGAAGATAACATGCAGGAATGCGCCGCGTGACTTTGGAAGAACTGGATTGAATACTTGCTCAGCAACCCTTGGATTCATCATAGATATCATGCCTTGATGGTCGTATGTGGCTGCTGTTAAGGTCCCAAGTCGACGGCCGCCAACAGATATTCAAAGATATTCAGATCATTGAAGTGTGCTATGGGTTCAGATATTGTAGGCATGACATTTTACCAGTGAGATTTCCAATCCGAGTTGATTATGGTCATTCCAAAACTTTG
The DNA here is from genome assembly GCA_947184155.2 of Cladocopium goreaui. Lineage (NCBI taxonomy): Eukaryota > Dinophyceae > Suessiales > Symbiodiniaceae > Cladocopium > Cladocopium goreaui. Next base: position 243,244 of record CAMXCT020003558.1, on the reverse strand, counting down.
TGTTCCCAATAACATAACAGCTGCTAATCCTACAGACATCTGCAGACATCACCAATAATGATAATTGTAGGGGGTCATTCTATTTGTTGTTGTTGATCATGTCCTGACCCTCTTTCAAGGGAACGCCGGACAAAAAGCCAACTTGTGTGGAACATCACGACTCTTGAAAAAGATGCCAGAGTCATCAAAAACGCAGGATGACTCTGGCATCATGGAATTTATGTCACTTCAGGCTGGAATTTATGTCACTTCAGTATACCTATACTATATATATTTTCAATACACCTATACTACACAGTTATGTCACAGTTATGTCTATATTTTGGTTTGTTCTTCCTGCAATCTTCCTGACAGTGTCCTCCCAGGCTCTGATTTCAAGCGTACCACTTCTTAGTGACACGCCCAGTGCCAGCGTTCTACGGGAACTTCAGCCATGGAACCAGGGGTAGCCGGGTAGCCACTGGAAACTCCATGAGCATCCACCATTTATAGAGATTTTGTAGATCCTGAACCCCGGGGAAAACCATGGGAATACCCTGAGATCTCCACATGTAATTGTGTCAGTTATGATATTTTCTTCACCCAACTTATATACGGAGGTTGCCTCCCCCCAAGAAAGGCAGGGTTCCAAGAAAAGATGGGGACGTTGTGGCGATCTTTTGGCACCGCGGGGATTTTGCCCTTGAAGCGTTGATTATGAGTCGTTGGAACTCGCATTTACAGAACTGATAGGGTTGATGTTTCCATGGCTGAGAGACAGGGGACAGCTGCTGAAATGATTCCGGAACTTTACTGGGCCCTTTGCGCATGCAAACCGCAGCGCCAGTAGCCCGAACTGCCCGAACTCCAGGAAATGGTCTGGCGATCATCGAAATGATTGCAATGTTTCAAGGCCAAGTGGCAAGAAAAGGTCCAAGAACATCCAAATCTAGACTGTTTTTGCATGTATTCCAAAGTGTACAGTCATTCAAACACGCACAGAATGTACAGTAGATGTTATCACCCACGAGGCACCCAAAGCTTGCACAGCCCCAAGAAGGGTGATGCACACTTCCGACGGCCAATCTATGCCAATCTCATGGTAGCTCATGAGAAAGAATTGAAGGATAGGCATCGACAGGCAATGAAACTTGCACAATCGGAGACGCCCTTGGTTTGCAGTAACTGCATGTAACTGCCTCCATTTCATTTTCCACATTTTTCCACTGCTCATGTTCATGGACCACATCACAGTGTGCAGCAAAGATCTGTTTTTGGACAGTGCTATGAGCCAGCGGCAAGATTAAACTATAAGTACTCGATTATGGTGGGACACGGCGCATTTGTGGTACTTGCCGTACTTGCCACTGGTGCAGCACGTGGTTGTCCGAAGCCATCTCCGGCACTACAGTGCTGATATTGGCAACCTCGGTTTGTATGAGCAGATGGCCAGCTCTAGATTGAGCAGCCAATGTTCCAAGTGCAAAGTGAGACTTAATATGACTTAATAAATAGTTAAATCTAGGTCAGAGTAAATGCAGATTGTGTTCAGTTTGCCTGGTCTAACATTCGCTAAACCACGGTGTAGCATACAAATTGTGGTGAAGCGCCATGCTGCAAGCCTGCATGAGCTCTGGCAACAGGAACGTATTGAGGTAGAACTATGAATGCTTTGTGCTTGCATGTGGTTGATTTTCAATGAAATTCAGACATATTGGAATTACTATAGTATACTGTGTATGTATATATATATACTATGCATTTCTAATATATATATATATACACACGTATATTTGTGCATACATATGCTCACTGCACATATGCATGCATGGCATCCATCCATCCATCCATCCATCCATACATACATCCATCCATCCATGCATGCATGCATGCATGCATGCATGCATACCTGCATACCTCCATACCTACATACCTACATACCTACATACCTACCTACCTACCTACCTACCTACATACCTACATACCTACATACCTACATACCTACCTACCTACCTACATACCTACATACCTACATACCTACCTACCTACCTACATACCTACCTACCTACATACCTACCTACATACCTACAGACCTACAGACCTACAGACCTACAGACCTCCAGACCTACAGACCTACAGACCTACAGACCTACAGACCTACACACATACACACGTACCCACGTACGTACGTACGTATGTACGTACGTACGTACGTACGTACCGACAGACAGACAGACAGGCAGGCAGGCAGGCAAGCAGGCAGGCAGGCAGGCACGCAGGCAGACAGACAGACAGACATCACACGCACACACACACACACATCAATATGCAATTTACACATATTTACATACATCAAAACCACACACATGGGCACATGCGCATGCATACATTTACATACACCACGCTACGTTGCCTTTTCATACCTGATATACACGCATTTGCATGCACACATGCATGTATTATATATGATTGTAATTTCATGTTTCTGGGTGTTTCAACCGTTCAACATCCAGCTGACAGTTGATCTTTACCGCGGCGCCTCAGCAGACCAGAGGTTGCAAGAGTTCTCCCAAGGAGAGCCAAGTAGAATCCAAGTATATAGCACTTTGTGCATGATCTCCGTCCTATGCTGCAACAGTACCTATATGTACCTATTGTTGAAGATTGTTCACTGACTGCGGCACATGATTATGGCCCGCGACGATGCTGTGATGATGTACCATGGTGGAGAATTTGGGGGATAGGAAGCTGCTCTTTTGAATGGCACGTGCACAAGTGCTTCATTGAACTCGCCACCGCATGGTTTGAATGAATCAAATCACACGAAACGAAATAAATGATTTCATGACTACAGGAATGAATGAATTGGTGACAAAATGAATACCATAGCCGTAGGTTAATCACTGAATGAACAACTGAGTTGCCTGTTCTGTGGGTGCCACGTCTTCTCTCAGCTACATATTTCTCGGAGCTACGTCTTGAGCGACCCCTTCACTGAGCTACTTCTCTGATCCAACTCTGGTCTGACGGCCTACTTCTCTCAGCAACTTCTTCTCTAAGCTGCCTATTCTGAACTCACCACACGCTTGAATGAATGAAATCAGGTGAAGTGAAATGAATGAATGAGATGTTTGTTCTCCGAACCACCTCTTCTCTTAGCTCTGAGTTACATACGTCTTCTCTGCACCAAGTCTTCTGTCAGCTACATGTTCTCTGATCTATTTCTTCTTTGAGCGACCTCTTCTCAGCTACTTCTTCCCTGAACTATTTCTTCTGAGCTACCTCTTCCCTGAGCCAAGCCCTCTCTGAGCCCTACCTCTTCTCTGAGCCAAAATCTTCTCTGAGCTGCTTCTTCAGGTAGCCGACTCTTCCAACAGCTTGATTTTCTCCTGATGTTATACCGTGACCTAATGCTTCCACTACCCGCATCAACTTCCCAACTACTGATGCTAGCTGTGTGGTTGAAGTGGTGAGCTGAAAAGCTACACATTGACATTTGTCTGTAGCTCGGAGGTTTGCTGACTAAACTTTCTTTGATGAGCTTGCTCAAATTCTTTGGGGCCCAGCCGTCCAACAAGGGGCGCCTGGATATATCGTACATCAGCAGATGATGTCTTGTCACCGCTATCCTGCGTTATCTAATCCACACTACGTATCTACGGTGTCCAACGTTTTTGGGCTGATCTCACCGCCAAATTCGGGACGGAAACAATGCACGGCTGAAATTTCAGCAGACCTGAGACGGTCCCAGCGCTCCAAGTCTCACCACTGGGAAGGCCAGCGACATGCTGCAAGATTTTGAAAAATCGTACTGTATCCAGTTGCGCCTGTGGCGCCTGTAGCCATCTCTCAGAGGGAGATCCAATAAATCAATGTTTGGCTAGTTTTACTATGGGGGTTGAATGGGTTGGCATTCGATTGCTGTTAGGATCTGTCAGGGTTCGAATTGTGCAATTCTTCACTCAACTCCGTGGGGAAAATCTCGGCTTCGGTGTTGAGTCAAAATGTCTGCCCCATTGAAGTTATGTTCACCAACTTAGCTATGTTGGTGGCACCACATTGGTGATTATCTCATAGATGTTTCATTTATAGTAACATATCCCGTATTATCCCATAGATTCCATAGATGTTCCCCAGAATCTCATGAGATATCAACTATTCACTGGAAATTTCAGGACCACAAGCTACTGTCCCATATCTTTAGGGATCTTCCCCTCAGCCTTAAACAAATGGTAGGTATCTCCATAAATGTCGCTGGGCAGGCGATTTCTACTACTACTATGGGAGCTCGACCGCGCCGGACTGTCATGAGATGAACAAATGGCTTCTGGGACCGAGCTTTCGGAAAAGCGGAAACGCTGAAAAACCCACGTAAAATCACGCCTTTCGGAAAGAACATACTTGTAGCATCTTGTAGCCATTACATCAACATCATCAATAGGCATAGTTGTACATATACACCGGATATGAATCACATTTTCCAGCTGTCTTGACTCGGAATCGCTTGTAAGCCACTGAGAACAGCTGGATTTTGCGAGGTTCATCTTCGACCACGTCCATCCCTCAGTGCCGACCACTGGTGTGTTCTTCTTTCATGTTTAGTAGGGGGTAACTCTCCAAAAATATCATAAAATAATGTAAAATAGCCTTAATTCAGGTTTGTGAATAGCCTTACATAATCTTACACACACATATATATATATATATACACGTATATATATATCATATATAATATACACAATATATTATCTACCCAGATGTTTAATCCCACAAACGAGGCCTTCAGTATGTCCATGGACCAGTTCGCCACCTTCAAAGCGATGTTCCCCAGCCCTGGCCCCTTGGAACAGTTTTTTTGATCGGAGATGGCGGGGTTTTATTCGTATCCACACTAGGAGATGGTCATGCCACCATTGCTGTGTATATTTGGTATGTATATATATATATATATGAACAATACCACCATTGTGATATATATATAATATGTCTTGGACATACACACTTATATATATATATATGAATATATATATATGTATATTGTGGCAACATTCCGCAAATATATACTGTATACTGTATATATATATATATCCACATATCTCCACTAAGTTGAACCATGAATATATTGAAGTTATGCTTTTACATGCTCAAAATCTGGGGTTTCAGATTTGAAGGTGCGATGGGTCCAAAACCATTCGGACATTGATGATTTTGTTTGGGGTCCGAACGTCCGAACATCAACAAGAGCCAGCTCATTTAATGATGTTCTTAGCTTTTTGATGTTTTAACGACCTCAGGATGTATGATGGTCTCAACATGGGGGTTTCTATACTGTAAATGGGGGGGGCCCAAATTGCCCAAATCATCTATTTTTAAAAGGATTTTCTACTATCAAGCATCCAGCTAGTGGGCTACCCCATTTATGGAACCCCCAAATATGTTCCCACACTTCCCTGGCAGCTGGAGCAGCTGGAGCAGCTGGAGCCAGGTAACAATCGTCCACTGCAGCCCTTGAGAAGTCACCAGGTGGTAAAGAACTCCTTTGAGGACATGATGGGAGGATAGAAAGGACGATATGTGTCTGAAAAGTGTGAACAGTGGGTCTAAGAGTCTATAGGAAATGCCAACCCAGGATCAAGAAAGTTCCAGTTGCTTGGATTTGGCCTTGCCGTTTCCGGTAGTACTTGATCACTTTCGAGGGAACCGAACCTCTATTAAGTACTCTGGGTTGATTGATCCAGGCTTGATAGGGTATTGCATGACAACTGACCTGGTGGGCTGGCTTGGCATGTGGCCACTGAGAGGGCAAACACATCACAGTCAATCTTGAAGTTCAATCGAAGAACAGTCAAGTAGGGTCAAGATTTAGTGACTAAGTGGCCAATAGCGACTACATTTCAGGCCATGTTCGATAAAATTGGACTCGCTGGGAACACTAATCCCAACCCCCCTGCGAGGGAAAAACAAAAACAGTCCCCAGAAACCATCGTTTAGTAGGGATTTACATGGATTTACACATATTTGGGACCATTTTGTGTGTGTTTAACATTCTGACCCCCCCTGTTTTCATGGTAAAAACCAACCCATTGCTGTGGCCCCGGAAGGATGGAGAGCCCAATCATTTCGATTTCTACCTGGGCGCGGGGCCACAGCCGCGGCCATTGGAGGTTTCCTGTAAATCTTGCATCCAAGTCCTAGGGATGTGAGAGGCAGATCATTTTAGATCATTTTAGGTCTGTTAGATTCAAGTCGCGGCAGTTTGACAGACCTTGGGGGGTGGGGTTGGTCATGGCTGGTCCGCTGAAGATAGGTCGCCACGCAGCGCGAAATCGCTTCTTCGCGGGCGAGGTCGAACGAAGCATGGGGCCAAATGGAAGGTGGTTTATCAACGTTGAGCATGCTTGCGAAAAACATATATCTATGCAATTGGTAATTGTATAGAAGTAGTTTCATGGTGTTTTATGAAAGTACGTTTTTCGAACATCTATATCTATGTGTACATGTGCACGCCTAGCTGGCTCATTACGCCAAAACATAACCCCAAATCAGACCTGATACATTTGCCTGGGGGATCCAGGCAAAGAATAACAGCTTTGGATGCCCAGATGTGTTTTGTATGGTCACTCGATGGCTATATGGGAGGATATTGCCCTCGCTCCTTTGTTGAAACTCAGGTGCGGAAAGCACGATGAAAAACATGGGGGCCTCCAATTTGTTTGGAAACCCTATTCATCCAATTTCCAGCACAGAATGGGAGGCCTTGTGCCACGTATAAAAGGTGTTTTCTTAAGAAAACATCCAAAATGGTGCTGGGCCCTGCATTTTGTAGAAACGGGTTGGGAATTACATTTTATAAGATTTCAGTGCTTGGATGGCTGAAACACCTTTAAAAAATCAAAAGTCATTTTGTAGCAAGGGAAGTTGCCCTTCGGAAAGCAACATGTTAAAACCTAATCTCAGTTGCATGCTTGACATGTAAAAGCTAAGATAAAAATCCAATCCTTTCCAATCCTCGGTTTGTAGTGGAGGATCCACTTCAAGTAGCCTGATTGCAAAAACAAATCTTCCTTTTGTAGTGGTGGAGTATCCCCTTCAAGCATCCTGATGATAAAAACCAATCTTCATTTTGTAGCAGTATCATGTTGTTATTTTCCGAAACCCTCAGTAGGTGGAGCACCATCATTTTATAATGGCTGAGGTTAGGAACAAATGCAATGCCTACAAAATGACGGGTCCCGACCCCATAGGTGAAATTCAACCGAGGATATTTATAGTAGGAAATCTTCATCACAATTCCATGTGCTTCCCAGCGTGAGAAACGCCACTGTTGTGCTGCAGTTCTACATCGCGGTGCCAATCATTGCCACTCTTTTGCTGATGTTCGCAGGGCTGCTCAGATTGCTCCAGACCCCCCATGATTGATCCACGACTTCGAGCTCTTATGCTGTGCCCACAGCATCCCGTTCACACAATGCTAGCTGCAGAAAAGATACTGTAACGTACGCACTTTCTGTGATGTTTTTTTTTTGTTTCCTCTTTCCACCTTTTCATCATGAGTTTCTATGAACATAGGGTATCATGGGGTACTGGAAGGCACTCCATCTTATGGTTGAACATCTTGTTTTCAGTCAAGTCATGTTCGCTTTCTCCATGCACGGGGCCGCCAATTCACTTGTTGGGATGTGCGCTATTTCAGCACAAACCCTCAGCCCACATCCTTGGCTACATCGCATGATATCACCATTGAATATGAATACTGCAATCCGCGAATATCATTGTTACTCGCACTATTGTCGTATTGTCATTATTACTACTATCATCTACTCTCATTATTATTTTTATTCATTGTTTTAAATAATTATGATGATGATGATGATTATATATATATGTGTGTGTGTATCTAAATGCATATATCAATATATAATGATACACATCTATATGTATCCCCATGATCTTTCCAATATCTCAATATGTCCTCGCCACAAAAAGTGTCTTTCGCCCTTCAATTTCTCGGTTTTTCGCCGCGGACGCTGAGTCCATCATGAGCTTCATCTTGGTTCGGGATTGGGTTGCCACCAAGAGGAGTTTCAGCAGCATGGCGGAGATGATCGGCCGGAGCAGCTCGGTCGTGCAGTGATGAAACGCTCGGTGGCAGCATGGAAAAGGGGCAGCCCAACTTTGAAGAAGTAGCCTAGTATAATTAGCTGATTGTGTATGTATGATCATGATTAATTAACCATACGTATATGTGTGCTTATTATGTTTAGA